>VZTM01017833.1:168026-305602 GCA_013400555.1 Jacana jacana | reverse complement strand
AACGACGTGAAAAAAAAAACACATAAAAAAAAAAAAAAAAAAAAAAAAGAAGAAAAGCAATAAACACTGAGATCACAAGGTCCGAGAGCCCTAAAGAGAAATAACACTGAGACAGATACAATAGAACTGACAGGAATTTTATTCACTTTTCATTTTTAATTCCACTGAGCTTTCAGAATATTTTTCTTTCCCATGCCGCACTCTAATTATATAGTTATTGACAGGTACTAAGTCCCAAGAAAGATCCTGTGTTGACAGGAGCCTTGATATACCATAACTCAGACATTACTGTAATGGTTCCATGTAACTCCCTCTCCCAGCTGCTCCTCTCTCCCCTCAGCGTACAGAGAGTTACATTTCTGCAGGCACTAGTTGACAAGGCGACAAAGGAGCATTTACTTGCACCTTGCACCTGCAATGTCAGAGGCAATAGTCTAAAAGTACAGAACCAAGTTATCAGTCAAAAAAAGACAGAGGAAAGCCTCACTTATGTCACAGACAAGCAATGTCTCAGAGAAGAAAGCAGGATTCATTGTGCCCCTAATCAAGCCACTGTTGAGCTGTCACCTGCTAGCGATCACACCAGCAGCATGGTGGCCAGGAGCAGAGAAGTGAGTCTTTAAGGCCCATCAGGTAGTTCAATAGGTTTCTAGGGCCCATCAAGCAGTACAAAGCTTATCACTATTCTTATAAACAGCATAAAGATCTGCAGGATTGATTCTCTGCATGTATGCAACCTCCCTGTTGCTCACAATGAAATCACAGAAGTAGAAAACTTGTCACTGCTCAGTAGAAGCTAAGGCCTTTTATCAAAATACAGCAGGTCAGGGCAGCAAAATTTAGTTAAACTCCATCCTCAGAAACTTATGTTTCATTTTAAGTTGAAGGTTGTGTTCAAGTCAGCTCACGTGACTTGTCCAAAGTCAAAGTCAACCAGCAAAGGCACTTGGAGGCAATTAGGCAAGTCCATGCCAAGTCATGGCAGCTTGCAGCACAACATACCAATGCCATGTCTGGGTGCAGAGCTAACACCAAGCCCTTCCCAGCACACAATCAATTTGTTGAGAAGTATTTGTGTTCATGTACAGTGGGCTAATAGCCCCAGTAATACTTAGTGTTACACTTTGTGAGATAATGGTTGAAGATAGCATACAAGAAGGAGCTGACCAGCCATATGATTCAGGCTCACTAAACAAACCCCAGAGGACCTTCTTTGCATGGAGCACTTCTGAGGTCAGACACAGTGGGTACTTTAAGAAACAGTATAAGCCACACGATGCCTGTTCCAGAAAAGGTCTGAAGAACATTTTGCTTTCTATGGGCCCAGAGCATCCCCACACCCTCACAAACTATAAATACAATGAAGGCCAGGACCCACAAATACAATGAGCCACAGAAAAAGAGGCAATGGGCACTGCTACTGTCCCAGGTCCCTGCAGTACCTTCAGGCCTGAGTGACTCCCCCATACAGGTGAAATTCCCACTAGTAATGTGGGTTCCACCCCACATAGAAGAGGATGGCAGTTCCACTGCCCCTGACAAAGCAAGTTGACTCACAACTCTACAAGGAGCACCAGTAAACCCTCTCCAAGCAGGCTCCAGTGGCAAGGAGGAATATAGACCTGACCCCTTTACTGCCCCCACCCAAGGCAGTTGAAACAACTTGTGCCCCACAGGCAAACCACAGAGCTTCTGAAGATCAGGGAAGCATCTGCTTTCACTTAAATACTGGGCAAACAAATATGACCAACAAGCAGCAGACGGGCATTGTCTCAATCTACCTTGTAGGTACCAACAACCTAGATACCAAAGCACCAATCACAAGCTAAGAGCAATAGTGCAACTTAAATTGCCAGTGTCCTACTTGGAAAGTCATTCCAGAACCTGCTTACCCTGTTTTTCTTTCTTTTTTTTTTTTTTTTTTTTATAATTTTAAGATAAAACTCTTTTACACTTTTTCTAACTTCCCAGCCTAAGTTTATTATGCAATTTGTATGTGTTTGACATCATACCTGTATTATCATTTAATGGAAAGAATCAATCTTCGTCCTTGATAGTTCCTCCTAAGTGTTTCTACAGAGGGCTGACACATTGCCTCCCTACCTCCATTTCACTCAGCCAACCAAACTCTTGTAATCTTCTCTTGAGATGGTCTCTCCCTTTACTTTACCATTCGGCAACTTTTCAAATTTAAGTTCCATTTCTTTGCACTGGGGTCACCAGAACTGCAGGCAGTACCTTGCAGAACATCTAACCAATGATTCTGACAATGGAGCCATCACTTTACCATCTCTACTGAAACCAGGTTACCAGGTGCATCCTGAAGTCATATTATTTTTGTGAGAAAAGTAAATTTTTTCAGGAAAGGAGTCTGAGAGATCCAAAACTGCCTGCTAGATGAGAACACCTCTAGTGAACATTGCCAGCTGAATAACACATAGGGAAAACGTTCAGAGCCAGTAAATATTGTTTTGGCAAGTTTGTTAACAAAATATTTTATAAACATGGATGTTCCCTTTTGTCTGTTACAAAACAAAACTATTCTAAAGACAGGACAAAACATTTGAGGTTAGAAAGCCATTCTAGAAGACTTAAATTGAAGTGCCTCTGTACTGTTAGAAACAAAATCAAACCTCACAAAATGCTGTCTTTGTTCAAGCTAAAGCAGAATAGTTCTTAGTTTTTTTGTTCATTCTCCCAAACTAAAAAGTCCAATGTTCCTCCCAATTTTGGTCTCAGATTACAGGCTTGCCATGATCTCTTAGGCGTAGTATTGGCAAATGACATGACAGCTGATATCTGAAAATCTTCTAGAGTAGTCTATTGCTTTGCTCAAAGGAGTTGAAGCGCCTTCTGCATGATCCTGCTCTAGATATACAGGAACACTTAATGCAGGATTCAGTCCCGCTCTATTTTTACACAGTATGGTCATGTCCCCAGCTCTACATCTCTTTTGAGGAATCTAGTCAATTGTCATCAAACTACAATGAAAAATTCAAGAAACACCGAAAGCTGGTTCCTGTGTCTTTCTTCCCCCCACTCTTAAGATTAAAAAAGAAAGATTTCAAGGGGTGAGTACACTGAAGGCACTGATGCAACCAGAACTCCTGTGATCAGCCCAACCACTCCGGAATATAAGCAGCACTTGAGATCAGGGATTTTAATTTGTCTCTGTTGAAAACATGAAGTAATTCCTGAATGTTGCCAAGAGCCTGGAAGATTTTATAGCTGTTCTCCAGTTGTCCTGAGGCAGACAGATTATCTTTCTGCTGAGTTTGCTGAACCATTATTTATCACCTGCCAAGACCGATTACTCACCCTCGGGACAATGACAAGTCTTTCCTTCCTCTGTTAATTACTGTCATCATTAATAGCCATGTCGCTAATTAATATTCAATCATAATGAAAATTCTTTACTGCCATCTTCCATACTACCTTCCATTTTTAGGGTTACCCTCACACATTGGCTTTGCCTTTGCTTGCGGCCGTTTCTATCACCACAACCTACTTTTGCCCCCCTAGAAACTCTATTTCTGTCCTTCTTCAAATGAGAAAATTCAAATTTATCCCTATAAGACATGGTGAAGACTTGAGGGAATTTTTACAGCTCTACTAAGACACATATTACTTTATCTGCAAGTTTTCCAGAAAACTTCATCTTAACCTCTCCCGTAGGTTAAGCCTGACAGACACTCCTCACATAACTCACCTTCCCCAAAAGATCTCTTCTTACTGATTTTCAGATTCCACAGTTCACAAACTCTTTCAGAGGACACCCAAGGGAAACCCTTGACCCTGACATGTTTCCACTAAACACTAATAGGGCATCTGAGATCTGAAAACAAATAGTTGGGTGTGTTTTCATAATAGAAAACTGCTGGATCCATGTGGAGGAATGTCTCCCACCTCCTGTGTGCTCCTCTTCATATGTCTGCATTTCCTCTGAGTCAGTATGCTCAGTTCAAGGAGAATCAACAGTCTGTGAACATCCATTCTCCTCACCTATAATGAAATACTTTTTGCTTTAGGCTCTTCTTTGAAGCTGAAGTAGATCAAGCTGCTTGATATCAACAGAATAGTTGTATTTTTATGCTCAAGCAGGTTCGCAATGCCCATTGATCCAGCTATATGGTTTAGAGAGAGACCAACAGTTTTACATTTCTTGCTATTTTCTCCATTTTCTGTTCAGCCTTGGTAATCCCATAATAGCAGCTAGAGCTCTCAGAAGGCCATTGCCTGTCAACATGACAAATGAGTGGCCAGCCACGAAAAGATAAATTAAAAGAAAAAAGTTCACTAGGTGTGAGGCCATCAGCAAGATGGAGTTAATGAGGGAAGTCAACACCGCTGTATTTGGCACCTTTTCTACCCAACATAACTTATTCTACCTCTTCCAGAAAATCCAGAACTTCCTTGGAAAACATACAGCCACTGTGTGAAACGGCAAAGGCAGGCAGAACACCATACTCTCCTCCAGCAATTTCTAAGGACATACTGCTGGTTTTCGGGAAAAGAGCCAGGACTACTGGGGTCTACTTGTCATCCAGTGGACTGGGAATGTCCCTGACATGGCATACATATGTACAAACACAGATATGGATAAAAATTAAAGACACAATAGGATTTCTGACACTTCAGCAAACACGTGCATCTTTGTGTTTCTTCTTAGGCCTGATAAGACAACTGGATTTTTTGCTGAGTGTCCTGAGGTGGCAGGGCTGGTAAACACTGCTGAGAGAAGATCTACGGTGATTTGACATGGGACATCTTGAGTTACCCATGTGTGGCACCAGTGACCAAGGACTAGAGTCTGTCCTTTCTCATGGGAGTTGCTGAGCTGAGCCCTTAGCACTAGAGGCCACCCACCAACTACAGCCAACGAGGAGGGATGCTTTGGATCTGAGACTGTTCACAGCCTCACACTGCACTGGCAAATACTGACACTGAAGAAAATGAGGTCTTACATTTTTTAAAAAAATACTGCCTGATGATATTATGAAAGAATTCACCGTACACACATCTCTACAACAGACATATGATTGCTTCGTTATTGCCTCTTTTTCCAGTATTAGAGCAACCCTAATATTTCCTGAATGCATTTTAATCATTTTTTAAAAATATTAAATATTTTTGCATAATAGTTGTTTTGGGGGGTTTGCAGTGGGTGTGGGGTGTTGTGTTGTTTTGTTTTGTTTTTTAATTTTTCTAAAAGGGATGTGAAAAATGTGAGACCTTCGGCTCCATCCTAGACCTTATCACTAAACCTTGTCACTCCATGACACACTCTCTGGGCAAACCAACTATGTGCCTTGCCTCTGTTGTGAGCCACTTCCAAACTCAAGGTTCAAACAGCGTTTTGATGAAAAGATGAAAATGTGTTCTCCTTCCTGTCACTCATTCTTGAAAACAGATGAACCCATTTTAGCAACAAATTTTCCAAACAATTTGCTCCTGAACTCAGACCAATCTATAATATTTCTATCAGAAAGACTGAAAAAACCAATAATCACAAGCAAAATGACTCATAAGAACACATGCATATGTGTACGAGCAGCCACTCAAGCTGCTTTCTACCCTGCCAAACACCGCAATCATGCTATTAAATAGGAATAAAGTGTTTTGGTTCCCCCAAACAGCACTGGTCCTTGGTAAATCTAGGACAAAATGGTCAATTGATTATCCACATTTTTAACACTAGGCTTACAAAAATAAACAAATGAACATCATCCATGAAAAAAGCCAAAACGATTTCGTACAAAATTTATCAAGACCTCCAGGACTTCCTGCTACTATTTTTCTTACACTGAGCCCCCCACTGACTCCCAGAGTGATTTCAGCTAAGTTGGAAGTGTAGACTTCTGCTCACAGGAGGGATTTAATGCAAAGGGGGCAGGGAATAGAAAAATCTAGGTCTACCCCTGTATTCTGTCACAAATATTGGGGAAGCACCTTATAGAATTTGCCTACAATAAGCACATAAATAAATACCAATGACAACTAAAAATAAAATCTCAGCAGTTGACTTAGAAAACGTGGTAATTGCAGCTCTCCTCTATCAGCATGTGGTAATTGCACCACTCAGTGTCAGCAAGGAGCATCATCAAAGCTACAACAGCTTAGAGCTTCTAGCAATAGCAATTTTCCTTTACATTATATTCGTTTTAAATCTTGTTTGTGCATTATTAACAATCACCAGCAGCAGGAGTGTTACCCCTTTTTGATCAAAGCCACCAAAGTTTTTAGGGAGTCTTTTTGTTCATTGTAACTTTTGAGTGCTTGAATTTACAATTTACTTTTCTTGTAACGAAAAATTTGAAAACATAATCCTTTATGTGGAGTACAAATGAATCTTGGTGGAAGGTGGAAAGCAGCTCACAGAGCTTGGCTGTGTGTGAGCATTCCAAGATGATAAAACAATGACAAGGACAACATATTTTTAAATTTAATGGGTTCAAAATCTCTGATCCTCTGCCTTTTCCTGACAACAGCATGGGTTATTTATCACAGTGTTTGGGCTGATTTGACATTCCAACCATTTTTTCATCCCTTCTCTGTCTCCTTTACTGTTATCTACAGAAAGCTGTTCAGTATTATTGCCCATTTATACCAAATGTCACTATTTCAGAGATGAGTCCATATAAATACTAATCATTGGGATTTGTATGTTGCTCTTGAACTTAGGGAGCACGCTGTACCTCTCTTGCATGAGTGCCTGTTTCAGTGTAAGCAAAACCATCACAGATTTATCAAAAGCCTATTAAGATTAACAACTCTGATGTTTGACTCGTGCACATTCTTGTCCCTGACACAAGGCCCTGTAGCAAAATTAACAGCAAATCTACTCATAAATTCTTTCACAAGGGGGAATAATGACCCAGACTCGTGGCTGCACTGCAAGGTGTAGATAGACACTTGTGGTGTTGGGAGAGTGACAGAAGATAACCTTCCGAGGAGAGAGACAATGCCGTGGGCTCCTGTAGTCATGGTGGGGAAAGAAGATGAGCAGCTGAGGGCATTGGCTCAGGGAATGAGACACCTGAGTCGCAGAGCTGATTGTGTGCTCTAATTAGGAACTGAACAGGAAATTCTAGCAACTGAGTGCTAATGTGCTTTGAAATAGCTTATAAAGTAATAGGCTGCAAATTCCCAATTTAACCATCAGCGCTACAGTGCAAATTCAGCCTTTGTCTGCAATATGTATTGCACACATAACATGTGCACACACAATCTCTCCTGCCTGCCTCTTAAATATAGATGGATATGAAAGATGAAAGGCATTTGGATTTGCAATGTCCAAACTCCTCATGTACTTTCACCCTGTTAGTAGCTCCATCTTCTGAACTGCTGTTTGAAGGGACTTTTGCCTTCTCATCAAACAGACCAGGCTACCAAAGTACACAGTAAACCATGTCTCTAAGCACTGTCTACCCATCTTTTAAATACTTCCACGGATGGTGCCTCAACCAGTTCCATGGGCAGCCCATTCCAATGCTTAAGAACTCTTTCAGTGGAAAAATGTTTCCTAATATCCAATCTGAACCTCCCCTGGCACAAGATATCACACAGCCAGACTGCTTTCATTACAATGCTGCCCATTTGAAAACAGTTCAGGGAGCTTTACATGGTGTG
Organism: Jacana jacana; assembly: GCA_013400555.1. NCBI lineage: Eukaryota > Metazoa > Chordata > Aves > Charadriiformes > Jacanidae > Jacana > Jacana jacana. The sequence goes on along the minus strand of VZTM01017833.1, from coordinate 297,973 downwards.
AAAACCAGTAGCAGAATACAAACCCACAGACAGGCTTCTGGCCCGCAACACCCTCCCATCAACAACACTTATAAATCAGGCATCCAGTGCTGAGAAGAAGGATGCCACTAGTTAAGCACCCTGAATTTAAAATGTCTGTTCTACAGTAGCATTAGAAAGGCTGAGCCAGCAAACCTTTTAATGGACACACAGTTAATCCCAGTGAGAGAGGTCTGCCAGCACAGCTTAAACCAGGTCCCCAACTGGAAAAAAGAGATACCAGCAAAACTCAACTTTTCCAGTTGACCTGCACCGATACAAAGCGTTTGGTGGCATGCCAGCCCCAGCCTTGTTCTTGCTCTGCTCTGTCAGAGCCAGGGCACATCAGCCCAGCCCTCTCACCCAAGGCTCAGCCGATAGATCCAAGTACACGCACACCCTCCAGATCCTGGAATGTATCATACTCCCTGTCATGCCATACCCCTGTCCTTGCTTTGCTTGGCTAGAATCTGGCCTGCTCTAACTTAGAGACATACTGTGCGACTTGTGCCCAAATATTGTTCTCTCCTCAAATGCAGCTCTGAACAAACTGCTGTTACGGCAAGTATGGGAGGAAACGGCAAAACAAATGAACAACTCCACACATCGCATCATTTAAACGTGTACCTGTTCTCTTCCCACACAAGAGGAGCACGCTGCCTTGAGAGCCATCATAAGAGGCAGCAAAACTGTACCCTCGTGGTCCCAGCCTCCCAGCCAGCAATAGCTACAACACTGAGTAGCAGCATCAGAAGTTACCTCCTTTTACAAATTGCCAGGAATTGCAGACATACCTTTACAACTACAGTTGATCACAAATTTACAGTCACTTCTCAGGCTGCTCTGCCTTTACGTTACCCGTACTGAAGTGGCTCGTATAGCTCAGGAGTTTGGCTCCCTGCCATACAGTAGTATTTAAACGCTGTTCCTTGCGCTGTCAAAATGATTCAGCAACAAAACAGCAAGGGAAGCAACTCTGAGCACTGCTGGAATCGGGGCTTTTGAAGATTCCCCTGTCAGAGCTTGTTAGCGCTGGAACATCTTTACTGCTATGCAATCCACACATACAAAATCAAAGGTAATCATTCTGCTATTTCAATCATATATATTAGCATTTTTGATAGCAAATTTTCTTTTTCAGAAAAGAGGAAGATCAATAAAATGTAGAAGGTGACTGTGTATTTCAGCATGTGACTATCAGGTCATTTCACACCACATCCTCGATCACAGGCTGGGTTTCAAAGGCTGTCGCATCAAGGTCCTCCTCACCCTCACCAGTGCTGTTAACAGTTTCCCTGCAAAGGTGTAAATGTCACCGACTGGTGCAAGACAGTAAAGTGCTCTGAAAGCTGCAGCACTTCAATGAGTTTGCCACATTTATTTACTAGGAGATCTGAACCTGTAATCCTCCCCAACACCAAGTTGCTATGAATTTCCACAGTAATTCTATTTGCTATTTGCAGAGTCTCTCAATTTTTAAACCTCCTAAAGATCTCTGGCCACAACAGATCTCTCTCTCACAAGATCACACGCTTCCATGTCAACTGCCCAGAACTACTCTCTGTTCTATTACCGAAAAGGATAATTTCCTTCATCACCTAACTCACTGAGAAACCAGCTTCATCCTGACACGTTGCTACTGTTTTCCCGCTTACTCTTCAGGAGTGTTTGCAGTGACGCAGTCACATTACCTGGAAAATCAAATAACCCGACACCTGTAGCTCTTTCCCCTCCAGGAGTTTGTTGTCCTGAACATGAAATAATAGGTATTGTACAGATTTCCCTCCCCCCGCCTTTCAGTCACATAGCTCAGGGTGCACTGGAGTGAAGTTGGACTCACTGGAGCTATGTACTGGTATAGCTGTCAATGAGGGACAACTCTCCAGTGAGATTATATTGCACATATAATTTATTTTAGCCAAGGGTAACACCAGATGAATTATTATCATATAGCAATTACTGACAATGTACTTACTGCCATGTTAAACAAAGAGACAGTATTAGCACTAACACCAGATGTCATATTTTAAAGAGGGCTCCTGAAACAGTATGTACAAGGTCCTCACACTGGCAAGGAGCAGCTGATTTCACTGGCAACAGCTCATTCCTGCATTTCAAATTCAGGCAGTGTAAATATCAGTGAGAATTTTAAATATGCAGAACAATTTACTGATAACACTGAAACAATCAACAAGCACAAATCTGTTAGCATTCATAACTAACAGGTTCAAAATAGGTAAATTATTCATTCTTTATTACATAAGGGGAGGGAGGGGGGGGAGGAGGGAGATCCCTGAGCGGGTTGTGCATAGTAACAGAAACCGTAAAAACAACAACCACCTTCTCTTAAATGCCTACATACTAATACTGTGTTTCCTGTCTGGTAAATAGTCCAAGTTAATTTTATCAGATAACATCTGAAAATAAGAAGCATTTGAAAAAACTATAAACTGCATTAAACAGATAACATTCAATTTAAATAACTAAATCTGCTGTCAAAACACCATGTAGCTTAGAACTCCCTAATACCTGTCTATATGAATTTTAGGAGACATTTTTGTTTCCACCCTCAGACAGAGGAGAATCTAGTAAAATACTTTGTTTCTTTATATTCCCCTCCAAGAATTTGTAGACCAATGCTTTATTTAACTCCTTTCCACATAAATTGGTGTTTGGACTTCGAAAAGTTGACAGGCTGTTCCAAAGCAGTGATGATTTCAGAGCCCAACAGGCACTGAAGGTGGGATCAGCTGAGGGCAGACACAGCTGCCCATTTGGTTATTAACCAGGCAGGAGCACAAAGCACAGCCCCCATAAAGCCATCCATCATGCAGTGAGGACCAGCTTTGTTGAAGGTAGCTCCTCAAAGAGCTTCATGGTGCAAGAACCCCAACACAGTGGGACAAACCAGACATCACTGCTGCTTTCCAGCAACGCGTGGGTGTGAGGCCCAGCGGCGTCACTGGCTTCCTTCTGGAAACCTCAGGAGGGTGAGAGAAAGTTGTCTGCTGTTGTCATTCACTCTTGACAAAACCCTGTCTGGTACAGCACTCCTGAAACAGTGACACCAGGCACATCAGCCACGTCCTGCGCTCTGAGCTCAGCAGCGTCCTGGTGAGCATGGCAGGAACAGCTTGGGACCTCACAACGTTTTCTCAGCCTGGACAAGTTTGCACAAAACAGAGTTACAGTGCAGCAAAAACCACCCTGGCACTTTCATTTTCTAAGTAAGTAAAACTCAAAATCCCCTCTGTGTACATCGAAAGCTTTTTTAAAAGCCAGTAGCACTGTATCCTGCAAGGTCATGGGAAATACTTGAATTCATCAGATGTTTGGCCATGACAGGGGAGAAAATTCTTAAAAGAGCTTCAGAGAAGAGTTTCAGAGGTGATTGGAGAAAGTGGAACTATATGAATACTTTAAAAAAAAAGAACTTCCTGCAAATATTAAAATTTTTAAAATATCCCCCAACAAAAGCACCTACATTTCACTTGTGCTCACAAGACTTTTGTACTTCCTTTCCAGTAATAACAACCCTTTCACATTTAGACTGGAACATCCCCTCAGGGTCCCACCAGTTAGTGGTGTGCAAATACAGAGTGGATGCCCCGGCCCTGAGTTTCATTATAGCAGTGCGCTGGCTGACAGGGCTGTCACAGCAACCGCTTTTCAGCGAGCAGAGATGAAAAGCAACTGCTGGTTTTGTAGACGAGAGCATTTCTGCTGGAGACCCATGCTAAAAAGTCACAAAATCACAAAATCTTCATGGTTGGAAGGGACCTTTGAGTCCAACCGTAACAAAAAAACCAACCAAACTAACCAACAAAAAACCTCCCACTACACACACACACACCGCCACCACCCCCAAAACACCCCCACCATAACAACCACCGCACCCACCAATCTCAGGCACTGGAACATGCCCTGAAGTGCCATATCTGCCCATGTCTTATATACCTCTGGGGATGGTGCCTCCCCAACCTCCCTGGGCAGGCTGTTCCAGTGCCTGACCACCCTCTCAGTAAAGTAATTCTTTCTTCTATCTAATCTAAACCTTCCCTGCAATTAAACTGATAAGAACAGATATTACACAGTAGTCCTGGGCACCAACACCAGAACAGGGACTATATCACATGGTTTTTATGATAAATCAATGCTTCCTAAAACAAATTTTCCCAGGATTACAAACATTCTTAGACTTACAGAATCATTCAGGTTCGAAAAAAAACTTTCTGATCATTGACTCTTACTGTAAACCAACCTTTGTCTTGAAAGAAAAAGGACTGTGCCAGACATCTCACTACTGGCGACAAAAAAAAATAGGAAAAAACCCCAACCAAACCAAAACCCAAGCCCACAATCCTATGGCCACCAGCTGAATTACTCTGCACTAAGAATTTAATGAAGCCTCTTCAAAAACTTTCCGATCACATTCTCACTTAAAAGAGATATTCCCCCTTCCCTCGTTTCATCGTTTTGCCCGTTCTCCCTCCTCCTTGCCCCACATCCCTGGGAGGAGGAGCTCACCGAGCATCACCAGCCTTGGCAGGGCCTCCGATGGGAAAGAAACGGCGGCGCTGGGGCTGCCCGCCCGCCGCCTGGGNCCTGTCCCCAGTGCACGGGACGCTGGGAACTCAAGTGGAGTCCAGTCATGGAAGTAACTCGTATTGCAGGTAATGACAGCAAACACACTGCGGGCAGAGAGGAGTGGGCACTGTCCCCTCCCTGACCGGGAAGAAACATGAGGGAGAGACGCACACACACCGCCCCCCTTCTCCGCTGAAATCACTCACAGGATATGAGAGAAGTGAGATGAAAAAACCCAATAAATCAATATGCAAATTACAACATCACAGTAAAATACAACTGTCAGGTTGCATCTGAGCACTGGCATGGAAAGGCAGAAGGAGGAAAGGCCTTGTTTTATCTTTGGTTTATTTCTGCTTTCACCTCAGGGTCATGCATTCCTGAGGGACACGCTCAGATATGCAACCTTCCTGGTGTTTCCTGAGTGAGTCGTCAGCGTCTCACACCAACAGTTCCTGAGAAAGATGGTGACAGAGCAGACACAGTGCTCCAGTCACCCCACCATCCACACAGGGAAAGCTTTGGAGCAGTGGTTGTCACCCATCCCATCCCGGCCTGCTCACCAGCCTCCTCCCACAGTAAAGTTAGGTACATACGGAATTACTTGCGAGGCCTAGTGGGAACATTGAGCATTTTCACTGCACTATAGACCTTGCAGACTTCTGTTTTCTTGGAAAGAGAAAGGAGTATCTCAGACATGTGATCAGATTTTAAAAAGCCTGGACTCAAGAGGAAAAAATCAGATGAACGTCTGTCATCTGAACTTTTTCTGCCCTCCCAAAGGAAAACAACCCACCCAAATCCAAATGGGTTAAAGTTATGACCTTATGAGAATTCAACTAAGTCATTTAAGTGAGGGGAAATGTAGGCAACTGAAGATACAGAACATATTGAGAGGAACAACAGTTTTGAAGAAAAAAGTGTTTTGAAAGTACTACAGCAAATTCATCTAAAGAACAGTACAACGGAAACAAGTAAAGAAAGTCTGTTCTGAAAGAGACCATGTTAAACCCAGGCAAAAAATCGAGACAAAAGTCACTTCCACCTAATAAAATGTTTTGTCACAGAGAGGTGGGCAGTAAAAATGAGATAAAAACACAGGAATCCATGGCTTTGTCTCCATATACCCATACAAGCTCTCCTCAGGAGCACAGGTCAGAATAATATGCTGGGTTACTCATGTATGGTCCCCGCTTCAAGGACAAGCACAGAAGTGGGACTAGAAGTCCCAACAGAAGTGGGACCTGTACAAAAGCGGGGTAACTCAGTGATGGTTAATCATAACATCTGATCAAGTATAACAATACTGAATACTTGTATTAATGTTAGAAACACTACACAGATCTCAATACAAAAGGCCAGGGGAAAAAATATCACAAATCCAATGAATTCTGACATAGGAAAGGCCTTGTTTTTTCTATGAAAATATACAATTGGCAAATTTCAAACCAACAGTTATATTGGAAAATTGTCTTCAGTGGGCTACTGGGAAGCCTTTACTGGATCTCTCCTCTCAGGACTCCAGGCTAGTTATCTCGACCACAAGAGACTCCAAAATGAAGCATAATCAAGGAACAGTGCAGGTTCTTGTGCTACTTGCAAACTCAGCTGGCATTGACCATTCTTCCCTTACTCTTTTCCCATTCAGGTATGCATTTAATTATCAATATTTACTGACAAAAAGGGTGAGAGAGAACAGCTAAAAGCAAAGTACAGGCAGGAACTTCTAAAGTTTCTCCCAGACTACCCCTAATGCTGAGACTCCCTGGAGGGACCTCATGGAGATGGGGAGTGTTACTTATTCCTCCTCCCGGCCATTCCGCACTTCCAAGGAGTGTGCCAAAAACCGCAACATTTTGTTACATAAAAAACAGTCCCAAAGAAGAAGAACATAGATGCTGAAAACAATGACAGGTATGCAAAAATAAATTACATTTACATAATCGAAATGGTCCAAATGCTGTTCTGAAATCTGTGAACATCCCTTTCACTGAAGTCTGTAGGAGTCAGCGCATATACCTCAATGTGAGTCAGAAACATATAAGATGACAAAGTCCTTTTCTGCAACTCACTGTATCTGGACAACTTCATCTAGTACACTGGAGCTTGGCATCAGGGATGTCCAAGCTTCAGTTCTGATATATTGCTGTAGCACTTTGGAAAGAATATATATGTTCTTGCAGGTCAATAATATGGCTGAAAAATGTCTAATAATAACATTCATGTGTCTCTCAGCAGGGTTATAAAGATTAATGAATTGATGTTTATATAGCACTTTGAAAACATAAAACACCAAACAACTTAATAGTGTGTTAAACACTGATACCAATTCCTACCAGTGGAATTCCCCAGTCCTGCTCTGCAGCGTAGAGTCACTCCTTGGTAAATGCTCATTTCTGATTTTGCTTTCACAGACCGAAACCCGTCAGTGCTTTGTACATTTTGGTAGCATTATGCCCAGAGCAAACCACAGCAGGTCTCAAGAGGGGTAACTCACAATATTGTTTCCAACCTGAGAGAATGAATCAAAAGGGCAATATTTACATTCTCTTGCCAGTTTACTTGCAGACTGCCTTGTGCAAACATGCTTCGTCTATGACAAGGGCAGGCAAAGTTGAAACCAAATTCCCAATCAAGTAACATTTTCTTGACAAGATACTACTCAGCGTTTGTTCAGTTCTGTCTAGTATTGGGCAGGTCCCTTTTGTAGGGCTCACAGATACTAAGCTCATTCAACCAAGGACCTTGTCCTTTATTTGACCCATTTTTCTTAGAACATTGCACAGCTTCAACGCTCCAGTCCCAGGCAATCAGCTCACACAGCTTCATGCCATGACTGTGGCTATTTTTGCTACAAACTTTAGGCAGAGGCTGCCAGATTATGGCTAAACCAGCAATTTGGTGCCAGAAGCTGGTCTGGTGAGAGGAGAAGAGACTAAAGCAAGAGTTGATATTTTCTTCTGAAAGTCATATGGGTCTTGTATGCGTTTAAAATTGAAAACACAGAGAGAGGTATGTCGCAGATGTGGAGATGCCAGCCTTATGATAAAGTGCAGTACAACATGACAAATTATTGATCCAATTCTTAAAGAAGCATCTCTCACACCTGTTTCATCTCATCTTCCTTCAACACACCCTTCCAGGTTCTAACATTGCACTCCACAATCAGCATGCCCAGCTTTCCCTCTCTGTCTCATTGAAAATAAAAAACTTTCTTCAAATTACACCTATGAACCCCAGAACACTGGTCCAGCCAAATGACTGTGTTTCTGTCACAGATGCTTTTGATATTGTGACTAATTCTCCTTAGATTAAGATCTGGACTTCAGAAATACCAGGCTTAACAGGTCTTGAGGCTCCTCTGAGGATATCAGTTCACAGAAAACAAGCACATCGATAGATCAGTCAAAAATGATATCACAGAAGCCTCAAAAAATACAGAAAAGGACAATAGACTTGTGGCTTCACCAGCAGACCATGAGCAGATCAAAGAATCACAAGAAATGCAGACAGTTTAATGTGGTTAACTGTTCTCCTCTCTTCCTCCATCTCAAAGGAAACACAACTGCGGCCCTCAATCCAGACAGGTAAGCCAAGGGAGCTTGTTTGAAACATAACATATGGCTTGCATAAAGAATAGTGTGACCAGCAGAAGTAGGGAGGTGATTGTCCCCCTGTACTCAGCACTGGTGAGGCCACACCTTGAGTATTGTGTCCAGTTCTGGGCACCTCAGCACAAGAGAGATATCGAGGTGCTGGAGCGAGTACAGAGGAGGGCAACAAAGCTGGTGAGAGGCCTGGAGAATAAGGCTTATGAGGATCGATTGAGGGAGTTGGGGTTGTTTAGTCTGAGGAAGAGGAGGCTGAGGGGAGACCTCATCACTCTCTACAACTGCTTGAAAGGGCACTGTAGAGATATTGGTGCTGGTCTCTTCTCACGGGCAATGGGCGACAGGACAAGAGGGAATGGCTGCAAGCTGCAGCAGGGTAGGGTTAGGCTAGACATTAGGAAAAAATTTTTCACGGAGAGAGTGGTCAGTCAGTGGAATCAGCTGCCCAGGGAGGTGGTGGGGTCACCCTCCCTGACTGTGTTTAAGAGCAGATTAGATGTGGTGTTGAGGGATCTAGTGTAGGGGAGAACTTGTAGAGTAGGGCTGATGGTTGGACTTGATGATCCCAGGGGTCTCTTCCAACCTGAATGATTCTATGATTCTATGATTCTATTCTATGATTCTATAAACACAAAGTTATAAGAATGTGGTTTTATTTCACAACCATTTCTGATTTAAATTTGCAGAAAACTGGCTTATTCAGGATATGCAATCAAGTCCAGGAAGCAGAGCAGTGACAGCAAAGGAGAGGAGCATACAGCAAGCTTACCATGGGCAACAAAAAAGCAGTTTTCAAGCATTTGCAGATGCTCAGGAGCTAGACAGTTGTTGGTAATACCCGTCTGAAGCACTACTCTCAGGGATGGCCAGTTTATTCCTTCTGGGCCATGTGGCACTCCTGAGGGGTTCAAGTGAGGTTCCCACCCTTGCACAGCAGCTTCCAAGGTCATCCAAATCCTTGACTGCAGGAGAAAGAGTGTCTGCACTGCTGGATTGCCACTAGAGCCAGCATGGGGAGATGGGTACCATGGGAGGCCATGGGCATATCCACCTGCTAATTGCTCTTCCAACGCCTACACTTCTGAGGCTTACAAACTGGAGTTGGAATTTGGCCGCCTCCAGCCTTTTGGCACGATTCTGTTAGCCACTCTATAGCACTAGAGCTGCCCAGGGAATGCTTTGACCTGTCACCACATTGAGCTGCCCTGGCTGGGCAATAGCCAGGTTGGGTTAAGTTCGGGTATTAAGGAAAAACATAATTGCCTATCGGTACAGGCCAGTTTGGCCCCTGAGAGCAGCATACAAAGACCAGAACACACTCTGCCAAAGCACATGCTAATGAAAACAGCCACACTGCTGATGGGACTTAATTGTTTAGTATTAAAATAATGTAAGAAAAGTTGCTCTAGACTAACAACAAATAGGGAGGGGGTTATCATCTTGCTGTTACCCTTTTTGCTATCTGTGGCTATCAAGAATGGAGAAAAACTGCTCACCAGGTTGGTTTAGATTCAACTAGATTATTTTTTTCCATTAAGATCTTCAATTTTATCATCTGGTTGTTAAATGCATGTTTTTGTCTTAAATCCATTTTGGAGTAATTATATGGATTATGCTGGTTTAGAATGCTCCCTTTTATGAAACTAAATTGTTGGGTATTTGTATGCTGTCTGTAATTTAGTATTCTAAAGTAATAATTCTGAGAGCAAAACAATGCAGCTTCTTGCCTGCTTCTCCTTTTCTTCTCTCTAGCTGTTTGCATTCCTTTGCCTACATGAGTACACAAAGACATGGACCCTTTCCTCAGATTATGACTGGGCCACGGTAGCCTAATAACCATTCATGCTTTTGAGAATTTCCCCTAGAGAGATTTGTTACACCTTTTAACTATAAAGGATAGCAACCTCAGATAAAATACCAACACACAGAAAAAGGTGTCCTGCAGAGACCCTTCCTGTATTTTTAAAAGAAAATGTTGGACACAAGGTTCAAAAATACCAAAATAACTTAAGAATCCCAAGGTGCTGGAGCGAGTGATGGGGAGGGCAACAAAGCTGGTGAAGGGTCTGGAGCATAAATCTTGTGAGGAACGATTGAGGGAGCTGGGATTGTTTAGTTTGAGGAAGAGGAGGCTGAGGGGAGACCTCCTCACTCTTTACAACTGCTTGAAAGGGCATTGTAGGGAGGTTGGTGCTGGTCTCTTCTCACAGGCAATGAGCGACAGAACAAGAAGGAATGGCTGCAAGCTGCAGCAGGGTAGATTTAGGCTGGACATTAGGAAAGAATTCTTCACAGAGAGAGGGGTCAGTCAGTGGAATGGGCTGCCCAGGGAGGTGGTGGAGTCACCATCCCTGAATGTGTTTAAGAGTAGATTGGATGTGGTGTTGAGGGATATGGTGTAGGGGAGAACTTGTAGAGTAGGGCTGATGATTGGACTTGATGATCCCAAGGGAATTTTCCAACCTGAATGATTCTATGATTCCTTTGTTCCATTTTCAAAATGAGAGGCCCTCATGACCCTACATCCTATCAGCTTTCAACAAATATGTATTGACGTATTCGTTAAAGCCATTTTTCAATCAGCAGACTTACTTTTTCAAAGGTACTTCAAGTATTTCACCTCGTCTTGTAGGTACTGGAGAAGCCTGCTCTTGCTTTCAAGCATCCAACTCTTTCTTGAGCTGGCATATAGTACCAGACTAAATTCTGTCACTCAGCAAGTTATTTCTTTTCCCTTTGCAATTCAGCGGCCAGCGTTTTTTTGAAACTGATTAAGATTTCTGTGAAAACCTGGGCACATTTTTTCTCTGTTTACACTTGAATGCACAATTACACATTTTAAAAAACCCATCCACAATGGGTAAATATCTTGGTTCCTAGGCAGTAAAATAAGCACTTATGTAATTCATATCAATCTTCCAGTACCACAAAGATATCTTCCAAAATGATCAATTATATGTATCACAATTTTCCCTTGGGGTAAGAGAATAATTTCTTCCATGAAACTCATAACCTATATTACATTCACTACATCAAAGGGATAAAGAACTCTATAGTTCACATATTTACTAACTGTAAGCCACACACTTTAGACCCTGCTGGACATTTGGGGGTTTTGGTACATCCCAGGCGTATCTATAAATCAAAAATCTAAAATAAAATAAAATATCCCAAGTTTTGCATCAAAATGCCACCGTTCAGCATGATCCAAATCAAGCATCCTTGTGACAAGCACAGCCCAGAGATGAGAGAACAGGGGTGATGGCGAGTGGCAAACAAGTTTAGTTACAGCAGAACAGGTCAAGCGTGTCCAGGTTATGAGGAAAAAGGCAGATGCAGGAAGGAAGGGACACAACTGAAAAGGACATACCTCATCTTCTGTCCTTCCCAGTGCCTACAGAGGGCTTGCAAAGGTACTGGCTTTACCATAGTGGTTCCAAGGGCACTCACATGCATGGATGTCCACAGAAGCCTGGTCTCACTGGAAGCTACACTTTTAGAAAACTAGTATGCCAACACCAGCAGAGATCCTGCAGTCTCTCTCATGTCTGTCCTGCAGAAACCCACTTCAGAATAGAGCCCCCACAGCTAATGCCCTAAACAGATACATTGCAGCCCCTCTGGACTCCAAAGCCCCTTCAGCAAATTCTCACCCAAAATAGGCTAATTCCGCATTACCATCACTACTACAGCCCTACCTGGCAGCTTGGATTATTTGCTGAGGATAGGCTGTATGTTACCCTGCGCCCCCTTCTCATGAAATTACCATCTTCAACACCAAAAGCTTAACCTATAAAGCTTAATAATAAAATAAGGTAAGTTTATGTAACAAAAAAATGCAGCTGCCATTCATGTTAATGTGCAAGTTTATGTGGGTTTTCATTAGAGGGAGGACAGCGGAGTTCAGTAAGACCCCTCAGGAAATACAGTTTGCTATGCAATGAGACAAAACTGGGTGAACTTGGCAAGTGACTCTCTCTCTTAGGGAAAAGAGGCAGAAACAGGCTTCGAGACTCAGTCAGGCTGATCAGGCTCTGCCAAGTGACACCGCTGAAGAGCAGATGCTCCCTTCCTTTAATTTAGCAAAGCCAGCAAGGTGGCTCAACAGACCCGTGCAGGCATGACGCAAACCAGCTGCAGGTTTTACCTCTCGCTGTGGTAGCATATTAATTCATCTTTCTCAGTGCCACCTGCAAAGGACACCCCTCCTGTTCTACAGGGCAAACCTCCAGGTCTATAGTAATGATCGCTGTTGTCCAGAGGTAGCTTGACATGGTAATAAGTAATTGCAGGTGACCATAACAATCAAGATGCAATGGCTTTTCAACCTCCCCTCGCATACCCTCCAACCTCCCATTTCTATGTGCTGTTTTGCCACACATGCCTACTCTGATCCCTAAGAAATGTAAACTACTTTAATCTGCCTGTGCCCAGGATCCTGTTTGCCATGTCTCTGTCTTTCTCACAGCCATAGCAAGGAAAGGGACGGTCTTGTACTTAGGTCTCCATGTTCACCTGCTCTACAGCCTCCTTGTCTAACATCAGGCAAGTGTCTTAGACCACACAGGTGTAAGGCAAGTCACTTATTCTTTATCTTCACTACTTGTGTGAATGGACATAATGAAACCTCAGAAGGGTGCTGTCAGGCTGCACAGTTGAGCTATGTAAGAGACAGAAAGCCCACGTGAACCCACAAGCAAGGAGCTCAGCTGCTTCCATCTGACCTGTCTTAAGCTTCTTCACTGGTCAGTAAGGGTGGTTAATACACATTTTCATTCCTGGGAAATGAAAGGCACTAGGAACATGCAAAGGCTTTCTGAAAGCACCACTGATAATTGGTATGCAGGTTGTCAGAGGCTGCTCCAAGCACAAGAAATGGCAGAGAAGAAAGCGTGAAGCTGGGAGGGGAAAGAGGACACCAGAAGGCACTGGGAGTTAATGGTCCCTCATGCAGAATGAAATGCTTGTGGGCTTGAAGCAAATCCCAGTGGATGAGGATGTGCAGAACCTGCCAGTTGTGGGAGACACCACACATCAATGCCAAAAGGGCAGATGGGGACTGAAGGGTGAAGGAGGAGGAGCAGGATTTCTTAATTTTTTAAAAAAAAAGCATTTTCAAAAGGTAAGGCCCCCACCGCAGTACACAGCTGCAAATCCCTAACAAAGTGCCTGTAAAACGGGCAACCCCTTTTCCATGAACAGGTTAGCCCAGGAGAGAGGAGTGAGTGGTGACAAAACCAGAAGGTTTTTTTCCAACAGCCTTTATAGAGTGAGTGCTACTCGAACCACAGTAGTTGCAGACTGACCAACCCCCAGGCTGACACTGCCCATGCAAAGCTTTTTCCCTTGGTCTGGTACTCTACACCTTGGTGTGACTTTTCCAGCGCTCACACAATCTGCTTTTATAGTGTCGGTACTATTTGTACTCGCATAACATAAATCTCTGCTTCAGAAATGGCCTTGAGACTATTGAGAAAAGAATTCATGCAACCCATCCCTAAATCTATCCAAAGGGGTAACAAATCCTTTGGCTGCCGGAGAGAGGTAATGAAAGGGAATTTATTCTTGACATTCCTGGATTAAACAGTTGACAGGCAGGGAGTAGAGGACTCGATGGCACAGAAGACAGCTGTTTCCAGAGCTGTGCCTAAATTGAGAGAGTCTAGACGTTTTGAATGAGAGCTTGGCAGAGCTAGAGAAGCTTGTCACAGCAGTGGTGGGAATCCAAATTTTAATGACTCAATTAAAGAACGCCAAGGCTAGTGGAAAACACTAAGCTGTTTCTACCTCTGTGTCCTTGCAGCTGCCCTCACGCTGCCGTGGGTGTAATTACATAAGATGCACAATCCTTTACTGGAAAGTGGAATTATTTAAGGAAAACAGCTGGCAAATTTAGAGCTAAGTAGGAGCACAGAAACGTCAGTGCTGAACCGAGAGCGTGTCAAACATGCCCCAGATATCTAATTAGAAGTTATGCTCAAATCTAACTGGCACAGGGCTCAAGAAACAGGCTGAATACAATAGAGAGGTTGTAAGAGATACGTTCTTGAGCTTTATTGCCCTGATTGCATTACATACTGCTTTATCTCCCCACTCTTTTTCAGCTTTAATTTCACGACGTTTACAAAATATCCAGGGAAGAGGAAGGATGAACAGCATTATAGAGTAATGATGCAAACAGTCTCATCTGTCAGCTTTGAGGGAAGCATCAAAGTTATCAGAGAGCTTCACCCAGCACAGAGGTGGGAGCTCACTTGGCTTCACATCCATCCCCAACTGACCTGCTGTGGACCAGCTCCTGACCCTGGGGACTGAGGAGCCAAGGTGGGGGAAGCTCTCCTGTGCAGCACTGGCTGTGGTGACCCCTCTGCCTCCAGCACCCCAGCCCAAGGGGTCTGTGCATCCCCAGAAAGTACGCGAGGAAAGAAAACTGGGGAACATGGAGGAATCCACAAACACTGAACACCTCTCTGTCTTGAGTTTATTTATGTTCATGCACAGAACAAACGTCTGCAGCCAAGTCCCAAGCCACCAAAGGGATTAACAGTGTAAGGGAATATAACACATTAATTAAGAATGGCTCTATGAAAGCTAACTATAATCAGTCTAAATATTACTTTCTTAAAATACAGTACTCTGCAAGAAGCAAACTCTGGCTACGGTTATTTTAATTTTTCCTTACACTATTCTCCACCAGGGCAGAGAAATACATTCCTTTGTGGTTTTAAATAAAAGCATCCAAATACAGAGGAATACACTCATGGATGTCTGCTCAGCCGTCTTGTACAAAAGATTAGGGGAATGCAGAGAGATAGTCAGTTTTCTGAATAAGTGAGATGCTCCCCATGGGACAGCCCACACCAGTTGATGGGGAAGAACAGTCTGCAAAGAAAGATTGTAACATGCCAATATGCTCTCCTATTGGAGCCAAGACAGAAAATGCTGTTTGTAGATTTGGTCCGTCTCTTTGTCTCTTAACTTGATGCTCAAGGCCCATTGCTGACAACAAGAGCAAGCGAGCTGAATAAGGAACAAATGAGCACTATCTCATTGTCAGAGCTGGTGCTGAGACGTACTAACACGCTACACAAAAAGCAGGAACTCGTTAATTTGTTTATTCATCACGGATAAAACCAAAGGTAGCAGAATGCTTACCAAACTCCTCCTTACTGGACATCTTCCTTTTGGGAATTTGCACCCAGGAGGAAAATGGGTAACGTGAGTGGTTAGCTCAGGAAAATGGGTAACATGAGTGGTCAGCTCCACCTCTGAGGGAAGGTGGTTGTGGGGCGGGATTAGGGAGGTAACATTACCCCATCCTTGGCACTAGCACAGCGGTTAATGGAGAACTTCAGACAGTTCTGGTGCTCACTGTTCAAAAAGGTTGTTAGAAATTTCGGAAAAGATCCAGGGGAGAAACACAAGAAGAATTAAAGGCCTGGAAAAAGTGCTCTCTAGTCAAATGCCCTTGCAGGGATACAATTTAATAACCTCACAAACAGAAAGTCAAGTGGCTGATTCACTGCAGTGACTAAGAACATTTTTGGGGAGAAGAGATATCCTCATTGTCAACCATAACACCAAGTTCAATACCAGAAGGTGACCTGGACAGAGTCAAACCAGAAAAAAAGAAATAACTTTTGGGCAGCAGAGAGGTGCTTTAAAAGGTGGCAGACACTTTTTAAAAGGTTACAGCAGATTTTTTTAAGCCAGGCATTTCTTAATTCAGATACTTTCCTGCAAGACCTACAGCTGTGAAGAGGACTTGAGGCAGGAAAGCTGTATATAAGCAGACCAAACCAAAGGACTGCCACAACCTCTTGCTGCACGGGTTGGTACAACGGGCAGAGGTCACCATCCCTCCTCTGCACACTGACAGTCAGCCCTCTCCTGGGAACTCGAAGGACATGCAAGATGACTTGTGAGTCTTTACACCTGTGTAATTTATTGCTGGGCATATGGCTGAAGTGTCTGAGCTGATTCCTGCCAGCTCCCACTGGGCACAGCACGGGGCAGACACACTAAACTTGTGGCAAAGCAAGTTGCTGAAATCAGTAAACAAAAGTGTACTGACAAGCTCATTGTGAAATCATTTTTCTGTTGTCTTGTTAGTAGTTGTTGGGGTTTTTTGTTAGTTTGGGTGGGGATTTTTTGGTTTGGTTTTTTTTTTGTTTGGTTGGTTTTTTACAGTTTCAAGGTGTCATTTGTTTTCAACTTCTAGGCATGTGTCATCTCCAAGCGTATCTACAGCTCTCCAAGAAAGCAAGCCACTGTCAGGGACCTGACATTCTTTGGAGCTCTGAAATCAACTCTTCCTACTTTAAAAAACTAAAAATAAAAAAATCCCTAATGCAATATCCATGTAGCAGTGACGTAAATGATGAATAAAAGATGCTACAACACAAAACTATAAATCACCTTTTAGCAGATCTAGTCTTGTAAGTCTGTTTTTTCTACTTGACAAAAGAAAGAAACTTTGATGAATGTACCACCGCCAATTCATTAGTTTCAGCAAAACCAGCCTTGAATAGCCTCATGATTGAAATTGCACCAGAATACAGTAACTTTTATTTCTTTTCCACAGCTACTACTGTTCCTTTAGAAAGCTCACCTATCCCTGTGTCTCTTGTAGGAGAGAAACACAGACAACGTTCATCAAAACAACACTGGACACTTGGGTAATCTCTCATTTACTAAAGAGCGTGGGTTTCAGTCACTCTATCCGACTCAGGAAATCAGAATGAAATTTAATCAAGACTTAGGGCAAAGGTAAAATATCAAAAGAAAAAAAGAGAAAAACCCATCAGAAATTACTGACTCAGGTGAATTTGACAATGATTTTGGTACCAACCAGCAAACAACCAAGTTTCAAAAAAAAAAAAGAAAAAGAAAAGAAACACAATCTTATCCACAATGAAAATAGCTACAAAAATAACAGAATAATACTTTCTATGAAATACAACACAAAATCCTTCAATAATCACATGCAGAACTTTCTGCTGCTACAAACATACATTACTTTTCTTATCAGTCTATGTTGGTTTTTATGTGTGTGAGTATAATTATCATTTTACGCTAACCAACTTCTCAAAGTTTCCTGCATGTTTTATTACTCCTTTCTAGGTAAGAGTTGATCTGCAATCCTGGTCACATTGTGGAGGTATCTGCATAGAGAAAATTCTCATTGTGCAAGTGACCTTGTAGTGGAGTAGAATCCCAAGACACTCTTCTTGCAAAGCATGCAGCCATCAAATAGGAATTAACTGAACAAAGACCTAATTGCTTAGTTTTATTTCTCTGCAGGACCAAAATATAATTTTCTTCCCCGCATGTGGTAGTGAATCATACATCAAAAATATCCAAGCTCATCAATTCACACCATACTCAAAACAAATCCATGGGAAACCAGCATGCAATTTTGAGAGACTTATCCACACAGGAGGAAAAAAAAAAAAGTTAAAGAAAACATGTAAATGTGTATTATTTATGATGATGGCTATGCCTGAAAAGCTGGAAAGCTTTTTCATTTTCCTGTTTGCCGTTTCTGACAGAAGGTTCTAAAGCCAAAACCCTGGCAGTCCCAGGTGCTGTGTTGCAAATACACAACAGACCAGAGCTGAGGATTTCTACCAGAACAGGCAGAACACCACAAGTATTCATCAACCCTTCAGGGTATCCATCCACGCAAGCCAGGTAATGCAGTTTGTCCACTCTAGCACTATGCCAACCCCCTTCAGCTACAGCATCTTCTGGAGATGTATTCTAACTGTCCCTGGTGCAGCTTTTAGCAACAGTGATCTCTAACTGGTGCACTATTTAGGGCTGGTAAAAATAAGCTGGTGCACTGTGTAATTCTTTGTACAATTTAAGTCAAAAAACTCAAACCAACCTTTCCTTTCCATCCCACTCCCAACAGGTACATTAATGGTAACTTCAATGGTGTAACTGAGATAAATCATACACAGAATTATTCACCTAATGTATGTGTAAAAGAACAGAGAATTATTCATAAGACTGGGGTTACAGTTACTAAAGTTAACTTCTGCATTTCATTAGACCACCACACACTGATTAAAGTCAGGAAATGTAAACTCTAAAACAAACTGTTGTGTTTTGCAGCGTAAGCCCCTTAATTAAAATGCAAGTAAGGATCTCCTCAATAAATACCACCCTGGAAATTACTAGGACTAAAAAAGCCAAAGAACAGGAGATAAGAATGAACAGAATGTCTGCACAGAATAATGAGGCAGATGTAGTCACCAAATAACGGGGGGGGGGGCGGTCCTTTTTCGAATGGCTGGAAGACAGCAGATTCAAAACAACAGTTCCCAAACCACACTCAAAAGATCTGCTTCCCTCATTTTGCTATTGCCTACCATTGGACACTTACATATTATTGTTTTCTCAGTACCTCAAGGTAAAAATGGTTTGTCTCAGGGTCAGATCTCCACATACGCCTCAGTGGGTGCGTGGCTTCTCAGGCACAGCAGGAGCAAAGCTGCTCTGCTGGGTGTTTGATGCTTCCCAGCCCACAGGAGCGCTGGAGGCCGGGCAGAAACAAAGCAAGAGGTGTGAAAAAACAAAACTGGGTTGGCAGAGCCTACACCATGCAGCTCCCAGGTTGCTGTGAAGTGAAGGCAGGAGAGGTGAAGTACTGCAGCTTGAGAGCAGTCTGCTCAACACTCACATCCAAAAAAGTCAGAGCCACGCAGTACTTACAATTAATCTCTGCTCTTTTGCTGTGTCATTCAGATCTGGAACCAAACTTTGTAATAACGCTGCGCTTTTGAAGATAGCAAGATGAATGCAGAAAAGCATTAATCATTCATTCCCATGAATTTCTACAGGCATTGAAATATTGTTGACTTTTTTTTTTTGTAAATGCTTTATTCATTAGCTACAATATTCCATCAGCTAAATGCTGTGCTTCAGAATAAAACTGCAGTCAGCAGCAAGAGTGCTCTTAATATGCAGCATTTTTTGTTATTGTGGCTGAATTACCAATTTGTCTAAACACTGGACTGCAGCAGGTAATTTATCATCAAAGCCATCTCCATCTCAGCATTGAATCTCTACTGAAAGACTGAAGCAATACTTGGAAAACAAAAAAAATTAAACCATTTTTAATAGATTTGCTTTGTTCCAGGCTCACAGCTTTCATTTGATACCTCCCAGTAATTGTTGTGCTCCTATTCTTCAACATGAAAAATTGTAATTTTGTTTTAAGTTCTGCCAGGTGCCCAGAAGGTCATCTCGGTTTTATTTTCCCTTTTGACAGCACCTCTGGTGACAGGGAAGAGCAGTCACTATCACTGCAGAAAGATAAAGCCGGGCCATTTGGTGACTTTTATTGTATGTTTATTGCCCGCAGGAATATCCACGCAGCATGATTATTTAAGCTTTTGATTTATCACAGCTTCACTCAACAGACACAGAGGTTCAAATCCATCAAGGACAAGTAGGAGCAGGAAGGACCTTCACAATTCCAACATAAGGAAATTAAATTCCTCAGAATATTCAGATAGCACTTGAGAGGTCATTGTACTGGCTGATCCCTGAAGTCCCTGGGTGTGTTTTGTAAGCGCTCTGCAGTGGCCTAACCCAAATTTTTACGCACCCACTGTTGTGATGTGTTTTTTGTGCAGTGTTTTCCACCTCAAGTATGACTGCTGTCAAGTGCTGTCATATGAAAGTACATGGTTACGCAAGATGTCCAATTTTGGACATTCTAAGTGGTGCTTAGTTTCATTTAATCATTTAGGATTTATCCCATATTGCACACACACATTTTTAAGGGATGCAGAAGCTTCATGTGATGTATGAGCACGCTGGCCAGTGCAGAGATGAGCAGTCCCACAGGGAACTGAGAACTATGAATGAGACACACGGAAGTGGCATCAACAGCTGCCTTTGGAAAGCATCCTTCCTCTCACAGCTCCAACTAGCTGTGGAGCCATGCACACCACGGTATTTGGGCTGGGATCACATCACACAGCTAGGGAGGACCACTACTGTGGAATGAGCTGCACAGGAAGCGCATCGCAGAAGCTAGACCTGAGCTGGGAGAGACCAACACCAACACAGCCTGGATGCAATGAAGGTGAAGCTGAAGAACTGAACTGTAGCTGAGGGCTGCAGCAGAGGGCAGTGACACACAAACACTAGCAGTCCTCACGCTGCACAACTCCTGCAAATGCAGAAGCTTGTCCTTCATTTCTAGGATACAACGCTTACCGCTCTAAGGCTTACTTTTAAAAAACCCCGCATGCTCTTTCTGTGTATTTAAGTGTACACATGCACAGATACGGAGAGAGGTGTATCAAATATTCACTGCTTAAAATATTTATTGCTTTGACAACCATATCCTATTCCATTAATCTGCTATGCCCTTTGTCCTCTGAAAATCAAACCCTTTAGCATCTTAACAACAGGGAAAGAATTGCCACACTTCAGAGAGCTGATTTTCATCTTTCCCTCCCCCCCCATCCCTCTCACCCTTTGAAAGGCAGGAAGCTGGACGCACATAAAGAGAAAAGGGAGGGAAGGGGATGAAGACGGCATAACTCTTTGGCTCCTTAACTGGGTTAATTTGTCTCCTGGCATGGGAACAGAGAGCTTAAGAGAAAGCTACAGGAAAGAAAAATCTCAAGGCATACACTACTTGTATAATAGTTGACATGTCTAATGCTACGTGATTCACAGCAGCTTTGAAATACTAGATTAAAAGGTGTAACAACATTCTTATTGAGAAAGGATGGATTACTTTTCCATTGGGTGGCTATTTGAAGAAGAGATGCATAAAAGAAGAAAATGTAAATTGTGATGAAGAAGCCCAGCCTTGACTCGATTTAGTTTAAATGAAACTTGCTCAGAGCAATTGATTTTTGATGAGAAATAAATGGATTTGTATGCTCGACCAGCATTTGCACCACAGCTTCCTACACGCAATTGCACAACACTGTTGAATTTATTGTGTAGCATCTGCTGTACATATATGCAGAAAACCACCAGAAATGCTACAGCACTGTATCGTTATATATAAGTATATGCAAGTTTTAACCCAAGAGCATATTCTTTGTATCGTTTATAAACCAGGAAACACACAAAATTATTTTGGATATTGACCTAAGTTTTAGCAAAGGTTTTTTCTTGTTTTAACTAGATGGTCTCGCTCACATTTAATCAAAAAGATTGCACTTGCTTTAGGTGTGGGACTATATACATCTACTAACTTTGCTTGAAACAGAGTCAATATTGCATTTCAAGCCTCCTGTTTCTCAAAGCAAAACCGCAAAGGAAAGACAAAATAAAATAAATTTAAAAACCAAACCACCAACACCAACAAAACCCAAAAGGAAAAAGAGATCAACCCGGGCTGGAAGTTCAGACCCAGAAACTCATTTTGACAGATGTTACAGTTGTTGAGGTTCAGAGACTGGTGCTGTGCTATATAGGGGGTGGATGGTTTAAACCTAGAATGAAACTAACCAAACATTCAGGAAAAGCTAGTTCTCAGTTAAAATCCTATGGTCAGACAATGCAAGCAGCTGGATGGAAGAGGAAGCCAGATCCTTGCACAGCCATCTTATAGAGTTATTTGGTCCCAATGAAAGCAGCTTCTGAAAGGCACTGAGTCAAGTTCTACCTCTGAAGAAAAGAATTAAGAAAGTGAACATTGTGGCAGAGCACTCAGCCTTGCAGCCTACTCTCCAGGCCATGCTTGATGATGGGTGCCTGCTCTTGTCAGCATCACCAGTCCTAGTCCTGCTCCCCACACCACTGACCTCTTTCTTTGAGCAGTTCCTCAGAGTGGGGACCTTTCAAACCCTGGAGATTAGAAAACTGCTCTTTTCTTGCACCTCTGACTACCACATCTGGATTAAAGATGCATTTGAGCTTCTCTGAAGGGAAAAGGCGATGAACCTCCAGGTTGTTCAGCCTGAAGAAGTGCTCCAGGGAGCCCTCACAGCTGCCTTTCAGTATTTAAAAGGAGTCTACAGGAAAGATGAAGAGGGACTCTTTATCAAGGAGTATAGTGATAGGACAAGAGTAATGGTTTTAAACTCAAAGAGGGTAGATTTAGTTTAGATATTACAAAGAAATTCTTTACTGTGAGGGTGGTGAGACACTGGAACAAGTTGCCCAGGGAAGTTGTGGATGCCCCTTCCCTGGAGGTGTTCAAGGCCAGGCTGGATGGGACTTTGAACAATTTGGTTTAGTGGATTAGAGCTAGAAGGTCCCTTCCAACTGTAGCCATTCTATGATTCAATAAATACCCTCAGACTGGCACTGGGGGAGCTTATTTCGCCATCAGTATATGAAGTCGTCCAGCAGAACTTGGCTGTCCTGAACTACACCATCAGGGAACACTATCAATAATAAATTCTCTCTTTCCCAACACTATGGGATTTCCATATTCCAGCCAAATGCATTTTCTTTGAGCGAGTGACATTCTGCTGCGTTCTGGGACAACTCCATAGGTATTTGCCAAGAGACATGCCGGCTTCTTCAGACAGAGACACATGGCAGTTTAAACTTGGTTTAGATTATGAGTCTCGAGTAATGACAGGCCATCTGGCACATTTTAGCAATGCTGGCACTTTTTTCTCAGAGACACCTGGGACTTAAGACAGACACGGCAGGTCAGGAGTGAATTGCACTGACAGGGCTGTGTGCCTGAAGCTTGCATGGCAGCGCTTAACCCAAGCTGGTACAGCTGGGACATCACCCACCAACCCATTCACAGCCATGCAGACAGCTTTGGGAGCAGAGCAAAATGACAAGTGAGCGTTGGCGTAAGTAAGGGTCAGGAGCAGCACGTGAGCGAGATGTTAGCTAGGGGACTGCTGCTGGGAGGAGGAGGCATCACTCAAAGTGGAGCTGTGGGCACAGGCCTGCTGGAAGTCAGGGGGTTACAAGTCAGAAAGTATTACAGAATGGCAGAGGTTGGAAGGGCTCAAATCACCATCTAGTCCAACCTGCCTGCCAAAGAAGCTGTATCAAAACCTCTTGGGAGGAGGGCAGAATGGTGCAAGGCTTGTAGACTGCATGTATCCTCTGGGTTGCAGTAGATGCTGGTACACAGGACCAGGAGAAATATGGAGTGAGGCTGGGGAGCACAAAGAAGGCTTTTTGCACGGGAAAGCTCAGCTGTTGCAGCACTGATTTCTTTCTGACTTTTCTGTTTATTTTTGTTTTATAATATTCATAGAATCACAGAATCACCTAGGTTGGAAGGGACCTTTCATATCTAGTCCAACCACCAACCTAATACTGACAAAACCCATCACTAAACCATATCATTAAGCTCTATGTCAACCCTTCTTTTAAATACCTCCAGGAATGGTGCCTCAACCACTTCCCTGGGCAGCCTGTTCCAATGCTTAATAACCCTTTTAATGTAATCTAAACCTCCCCTGGCACAACTTAAGGAGTTTTCTCTTGTCCTATTGCCTGTTACCTGGGAGAAGAAACTGACTCACCGCTCGCAACAACCTCGAAGGGCCAAGTCTGAATCAGTGGGAGAAGAAAGTACGTGCATTTGGTCCTCCTACCAAACAGGAGGTTAGTTTTAAGATACATTTGTATGGAAATAAAAAAGAAGATTATACTAACCAGCAGTAAAACTGGCTTTCTAATGAGATACTCTTACAGCAGTCTGATGACTAGGAAAAGACAATTGCCAATTCATTTACAGAAACAAAATCATTGCTAAGGAAATCGTTCTCTCACTTGAGACATGTTTAACTCCATTGGCAGCAACTGCCACCATGGATCACAGCACTACTTAATACCTGCCCTCAGTTTTTCATTCCATACTCTAAACTCAGTGTTGGACAAAGTCAGAACCGTGCATACAGATGCTACACAGACTGGTTTTGTCTTACTTTCATTCTCTGTGGTTTGCCCATAAAAGCGAAGACTTAACCAAGAAGGTAATGGTGTGATGCATCCTCCTTTGACTGACCTACTTTGAGCCAAAAGCCAGGGAGGAGGATACACAAATCTACTTCTAATGCAGATTAAAACGTGCCTTTGGCACAGCATCCTCACACAGGCTCATCATCCACTTAAAAAAAAGGGTTTTTAATCCTTTTCCCAGATTCCTGTTGTCAAGCAAAGACCATTATTGATAACTCCCTGAGGCTCGTTCTCCTTGTGTTATACAATGCCTCATTCATAACTTAGGCATCGGGGTAGATGAAAGCAAAACAGATGAGCGGTTCATTCCCTGGTATCCAAACTTTAAATCAAACACCCACTTTGCTGTATTATAAACAGAGCTGCCTGTTCAGAGCACCAAAGGTTGCCGTAATGTTTCTTTTTCTTTAAGATTTTACATTTTCTCCTGTGAGAAGCAATTACAGTAGAAGTGTCAAGCAAAAATAAACCCCTGTTAATCACAGTCACTGTGAGCCTGCCAAGTAAATCACATCGCAGTGTTGCTGTTCCATTTTTCAGGTAGAAATAAAAAGTGTGTGAGAGCACCAGAGTCTAGAAATCAAGCTCTTCCCAAGAGGGGGTCCAAAGTTTCTGAAAATACAAGCTCTTTCTCACTAAAAGTGACTATCCAATGATCATAAGAAGAATTCAAGTTGGAACAATTCTCTGGAGGTCATCTACTCCAATGTCCAGCCAAAGCAAGGCCAAATGCAGAGCTAGGTCAGACAGCTCAGTTCAGCCAGGCTCAGAGGTTTCTGGACAACTCCAAAGTGCTGGTTCCACAGCCTCTCCAGGCCACCAGGCCCATCCTGAGCTGTTCTAACTATAAACAACTTTCTTCTAGCTGTGATTTCTTTTCCTGAAACTTGTACACATTGTCTTTTATGCTTCCACCATATGATTTTGAGAAAGGGTCTGACCCCGTCTTCTCTACAGCCTCTCATTCCCTTCAGCCTTCCTTTTTTCCACACTAAACGAACCCAGTGACCTCAGCTTCCATTCAAACATGGTTACCCCTGGCTCTTCAAGTGCTCCAGCTCTTTACCCATCTATGACAAGTACTAAAATCTATATATAAATTTCTTTTGCTTTTGGTCTACAAATAGGCAGGTCTATGCAGCTGAAAAGAGAAATAAGAAGTTGAGAAAACTTCAAGCTCTCAGATGAGCCATTATTTTCCCCAGACTTTTCAGGCCCAGAGGCTTCATGCACTGCCTGGTGCATCACAAGGGAGCTGTCTTTGAATCCCTTCACCTGATGGGAACGGTACTGAGCTTGTTCCCCTCCAAATCTGAGAATTTTCTGGGAGCGTCGGAAGTAGGTTTCGTTCTTATTTTATCTTCACCTTTTTACTTCTCTCTGTGCTGTGAAAAACCAGCCATTTCAAGGTGATGTAATTGGAGCTGCTCTTCCAGAACAGCAGAGGTGCAGGTGGGCAGTTTCCATCACACCAGTGAGCTGCAAAAACCAGCTTAAGAACTTAAGAATAAGCGTAATCAATTTAAAGATGCTGTGAGGTCTCCTGCTTCCCCCTTCTTTTCAGTAACAGGTGGTTGCTTGATGACCAGATCTATTGCTTAATCAGTGCTATGAATATTAACAAGAATATCAGAAACCTGTTTTGCTGTCAATCTTCAAACATCCAGCCTGTGGATTGCAGAGCTGAGCTTATGCAGTAAGTTTTCAAATCAGATAAATGGTTATTTTCCCCAGGAACTTTCAAGAACAGCATACCTGATCCAGCCATAACCAGCAATTTAGTAACTCAATTTTCACATCTCATTCTCGGTTCACGCTTCTTTTCCACTGTAAAACTCTAATCCTGCAACTGCCAGTTACACTGACTCACCACACTGAAATCAATTTCAGATGGAAGAGCCTGTTGCTCAATAAAAAAGGATTAACTGGACTGAGCCTCATTTAAGTAAAAACTTAATTCCAATTTCCATATTCCCTGGCTATCCCCAAGAACCCTGTAGATTTGTATTCCATTCCTGTAACTTAAGTTGGGCGTTTTTTCTCTTACAAGGATATCAAATCACACTCCTGCAACAATCAACACAACTTCAAATTCTGCTAAATCCAACCATTTTCAGAGTAAAGATATTTTTGAAGTGCTTCAGCTCAGATACACCCCACTGCAGGGAAGCCCCTTTGCAATGGCTTGACACCAGCTGCATTACCAGCATCCCTGTTGACAAGAGACATTTCCCCATTATTTTGCAACAGTATGAAGATCCCAAGAGCAAGAAAGGTCCCTCTGAACTGCCAGTCTTCTCTCAGTTATTGGCATGCTGTCTATATGCAACAACACAACTTTTGCATTTTTAGCAATCATCTGAATTTTAATGCTGCGAAGCCGAAGCCACAGCCACAGAGAACAAAGCTCTTCACTTTCCAGAACAGGAGGGGAAATTCCCTAAATGGACTCATCATTGTTTGTATCTGCTCTGATTTGGAAAGAGACTCTGCAGGACAGAGAGAATTGTATTTACTTTACAGAAATACACAACGTTGTAAATTGTAAGTCACAGGAATAATTTGGTATCATCTCATACTGAACAACAGTCTACTGGTGGAGAGAGGGACGTTTTGTGCCATTGTAATGAATACTGCTGTCAAGTTAGTGGAAACAGGTACCAGAAACCCAAGTACAAATCCCCCAAGCAGTTTACATGATCCTAAATAAACTCATTATCTATCATCGACCAAGGTCTTTGTTGCACTGAAAGATATTTTGTCTGAAAAACTGTGTAGGAAGGTATGTACTCTGATTCCCAGTTCCTGCACCATCTGTGCTTTTGTACATATAGCTTTCATAAAGCAGCACACGTGCCTAAAAGGTATTTCACGTTCCTCTATTTGTGATCAAAGTCCAATAAGAGTATTTGGGTATGAGTGAGAAGAGTTCCAACTTTTTTTCCTGAGCGCTTCCCTAAGATAGTCCTACTCCCGTCACAGGGAATGGCTCTGGTGAGACTGCAATAGCCACAAAAGCTGTGTAACACTTCTTAATAACTCACCCCAAAGAAATAGAAACGCTTACTTAAAAAGAATGAAAAACTCTTGGCTCAATACTTCACCTCCTAACAACAACATGCAGAAAAAATAAGTGGAGGGGAGCCTTAGTTTTTTAATACGTTCCTTCTTTTCTGAGGCTTGAGTAGCAGGTCTCCTTAGAGTCAGTGAGTGCCAGCTTGTGTTCGCATCCCCGCTAAGTGGGGTCCTTACCGGTGACGACGCTGGGGATTTTGGACAGAAAGCTCTTGACAGTCCGGATGGGAACTCCACCTGTTTTGTCATCCTGCATTCTTGTAATGATGTCTTCAATCTGTCAAAAGAAGGAAAGACTTAGTGGTTTATGCGAAATGGCGACATTTATACACTGCGAGTAGTCTGGGGCCCTGCTGGTAAGATTGGCTTCAAATATACCATGTGTATTACTGCACAAACACAGATGCTGCTACTGCCTCCCAAATAAGGCATGAGACAACACAGACCAGCTTAGAAGGTGGTGGTCAGATACTGAAAATCCAACTGCAACTGTGCTTTTTCTGCTGACCAGGGGTGACAGAACGGTGGTGTTTAGTCCACATGTAAATTGGGTTAGAGTCTATACTGCAGCCAGCTTAAGGAGCTTCCCATCCAGTCCACTTTCCCCTCTTCTCCCACATTCATTTTAATCCTTGGTACTGTGACCTTGGGAAGGCTTTCTTTTTCCAAAGGGTCCCAGACAGTCATGAACAGCCTATGGCTTAAGAAGAGCATGAGACAGAACTGCAGGACAATTTGCACTTTCCATGCTGTAGACAGGGATGGTATGTGCCCATTGTCATTGTACAAAGTAAACAACCAAAAAGAAAGTGATCATAGAGAAAAACTCATTAGTTTTTTACAGCCTTAACTTTTACTTCATGGACACATACATAATCCATCACATAGAGAAAATTTATACTTCAAGAGCCATGGCAATCAGAGGATCTGATTTCGGGGGGAAGGAGCTCAATCCTCCTCCCATTTACTCTAAAATGGGAAAGGATTTTTGCTCCTTTTGAGGCTACTCCCCCCTGCATTTACTTGAAGACAGCAACACCAGGGAGAACAAAAAGCTGAACATATGCACAGTGCAGAAATTCAGTATCTCCAAAAACTCCCTTCAAGTTAATAAGATCTCAGAAGCCCAACAAAAATAAACATGAAGTGGTTGGCTCTGTTATCTTGAGCAGCTGACAGCAGAGCTCTGCACACTGCTGGTGCCAGGGGCCACAGCTCTGATTTTACCCACAGATTTTCTCCTCACAGATGCTACCAGGCACAACCTCAGCAGACAGGTTACACGGCAGGAGCACAGTCCCTCTCTCCTCCTAAAGGCAGCCCAAGACCTCAACTGGCTTTCTTCAAATTTGGAAAACCTGCTTCACTTAGATGTGTGAGTTTCTTTCACACACTTAACACCTACATTTCAAAACAAGTTTAATTTAAAGTCTTCCCAAGGCGATAAGACAATCTCCCTGCCAACTTCAGACACTGAATTTGATCACTGTGTTTTTAACCTCAGGGTATCACTTAACTGAACTGTTCACACCTTGTTTGTATATTAAGTTAACACATGCCCTGAACAAATTCTCAGTGGGAATGAAGTCACAAAGATGAAAATATCCTGAGGTATTTAATAGATTACATGAGGATTGGCTACCTACAGTTGTGATAGAATAATGCTATTTTTCCCCCCATCCAAACACTGTGAAAATTAATACCACCTTTTCCCCTTCCACCTGAACTTTATGCAAGCTTATTTCCTTATTTGCTTAGTTTCTTCCAGCCTGAGAATACCTGGAGGAGTAACTGCTCCTCTCAGGCTGGGCAAGAAGTATTTCACAGCACCCCATGGTGTTGAGAGGAGCCCAACTAGGAGCCCATCATTTCCCAGACCCACGAGGCTACAGCACTCTGACACTAGACCTGCCAGGGGGAAAGGACACTTTTGTTGCCTGCAAAGGGTGGACCAACAAGGTCAACCAGACTAAGAACTATTTCATCAAGGCAATGAAAAAGCCTCTCTGTGACCAACTAGTTATATGGCTTTATCTGTATGCACTGGCAGTTGGCATCAGTGACAGATTTCTCCATGCATATTAGGAGGAAAATACCCTGAAACATATTTTGAGTCCTATGTCTCCAGAAACACTTAAAGTCTTTAAAAAACAGAAGCATCATTTTTGATAAAATTGTTCAGTATGAAATTAAAAATTAAAACCAATCTAAAATAATTTTGATGCATGAAAATCAACTTCTTACTCTTTTGCTCACTGTAAACAAAAGAAACACCAGACATTATTTTATTGTTACCCCTAGAAAAGTTCCATTTCAATAAAAATAAATCTTTAATAACCTTAAAAGCAAAATACATTTTTTTTACCTAAACTATCCCCATTCAAGCAACCAAGCAGGCACTGGTTTCTCAAATGGGGCCATTAATTTGGGGTTTAGTCACAATTATAAAAGCCTAACTCCTTCCCAAAAGGCTCCTTTCTTCTTCTTCTCTTCCAGCCTGATTACTGGCACTTCCTGCTCTTCTTACTTTTGAGTGTTGAATGCTTCTTCTCTCCTTCACTTTCTACTCTGATGCCACATCTCCTTCCTTCCCTGTCTTCTCATCTGATCCAGACACAACTACATACATCACCCATCGACAGCATACCAGCATTTGCAGTCTGCTGCCTGAGAGTTCATGGCTCTACAGCCTCGGCTTGTGCATAGTCTTTCTATTCCCAACACGCCTTCCTTGTACTCTCCAGAGAACCTCTGCACTGGTCAAAGGGGACAGCATAGGCTACACAAAAAAAAAATAAAAATTTATGATCGTTTTCTCCTTTCTTAAAGTTATAATTATTTTAATTACATATGATATTATTATATGTTATATATAACTTGTATATTTTAGTATATACTATATATGATAATTATATGCTGTATATTATAATTGAAATAAAATATGAAAATACTATATTTAGCAACCGACACCAAGTTTTTGTTCAGTCCCCTACAAAGAGAAGATCTGACCCTATGCATTGGCCTTTTTATCTTGCATCCACCCAAAATTTGTAGATACCACCACCCTGGGTCTAAATTCCTGCCTAGGTATGGAAATTGTTCATGAAATGAATGATACAGTGACAAAGTGGGGGGAAAAGTCATTAATAGAGCTCCAAGCGTGGAGAAAACCAAAAGAGGGAACAAACATCAAGTGTGAAGGTCACTTTCATTGAAGCTTTTCATCTTAAGAGAGTTAGCTAGATGCTTCACTGCTAATGATTCTCCCTTCAGTTAAGGCATGTCATTAATCCTTTAGGTTTCCCTGTTTGGCACGCAGTGAATAAGAGTCCTTAGATAGTTGATTTCATTCAGCTAGCAGACAGGAACTAGTAAAACTAAGCATTCCTCATATTTATCACTCCTAAATGAACACGTTTCAGTGACCTACTGTGAACAAAAGCCACGGGAAGAACAGGCAACGGTGGTTTGGGGTGCTTTTTCTGTTATGGAGGTCACTGCTATTTCAATCTGGTCTGATTTTGCATCGGTAAAGGCAACTGTTACTCTTTCCTCTAAGTGGATTCTGGGTGAATATCTCCTTGAGAAAGCCAGAGCAATTTACCTATCTGCTGTCACTGTACATATGCCTAACACACATGTATGCCTGCACGCACTGCAACGTCTGCCTAACAAACCAGAGCTGCCTTTCCTCCTGACTGCTTGCTCACAACTCTGCTCCCTACATTTGTCCAGAATGATTTTATTTCACATTACCCCACTTTCAATGCATTGAAAAGGTCTTTTGGCTCATTATCAGAGGAGATAGGATTCTACAGCTGGTAGTTTCATTATGAGAGTTTACCAACATACTCTCTTACACAGAATGTGTTGGGGATTTAATGCATATGTGGGATTGCAGGTATTCATTAGACCTCCTTTTCCACTACTAGCACTTTTGCTGGCCTAGGGAGGGTGAAGGCATGAAGTAGAAGATGCTGAATTTCTATCAGAGCTGAGATATCTATCACTGCAACATGAGAAATCCCTTTTGTGAGGCAGAAGACAACAAAAAATTACATTTGTTGGTGTGCTATAATAAATAAGTCATAATACAACAATAATTATCACAGCCTGGCAACCTTGGGTCAGTGCCACACAACATCCTGAGTGTTACAAGGGGGGAAAACAACTCTTGACTCAGTCACTTCTCTTTCTGCCAGCACCAAAATGGAGCAGGCACCCAGATCAGAGCCCATCAGTGTGCCCAGCTTCGCTGAGCCCTGGGACCACACTGCTCACGGTAAGGGCTGACCCTGGAGGTGACACACTGAGAGAAGAGGAAGCAGCACATGAAAAAGAAAAGCTAACACCCTACAACCCCATGCCTAGACACCAGCAGCTTACTGGAGTTGCCCAACCAAACATGTTTAATTGTGACTGAGCAATTACCATGTAATGATGTCAGAAGCCACCACAGCCTACTTTGCCAGCTCTTTTTTGTGAGCTAGTGAGGAAAACAGTGCCCTTCTCATATTCTAGCCTCTGAGTTAGCTGCACATAGTCCCTCAGACCCTGCAGGAAAGGTCCTTCTGCCTATTTCTGAATATTTCAGTACGCACCAGGTCCCTGTCTGATTACTCGCAGCAGGTAGTCTGCTCTAGGGGATTGCTGTCACCAGCTAACCTGTGGCTGGAGAGCCTCTGAGCATCACTCATCACTGCCCACATTAATCGTACAGGGTTGGATAGACAGCTCTGTGCAATGCCAAATACCCTCTTTTCTCTGGCAGATGGGAACTCTCATGAATATTGGTGGAGCCAGATGACACATGGAGGAAAGCATCAGCCTGTTGTCAGCTAGCATGATGGCAACAATTATAAATACGTTTGATCTTTTACTCTTGACTGAAATACAAGTTTAAAATAGACCGTTTCTCACGTTGCCAGCCCCTACGGGTTCCATAAGGGCCTCTGACCCCACCAGTGTGCCAGTGTGCCTCTGCTGTCTGTACCTGCTGACTCCTGCCACACAGCTCCATGCATGCACAGATTAAGAAAGTTAATTTGACAAGAAGTCTGAAGCCAACTTGCTTCACCAGCCCAGATAACTTCACTCTGCTCAAACACAGGAAGAGAAGGCTGGGAGCAGGGCAGGGGGAAGCTAATACACCTCCTGCTGGCACCCTCAAGACAGAAAGGACAGCACTGGAAAGCAGCAGAGCAGTGCCACCAGAGAACTACCGTGTGACCTTCAGCAAACACATTCATCTGTCTCTGTCCAAGTCTCCTCTCTTATATAACAGAGATAGTAATGAATCACACAGGGCAGTGAAATTTAATTTAAAGATGTCAGAGGAGGACTGGGAGTGCCTTGGACAGTGGATGCTACATGACTATGAAAGATATGTTACCCATCTCTGACAACCTTTCACAATCCCAACACAACAGCAGCAAAACTGAAGGGTGGCAGAGCATGGACGCATCAGCCAGCAGGGCCAGTGGGCTCTTCCCACACTACTAATTTCTGACAACAGCTGAGGGCAGGGGTGCTGATGGAACTTGTCCTCTTCCCGATGGAGCTTTTATCTCGACCTCTTTTTAAATTTCAGAGCTCATTTCAGACAAAAGCAGAGCATCCCACATAGCTCCCTCACACTTGACTGTGTTCCAGGGAAGAAAGAAAATAACAACTACATTCTTCAGATGTTTATTGGGAAGGTGAGACTGAACTAATAATGTCACCTTGAGACTGGTTTAGCATTGCTAAACGTGCTTTAGCATTTTTATATCTCCATTGTGAATAGAGTGGAAGGGTACCAGTGAAGCAACAACCACTTAGGCACTGGGTCATGACTATCCCTGTACTGCTGCTAATGTAACTAGAGCTTCACAAAAGTGAGTGTCTGCTCAGCAAGTCATCACAGGTGTCTTTACATCAACTGAATTAATCAAAACGATGCTTAGCTGTGATGCTTTTTATTCAGCTCCTCAGGTGCAACACCAGGGTTTGGGGAGAAGCAGGCAGCAGCTTTTTGAGTAGCCCATGCCAGCCATGACACTGCCTACACTACCAGCTCCACGTTGCACCCCTGGCTCAGCTTGGCTGCCTTGTAAGAAAAAAGTTGCAGAAAATGAGAGCTGGACTATTCCCCTCAGGCAGTCTGTACAGAGTTGGGAAACAGGGTTTCATATTCAGCAGAAAAAAACAAAGCTTAACAAATTAATTCAGCAAACAGAGATTCTCCAAATGAGCTGAACTAATGCAATTTTCTCCCTTGCCAAAATCAAGGTTTTTAGCCCATTGGTGTCAATGGTTAAAAGCAAAAGACATCAATGTGTCAATGTTATGCAAACTCAATTTTTCATTAAAAACATTTTGACAGTCAACTCCCAATGAGCTCAAACTCTACACGAGCTATAATTGCTTAAATGAGGAGGCTATTTCGGCATGTTGGAAAGCTGTGTAAAATACTGAAAGTGAACTCTTCTACCCATTGTCCCAAATCTTGGCACTCTTGCATTTTACTGCATAACAGAAGTTTCTTGTGAATGGAGTGATGCATTTCCCCCCCCCAAGCTTTCTACAGTTATGGTACAGATGTCACATACATGCATGCAATCAGCCTGAGAGATCTTACACCACTTACAGCACAGCCGCTCTAATTAGAAACCATCTCAGGTTAGCTGCAAATTAGACCAAATATTTACTTTGCTCCATAAGCAGAAGTGTTAAGCTTTTTATGACTGTAGGAAAGCATCATAAATATCCAGTGAAGATGATGTGAATTTTAAATAAAGCACTCCAATGGAAACCAAGTGGCCATAGAATTATCACTGAGGTGTGAAGGAAGTCACATTTCACTGAAAGAAATTATATCATTACTGCCATGCAGTATGTGTTGAACAGGGGTGGCTTTTGTGTGATTCATGCACTATGCAAACACATACACAAACCTGTGCACAAATACACATGTAAGTGCACAAATTGTTTCAGTCAGGAAAACTGTAGGATTCAACTATAAACTCTTTTGCAATGGGCAATCTGAATTGGAGGAAAAAAAGGAAGAAGTTCAATCCCTGTCCCCTAAATAGCACTGCCAAGGGAGCCACTGGTGCTGACAGCATCTGGACTGTGGGTATCTGTCATCCAGTGATGGCACTGAGCATCCCAGACCATTTTACACAGGTCACCAGTCATCTAATGCTAACTACTTCTGACTGTGCCA
This sequence comes from Jacana jacana, assembly GCA_013400555.1. Lineage (NCBI taxonomy): Eukaryota > Metazoa > Chordata > Aves > Charadriiformes > Jacanidae > Jacana > Jacana jacana. Next base: position 263,554 of record VZTM01017833.1, on the reverse strand, counting down.
CCCTCAGCAAGATTTAAACAGATAATCCTAAAGGGCTCCTCAATGACTATCTACAGATGGAAAACCGAATGCAACCAAAATAACAGCATGAGTTGAAACCTGAAGGAATAAAGTTATAATTAGAAATCTAGAGCTGCACTTATGGTAATATATTCACCACAATCTCCTCACTTCATTAACTAAGAGGGACTGGGGGAGATGGGCACAAGACCACGTGCTTTCTTTTGACAAGCTTTCACTGAAGTCACCGATTGCAGGGACAAAAAGCACCCTTCTGCCTCACTCCAGCCAGGGTCCGACGCACAAGTTGCCATGGAAATGGTAGAGATTTTCTTCTCCATTGCATCACTGCACCTAATGCAAAACTATACAGGTCTCCAGATGGTTTGTATAGTGATGAATGAGAGTGAACGGAGCAGACATGCCTGTCACGGTCCGCACGGGGACTATTGCAGGAGGAGAAAACTCCATACGGGACACGGCAGAGCTCCTTTGCATGCAGTTTTGGGCCTCCTGCTGCCCTCACAGCAGGCAGGGCACGAGGGTGAAGCCCATTAACCCACCTCAGAAATGACAAGCATAGCTGTGACCCAGCTGCCATCTAGAATACATTGTACAAACTGCTTGAACTGGCAAGTGACGTAAGTAAGAGAGTTAGTCCAACAGCTTTGTTTTTGTGAGTGCTTCCTTCAGGGGTTAGCTCCCACACCCCGAATTTCACTTCAAGTTCCAGCTGTCAACTAATTATTCTCATGCAAGACAAAATTATGCTGAATCCTGCTTTTGTGCTGGAACAACTGAGAAAGCTTCTGGAATCTTAAATCCTCCAATGACACCGGGCTGATTCTCCAGTTGGTAATGTGATTTGAGGCCAGTTTTTCAAGCCTGATTGGAATTAGCACACAAGAGTTTTAGCATTACATTCGATCACATGAACTAATAATCCTAACCTGTAGTGGTCTATGCTTGACGTGGCATGACAAAGCGGTGGCATGGCTCTCTCCCCTGCGATGCTGAACTGCAGTTTCATAAACAAAGTACTTGCAGAGGAAGTTTCCGTTCCTCTAGAGGATCAAACATGAAGCACTTCCAGACAGCAAAATGCCAGACTTCAGTGGATCACCACTGAAGGAACTCGCAGCTCCCCAGGTCTTGATAAAAATGAAGAGCTGGTTCTGAACTGCACCCAAACCACCTAAAATTCATAAACCCAAGCAGACTCCCATTTGCACCTCTCCCAAAGCTGGGAATGGGATGATATTCCCAAAGCTCATTATTCCTCTCTCTAGCTGGAAGCACAGAGCTGCCACCTCCCACCCCACCTGCCTTCAACATGAAGCTGTGGAGGACAGGACCATCCAGCCACCTCCTTCATAGCACCAATGGCACGTGAAAGTGAGCCTTCCCATGCAGGGGAGTGGAAAAGGCCATTCCTGGGCCTGGCAGAAAATAATTTTTTTAAACAATGTTGTGCAGGTGCAAAACGCTAAGTTCTCCCTCATATTTCCCCCCCTCACTAAAAAAATGTAGCAACTGCTAAATAATTAATCTCAAGTATGTAACTTATTAACATGAAATACAGAGACATAGATACTGGGCAGATAAGAAGTAGGGATGGATTTAGGGATGCCTGATCAGCATTTTGGCGTTGCTACTGCTGTCTTTAAAAATCTGAGCAATGATGAGCAGTGACTGTTATTGTATCACCTCAAAGAGTCAGAGAGGACTGTGGTGTTCTCCAGTTCTCTTTTTTTTTAAAGCAAAACAGATTTTCTACCCAGTTAGCAGGTCTTTAATAGGGAGCAAACTCTGCAGGTGAGGAAAAAAAAAATGCTGCTGCAATCCTGACCATATTCTGAATACAAGGGAATAAAAAAGGAAAGTAATTCCCATTTAAAGTGACTATTTCATATTAAAAATATAAGGCCTAGATTTGCACTTGGATTTAAGCCCCATGCCCGAGGGCAGATTTGTGTTTATATCCTCATGAAAGGGCTACAAGGTATTTTTAGGGGGAAAAAAAAAAAAAAGATAAGTGAATCACAAGACAAGACTTTACAGTGCAGAATTCCTGCTTCAATCTGAGCTTCCACAAAGCACTACTAACTGTAGGCAAAAGCAGGTGGAACTGTGTAGTACGAACTTGAGAATGTTATGATATAATAAGAAATGTCATTCTCTAGCCATTTGGTAAAGCTTCATAAACACATTCCTAAGTCCTCCCACAGTAAAGAAGCTACTTGAAGCCATTCAGGAAATAGTTCATAAGCTATTTCCAGTATGAAATGCAAAAGTTTGGTTTTGTGCTCCCTTCAGGAAAGCTGTATCAGAGGCACCAAATTTCCACCGCTGCTTTCACTAGTGAATTGGTAAGGGATATGCTATACAGCATATCCCTTCCATATCCTTGCTTTCTGTTTTGGTAGCTGATGGGCTCCTGTGACTTAGCTAGAATAAATCATGGAGAAATCATAGAATCATTCAGGTTGGAAGAGACCCTTGGGATCATTGAGTCCAACCATCAGCCTTACTTTACAAAGTTCTCCCCTACACCATACCCCTCAACACCATATATAAATGTATTTTCACACATCAATGTTTCTTTTCAAAACAACAACAAAGTGAGGCTTCAGGAATTGTTGAATGTTTTTTTCTGCCTTTTGTTTTTTTTTTAAGCATTCCTCTGTGTATATAACACTGTGGCATATAATACAGTGTGACAGGTCATTTCATGCACCATTTAACTCTTTGCACTGCAAAGTGCCACACCATAATAAAGATTAGAAACACCCCTCTCACCCCCAAATACTGTCAAGTAGATACAAAGCAGAGCACTTTGTAAATGACAGGAAAAAGAGGAAACCCCATTCACCACCATCATAAGGTTGCATTTTGATTCTCTCTCCATGTGAATGTCACCTTGCTTTTTTTTTTTTCTTTAAACATAAAACTAAATAAAAAACAACTGTAAAATTATAAAGCCAAAGACACAGAAAAGCCTCCAGTTTTTCCACTCAGGATTTAAAGGTACCATTGCAAAAGGAAATGTTATTTTTAGTTGAGTTCCAGAACAGAAGAAGAAATAGGCTTTGTGAAGATTAGTTTGTTGGAGAGCAGAAAAAGATAGATTCGGATTTATTTTGTTTTCATACCTCTACAAACTATGTATTCTCTCTGTATTGGTTTATAATGCCTTTTAAATACATCTATCAAGAATCTCATAATTTTATGACCACAAAAATCTACAAGATTACCACTGTTAGAAATTGAAGACCTCAGTTTAGCCCATGAAGAGACAAAGCTAAAGTGTTTAGCACTGCAAGACTCTCTGTACTAGTGCTGGAAAAGAGTTCCAGACAAAAGGCAGTGATGGGCAGGGCAAGTCTGCCCACCCATACTGTATATGTAAACACTTCAAAGTACAGATGCCGTTTTTAGTGAGGTGATAAGGTTTGCGCGTTTAGCAATTATTGAAAAATCATTTTTCAAGTGCTCTACTTCACTCTCTGATGTTAGTGAGCAGCAGTAAAATGAAAAGCATTAGAGAAAATTTAAAATAAATCTGTGCATCAAACCAGATCTGATGCTGTCTGACCAAAGATATCTTAATTTAGGTCATGATTTATTCAAATATGCTAAGTTATGCTGATAGGCCAGTTTTGATAACATAGGAGTCCCAGAGCCTCTTTAACTGAGCCACTCAATTGCTTTGCCCCTTGACATTGATAGCAGCTATTGCTAGAATGAGAAAACCCAAACCTCACAGATTGCTAAATGGAAGGCATGAATTAAAACGCACATATGAGTCTCATAACATGATCGTTATTACTGCATTCATTAACATTTTCATGCACTGCAACTCCCATTTATTACTCTCAGACTGACTGGTGCTTTCCCTTTGGCAAAGCAAATGCTGCAAATCAAACAGTAGTTGTAAGTTCTGCCGTGACTCAATTACAGTCCTCACCATGGGTGAAGTTATTTACTTCAACACCAGTTTTATTATTTATTCAGTGGTTGTACTACTGTTCACTCTGTACTTTGGTAGCAATGATACTGTCAATTTACTAAGAGGAATATTTAAACAAAACAATTTATAACACCACTTCAAAAAAAGAACAACTTCTTTCAACCTTCTGTTTTATAATACAGATTGAAATCTTTCCAAAAAGTCAGAGGTGCCTCAGCTCTGCAGAACACAAGTGTACTTCAGTGAAGCAGAAGTGGCTATGTCGGTGAACCCTGCTGGAGACACCAACTTTAAAGACTTCTACCTCTTGATACCTAGCCAGTATTTTTAGCCAGCATTTTTCTTAACTTGGAGGGCAAGGAGGGGAAGAGTTATTTATAGAATGAGAGTCAGAAATCCTACAAAGAAAGATATCATTTACTTTTAGTAATTTGCTCTCTCCTCTACTGGGCCCCGTGTAAGAGGCAACCAAGGACACAGCTAACAACACGGAATTACCCAGCGCTCTGGTCTGCCTCTCCTTCCAACAGACACCCCAGAAGCCTGGTCCTGGCCCTGGCCCTGGCGTGCTAATGTGCTGGTTTATTCACTGAGAAAGGACAGAGCAGAATAGCTGGAACAGACGCTGCATCCTGTGGCTGTGGCTTGCTGGCTGCTTCAACAGGCAAGCACACCAACTGACAGCGAGTGAGCTATCTCCAGAGCATGAAATAGCTACTCCTACCCTTTTCGTATAACGCTGCCACGTGATATCTGCATCTATATGGAGTTCAGCTTGTTTCGATTAAATGCAGAAAGTATCAGCTCCTAAATATAATCACAGTAAATAATCCTTTTGTGTGACACAGGTACATTTTTTTTCCATGGATGTCATGTTCAGTTAACTATGTTGTCATGGCATGGAAGGAGAACATGCTAGCACAGGTAACACCACCATGAATGTATTAAAACTTATTACACATAAACAGGTTGTTTATGTACAGCATGGTCTTGACTTCCACCCCACTCTGCTTTGTAAAGTAATGTATACTGTGCTTGTAGAATATTGTTTGATAAAAAAAAAGTTACATGTTTATACATCTTAGGTGCATAAAGCTACAAGAATGGTTTGTCAGAACATCTTTTCCACCACATTTTAAACTACTTGATGCCAAAAGGCAGAATTAGTAAATAAACAACTACGTTGCAAGAGTGGATTTTTTTAATGGTTGAGTATCAGTTGAGGGACAGGTAGGGTATTCCCTCATGGATTCTATCTGTCTAATGCAACTGAAACAGGTAACACACTAAGCAGCACACACAATGTGAGTTTTAAGCACATAAGTTACAATATAAATCACAGACCACATAAAAATTATTTACTTTCCTCATTCCAACAAAGAATTGAAGCAACTCTACATACAGGTGCCATTTACATTTTATGGCTTTAGAGGTATACTAGGATCACTGTTTTATGATGTTTTAAATTGTATTCCTGTTCTTTTTACAAACACACTTAACAGCCCTCAGATATATGACTTTGACTTTTAGATACAAGGGCATTAGATGTTAGCTTCCCTGACTTGTACCTCTGTGCTGCTAAGTCTTATTTGAACTCAAGTCTGACACTAATGCTTAGTGGTAAATTATTAACAAAAGTGTGTAAGGGGGCTTCACTTTGCTATAAAATCATCTTCTTAGTGGCTAAGGTCATTACTATTGTCACTGAAGTACTGAAATATTCACTCCTGAGGCAGATTAAAAGTCTTTCTGTTCCATAACTTTCTTTTTCTCAAGTTATCTGTTAAGTTTCTTCTCTGACTGCAAAGCAACGTAACTATGTCTAAAAGAAAACTAAAAGATACCTAACGTGCCTTCCAGCAACTAATTTTTCAGTGGCACTGTAGCCACGTTTTGTAGCAATGTAGGTCTATCTATAAATGAGCAGAAACAAAAGTACGATAGCAGTTCTTGTTGGTGAAAACAGACCTTGCAGAAAGAGACATTTCCTCAGAGCTTCCTCATCTCACAAGAACAGTATATTTTTACCTGTAAATTCTATCCTAAAATAAAACTATGCAGTTCTGAGGCAGAGGATTGTTTGTTGGTTTTGGTTTGGTTGGTCCCCCCCCTCCCCCGCATCACATAGTAAGGAAAAAAACCTCAACAACAGAACAACTCAAAAAGCTTCCTCGAGAGTATTTTCTCCTTCACATTCCTCCCCCCACAACAGTCTCTAGTGCCCCTCATCCTCCTTGGCTTGCCCTCCTCCACCCAGCTGCCAGCTCCTGCTCCCGAGCCTCTGCTACCTCCCTCCCTCATTGGTGCAGAGTGTCCGAGGACCTGAGCACAGGCAGCTCTCAAGGAGTAAGTGTATATGCACCGAAATACAGTGCCACATTTAAGTCTTACTGTCTTCATCTTTCTGCACATCAGAACCTTTCCAAGGGAAGGAGAAGAGCACGGTAACCATAAGCCCTTTCAGATGGAAAGCCAGAAGTGCCAATTCACACCAGTCCCGCACTGGATGGCTGCTTCCTCCCACATCACTAATGCTCAGGTTGAAGACGGTGCTGTGACAGTAAACGGTAGATAAAAACGTTTCAGCAGAACCAAAGGTGCAGGCACTTGACTGTCAATTGCAAAACAAGAGAGGAGATTTGATTTTTGACCTGCTAGCAGAGAACAGATAAAGATATTTAAGCTAAAACCTAGTTTTGATGAACATTTTTCATTGTGACCAGCTCCTGAACCTAAAAATTTATTCCCATTTTTCAGGTAGCTTGAGGAACAAGCTTTGCAGTAAGTTCCATAACGATTCAGAGCGATTCAGTGATTCTCTTTTTCTGCCCCTGGCTTTCTACAATCTAGAACAGTTTGCTGCTCTGACGTGATGCCAGTTTTTCTGTAAGGGGAAAAGGGAAAGACCAAACGTGGATCCTTCTATTAATGCACAAATACTGCAGCTTGCATATAGCTAATACTTATTTGAAATAAAATACTTCTTTGAAGGCAGATGCCCACCTGTGTAAACATGCATGGCTAATGACAAATACATGCATATGCATACACCTTAAAAACCCCCAACTTCAAATATGAATGAGTGAACTGAGAATTTTTTTAGACTCTACTACACTTTAATGCTACATCTACTCACATTTCCACAACCACGACTAAATGCAAAAGGCATACAGAGAGCTTCTACTTTTCTTTTCAATTTTTAATGCAGGGCATTCTATTAAAAGTGACATTATGTTCTATATAAATGGGACTAAATGAGAAACTTAAGAAAACTCTGAAATAAGTAGGGCTGACAGATTTTTCTCTACTTATTTTACTGTAAGTCAAACAAAAATGAGTGAGCAGCATTTGGTACTTAATGCCAACAATGTCATCAAGAAAAGCCAACGCCAGTGAAAACTCAACAGGAATTAGAGAGTTATCCCCCATCTAATATGTCTTATGACACCAGTTGTCTGAAGTGCAAAGGCAGGAAACAAAAGAATGCATAAATCTGTAACTTAAACCGGGTAGTAGGGGGTGGTGGACAACCCTTATACCTGCGCTCAACTCGCCGAGGCACAGCTCAGCATTTCATACCCAGCTTACCAATAAGACTTTAAAAACAAAATGAGCAACAACCAAATAACTGGATAAAGAAGAAAGAAAAAAAAGATTCTCTACAAGTCTTCATTTTCTGTGCTGGTATCAAGTGGTCCCTATTAGCGCTAGGAAGTATGCATGAAAAGAAACAAGACCTGACAGCCTGGAGATCAGCACTCGGGCTCCACGCTGGTCCCTGCACCTGCTTGGGCTCAGCAGTGCACAAGGGCTCTGCGGGAGCAGGGTGAGGGAGGATGGTGGAAGGCCATCAATAATACATGTCTGAACAGCCAGAGGGAAGAAGAAGGGAACTGCACGCTGCATGGCGATTTCAAAGCCAATGTTCTTGAGAGCAGTCAAGGCCATTTCCGTGAGCATGACCACCCTCTCTTTACTGGTGTGTTCCAGTACATGCACAAGCTGCTAGAAAGGGATTACTTTAGCTGCAACCCAGACACAAGCATCTCTCTAACACACTTGTAGGGAAGTGGGGCAGTCTCTACCAGAAATTCAGCACTAGTTCTTCTCCTTTTACATTCTGGAGTTGAGTTCATATGCAGGGGGGTCTGACTGCATTCTCATGCTTGACAGTGGTATCAGAATTTGGCTCCTGATGTACAGGCTACTGACAGGGTTTCCAAATCAGGCAGCTAATGCTGCAAAAGATTTCCAGGAGCCAAACAGTCCAGAAGTCTCTATTCTCTGTTGCTCTTAGTCCTTATTCAGACAAAAGTTTCACCACCAGCTTCCACAAATCATTTGGTCATTCCTGTTGCTATCCTACATCTTGATTCATTGTTCTATGGAGTCAGTAACAGCCTTTTTGATTTTCCTGGGACCACAGACAAATACACTTCAACATACCTGAAAGCAAAGCTTTGTAGCACGTAATCACAGTACTGTCAGCCTCTGAAGTTCTGAGGGTTAACACTCATTTTCCTGATATTTGCTATTTTCCATCCTGTCTAGATTTCTGTCTTTCCTGCTACCCTGTTGCCAGCAACAAGTGACTGGTCACAAGCATTTTGCCTTAGCTTCCATAAGTATCAAGAGAGTAATTTGGATCCTCTTACTTCAGTACATGCAGCTCCTCCTTGACAATTCCCCAGGCTTCAAGGAAGGCTATTTCCCATCTTTTGGCACCTTTCCTCATGCACCTCAGTCTTCTCATCTACTTTGTCAACCTGCTCCCCGCCATGCATTTGCTCCTCTGAGAGTACAAGAGCATGCCACTTCCCAGTCCCAAGTTTGAAGAGCTCTCTGAGAGGTACCACACACACATTCAGGAGGAAAAGTGCTCTAAAATCTCAGTTTATTCAGTCTTGCAGACTATATAATTGGTTCTTATTCTGCAACTCGCAGTTTTCAGAACTTGTGAAGCCACTGGCCCACATTTGGTGGTGAGGGGAGATACCAGATACAATTACAATTCTACAGGTTCTACAAAAACAAGTGATTACATATATATAAGATATATGGTATCTAATAAGAGAGACTAAGTTCCTCTCTTATGTCAGCATCACAGCTGCAGGAATTGCTGCAGTGAGCCTTCAATACCCATTTGCCTGGAGACAACCCCCACACAACTGAGACCTTTCATATGACCCATCTGTACTGGAAAAGCTTCTGCTAAAACTTGCAGTCAACTCAGCGATGCAAACCTGAGAAAAGCAGTGTTTCTGTTGCTCACCAAACTACCTAAGAGACCTGTCTTTCCTGCCTCAGCAGTCCCACAGTGCACCCAGTTCAAGAACAGCATCAGTTACTTGCCTCCATCCCAGTTCAGGGGTATCTGTTCTTGCTCCTGCATTGGAGTATGCTGCCCTCTCTAAGCTGCCAAACACAACTAGTTGTGAATCTTGACAGAAAAAAACTCCTCCTGGTTGTTGTGCACAAAATTGAAAGGCAACTACTTCTAAGCATATCAGTTTGGGAGTTGGTGGGGTAGGGAAGGGCAAATTCTTGAACTGAAAACCAATGTAGAGTTTATTATTTAAAACATACCTGGTTAGCTGTGAAGGAATTCACAGGAGGTTTGTCCTCAATGTCAGACAATAGTGAAAGCCATGTTGGTTTCAGTAAGAAGAATAAATATTTCATATCTCAATCATAGGAAAAAAGTACCTATTATAATAGTAAGTGCCACTGGGTGCCACCAAGTTAACTAACAGAGTTATCATTAAGCACACTGCACTAGAAACTTCAAACACTTCGAATCCATGTCTGTTACTAAATACCTCCTGAAAGAGAAATACCCATTCACATAGTATAAACACAGGTGTACTCCCCTCACCTGCTTTTCATGCCATCATTTCATATGGCAGATTTAAGAACAAGTGATACTGAATTTTTGACATCTCCAAACAACTTCAGGAGCAGCCAGGCTTTTCTCCTGGCTTTAGATATTAAACCACTCAATTATAATTCAGTATCTTTCAGTGGTTCTCTTTCTTATTCTGTGTGGGCTGTCACATTCATGGGACTTTCAATATGAATCTGACCATGAAGACTTTCTTTAAAAAATACTATAAAATATTTTAAGAAATTATCCCTTTATAATTAAAAAAAACCCAACAACCAACGAACTCTTAAATGATGACAGTCTCAGATTTTCTCTATCATTTATGTTCACAGCTGTAAACAATTATTTTGTGATCATTGCTATTGCCAAGTTCATTAAAGCTTGTTATGAGCATTTCTATTACAGTGTAATAACTCCTACCATTGGAGGTGTGTGTAGTTTGTTCATTCCTCCCAGCTCTGTTCCAACATACCTTGCTCATACACCCATAGCAAACCACAGAATAATTCAGTATCAATTTATTTCTAACATACTGACAAGCTATTAAGTAGATATTTAGAGTATGTTGAGTATTACCCAGCTATATGTAACAGTTTAAAGGATCTGTGTTGAGTAGGAGGTTCATGCAAACCCACTGAACTAGACTGGCTGCTGCTGCCAGCAACCACGCTGTGGCTGATGAAAGTCTTCGAGGCAACAACTATTGTTATAAGCTCTGCACATGGAAATGCAGAAATGAATTATCCCCAAGCAGTATTGCTCCGAATTGCTTTTGGCTTTTTCTTTATTACAGCCTTCCCCAGATCTTGTGTGTTATTTAAAGCTATTTTAATGACATTTCAGTCATTTAAAAAACACTACATGTAACCTGGTGCATTTGCCTCATCTGAATGATGCTAAAGGCAGCTGTGGCATGCCCTAGTTGCTGAGCTCAAAACAAACAAGTCTTTTAGCGATGCACACACAGGGGTTTGGTGCTGTGTAACCCTGTCCAAAGCACACATGGAAAAAAGAAAGAAAGAAGGAAAGAAGGAAGGAAAGAAAGACAGAAAGAAAGAAAGAAAAGAATATATAAAAAGCTTCTTTACATGGAGTGCTCTGTTCTGTTCCACTAGGAACTGAAACTAATGTAGTGTAAAACATCCTCCTCTCCCCTCCTTTGGGGTCCCAGTAAGACACCTGGGCAGGGCTGCAGACGCAGGCAGAGATGAGCCGTGTGCTGCCTGGGAGGGGACGCTGGAAGAGACACCACTTCACAGAAACCTGGGCCAATATTTATAAAAGCCAGCAGTTAGTCTCCTACCTGTATTCCTAACCTTGTCATTGTTGCTTTACCTGCTACTTCTTCATCAGACTCTCCTCCTGCAGAGAGCAAAATGAGAAATCCCTCCTTTTCCTGAAGCTTATTTGGCCAGCCTCAGAGGTCAAGTGGGGACAGAGCCACAACTCCCTGTCAGCCCTATTCTGTGGCCTGCATTGCCCTCCAAAGTAGGGCAAATGGGGCTGTCCAAGCAAGCATCTGGACTTGAGACACTGTCTCTTAAAGTGTGCTGTTGAGAGATCAATTTTCTCTTCATTTTCTTGTGCAGGGTCATGTCAAAATCTGGGCTCTCAAACCAGTAGCAGCCCTTCTGCAAATTCTTCTCAACAACAGTATCATGGAATTGCAAAAACACATGATTTAGATGTTTTTCTCTTTTTAACAAATAGAAATTTAGGAAAAGTGGATGTTCCACCTTTTTACCTTCATCTGTATGCACAGTTTTTAAAATAACTTGTGATGACAAAAGTTACAGGATGCTGTTTTGTATGAAGTGCTGCTGCTTACATCACACTAAATCACATTTATGCATTAAGGCATAAGCAAGCTACAAATAACAAAAGTAACTGCTATTACTATTAGCACTTGAGCCCAAAAGTTACTCCAGGACCATTTTTAATTGCAGTTGACATGAACGCTGGATTTTTGCTCTAATCAACTGGATGAGAAATGAGCCTAAAACTGTATTTTGTGAGAGGAGAGCTGCCTTACAAACCTGCTGCCAGCTAGGTAAGAAATAGTCAATGACTGTCACAGCTGGGTGAGGAGTTACAGAAAAGCAAACCCCAAGAAGACATAGAGCTCCATCAACTTAGATACAGGCCAGGGAGTTTAACCCATTGTCTGCTGCAATCAGAGATGACAAAGAGAATTGCTTGCTCATCTTTTATTGAATTTTAACAGTGCTTCAGTAACACAACTGAAATTGAGTGCCCAAACATCACTCAAGAAACATGTAAAAGCTGAAGCAGACCCTGGGCTCTCACCATCCCCATTCCTCCCTTGCTCCAGCCCATCTCAGGGCAGGGAACAGGCCACCACTGCTCCAGCAGCTCCCTGAGACTGATGGCTTTTGCCAGTGAGCATTTCCAGCCTCTTCACTAGAAGAAAAGTGCACACGTTTGTAGATAGGGTCAGCCCTGGATTCTTACCACTGGCAAACTGGGGACAGGCTGTGCCGCCTCCTCAGCTCTGTTCAAACCTGCTGCATGGGTCTGCGGGGGTGAATTGAGTGAGTGACCCGTGCATGCAGGACAGCTAATGGAAACAGATGCAGGTTCCTACACAGACACAGCAAGTAAAATGGCTCTTACCTAGCCAAGCAAAGTATCTTTAATTAGAAACAGACCTTCATGGAAGTCTTTAAAAGGAAAATTCAATTTACACCTAACATGAAGGCTTTTTACCTTGCTTAATTAGCAGCAGCTATCCCAGCTAATGACAAATCTGTGCTTACACCGCATTTCACACACTGATGGCTTAGTGCAAACACCATTTCAGGAGAGATTTAAAGTATTATGCTGGGCTCTGAAGAGGCAGCTAAGGCTTAGAGCACATATTCTTTCCAGCTCTTGTAGAAAGGGTAACATCCAGAATAACAATGTCTGAAGCCATTCCAGCAAGGTTCCCATGAAGTTCATCCCTAGAACTCCCATCTTGTTGCAGCCTGCAGTGGGCACATGAAAACATAGGAATTTTTGTTTACTTATTTTCTGTTCCTCTTCTAGATTTGACCTCCAGCAATGCACCATTAAGTGCTTCTGAGGAGGGTACCAGCTTATCAGCTCCGCTCTCAGGTCTTGTCTTTTCAAGCCGTTAACCCGCTTGCAATCAGACTGTAACAAGTATGGCTGCTGGTATGCCTCTTACTGTGCAGGTGACTTTGGAAACACCAGCCTGTAAGCAGTGAGTCATGGCAGTCAGTTAAGTTTAGTTCCCAAGAATTAACACCAATTCTTAAACCCCAAATTGAGTAACTTGAAAGCCTCAGAAAGCTGAGCAGATCAACCTAGAGCTTTCCACCCTCCAGAGGAAGGCCACCAGCTGACAGCAGGCTCACAAAAACTACGACACGTGGCTACGATCTTCTTGTGTCGCATTCAGCACATCCTTTCTGCACAGTGATTGGTAGAAGCAATGCTTGACTTCTCTCGGTGCCTCAGCTGCCTTTAGAGCCTTACGCCACTTGAGCTACCCGACTTCAGCTGTTTTCTTTTGAGTACACAACTTTTATTGAGAGATAATCTGTCCAGTTCATCAAAAAAGGCCATGCTAGCAAAAATCAAGCATTTAGCTTAGAGAGCCTGTTTCAGTGGATTTGCTTGGTTTTGTTTGCCTACGTACTTCCTTCACCCAGGAAGGACACTCAGATGACATCTGGAACAGTTTGGCAGTGTTGCAGAATCTTTGACAGTGTTTTCAGAGGTGACTGATTAACTGACTACAGCAAGACTGCAATGTCCTGGCCACATCACTTCCCTGGCAACCCAGATGATGAAAAAGAAGCTGTATTTTGTTCTTGTTACACTTTGCTTTCACCCTGTTTTTATTTTTATCACTGCTACTCCATACCTGTCAGCTTCTTCCCACTCAAAACAGATTTTTACTCATTTACAACAGTGAGAGCATAGGATGCAATTAAATATGCATATGCATTATATTATCCTGAACACTCTTGTTTTATTTAACACCTAGATAACAGGCATTTCCTCATTCAAAGCAGCTTCTGAGAGCTGCATACTTATTTCAAATGAGACCTCAAACTATTTAAATGTGCATCAAAACATCAAAGTCTACTTTCAAATTATGGTCCATTTGACAATAGCATGTATTTAAACTACTTAAAAGCGTAATGGAAAATTGTGGAGTTAGAAGAAGCACCTTTTAATTGCAACACACATTTCCATAAAATTACTGACAATTAAAATAGCTCACCTTCCTGTGGAAGCAGTGACCTAAGAAAGCACATTTGTTAGATCTGTTATTACAGGCAATATTCACTACACCAGGGTAAAGAAAATGAAGCTCTTGTTCTCTGCCGGAATTTCACCAGTGTTTCTTAATGAGACTTGAAAGCCTGAGGCAAGCCCGTGTTTCACTGGCAGGTGAAAGCCAGCTGGGTCTACCAGGATTCCTCTTACTCTACAGTCACAGCAACTGAACCACAAGTACATAACAGGGGTTTCTCAAAGTTTCAGAGCACATGACAAAAAACATACCCGATTTCCTTTGGACTGTTTACCACCTTCTCCTTCTTCAGCACCGTTTCCAATGTAACCCATCAATATATTACCTTTAACCTTTTTCAGCACTGCAGACTGGGATGTACCCTACAGATTATAAATCACAGCACAAACACACAATCATGCCGTTCAAGGAGTGCTAGGTTGCTTCATTTTGTTATCGGCAGAAATTTCATTGTGTTTGTCCTGGACACCTCTTATCACAAGTACCGTGCCCCGTCATTCCTGATTATAATTCTGTAACAACTTTAAGAGCTATGTGTACATTCAAGCTAATTTAGGCTAATAAGACTAGGTTATATAGCCTTTTCCTCTCCATGTTATTCTATGTTGCATCCTTTGCCACAGTACTGCAGATCTGGATGTCAGCAGAGTGATTTATGTACAGTGATATGCTGTGCTGCAGATCAGGTCCCAGTTATGTTGGCAGATCAGTTTGGAAGCCTGGGCTGGGATAAAAGCATGGCACAAGAAGAGAGGCACACTGTCAGCTGTGCACGTGTATGCATCTGCTTATATGCATGGTGATGGCCATGGTGGGGAGCAAGCCCAAGACTGAAATAGCACAAGTAATTGCTGAAAATCAGGATTAAGGCACATGGGAAGAGCTGTGAAGGAAACTTTGCACATAGGCTGCCTATATCGTGCCTGACTCAGAGCTCTTAGTCACATTTGTATGAATAACATTCATCAAACACTCAAATGCAACTGTTCGTGGAACAGTTTCAGTGTCACTGGGCTGATTCAGCGTAAGCAACTCTCCCCTCTCCAAGTAATTTCAGGATGAATGCAGTGTTTGCCAAACCTGCAGTGGGCTTCAGTTTCAGACACTGACAGAGACATACAAAGAGTATTAAAAAATACATTACTATGGTTCTTTAACTGTTGTACCTCAATAAAAATAAACCATGGAGGGAGGTGTAGTAAATGGTGCAGCAGAGGCCCAAGCTGTTCGGCGCAACACCTTCCTCCCTGATCTATTATTCTCCAAGATCACCCAGAGCACCTTTTCTAATGATGAGTAAAATTTACATTTTCTAATGAGCCAAAGACAAACATCAGCAACAAACAGAAGAAAAGACCCCCCTGGGAAGGAACCAAATGAAAAGAGTGAACCAAATGGTGAAAGGAAGGCATGTGCTGGCAACAGCAAAGTGGTGATGGCTGCTCTGGGAGCCCACCACCATGGCTTCAGGCAGCCAAGGAGCAGAGGTGGGTGGCCAGGCTCCCAAGAGGGTGAAGGACAGGAGATGCTGGAGCTGGGGTGTGGACTCAATAATCATCAGTCCCAATAATCACTTAAACTCATTAACAGAGCTACTGAGATATCCTTTGTTCCCCCACGTTGCTTTGGAAGCAAGCAGTTAATTTTTTTGATCAGGAATCAGAGTCTTCAGGCAAACACTGCTCAGACCTGGGGACTTCCCATGTGCAACCCCATCTGCCTCAGCTCCTCCAGATTTAGAAACCTTCTGTTCTCTGAAAGATAACCCCAAGGCAGGAGACTTTTCCTCACCTTTAAGAGACATAACTTGTCAAATCCTCCTGGTCACTGTGCACTATCAATCTGAAGTGGGAGCTTTGCTCTGCCCCACATGAATGGGAATACCTGACACGGGATTTCTGTTCAACTTTTCACCACAGACCAGGATTCATCTTGGCTCCACAATATCTTCACAGGTGGTGATGGGGGGGACAGGCAAGTGTCTGAAAAGCTTATACCTGCAGTCTTTTAATGATGACAGGACTCCTCCGTGTAGCTTCTAAGTAATGACAACTAAGATATTTTATAATAGCTACTGTACGAGATGATTCCAGGGAATATGGCTACTACACAGTAATCAATCCCATAGGATTAGAAGCAGTCTGCTGAGCCTAATGCTTTAACATCTGAGAATTATTCATCATCTCATGATAACCATATTTTCTCTAATGTATTATTACTTATATGTTAATGGCACCCTTAGCATTTAAAAGCCTGTCACGCCCAGCACCACACTGCCGTTTATTTCCAGTATATGTACTGCTTGCTGTCATCAATGTCTCTTCTCAAGCCTTTTTAGCTATTGACCCAATTTAATGCCTTGCTGGAGATTGTCTTCTTAGCTGTAATTACAGTAAAATAGGACTTCACAATAAATGCATTTCTCCAGTGCCCACAGCATCTGTTAACTCTTTTCTCAATGTGTGTGCCTGCCTGCTAGACATGTTCCAAGAAGATAAGCATTTGGTAGCATAAATTCTGTGTCTTCCCAGTGGAATTCACCTCAGAATAAGTATTTAGATCCTAGTAATGAAAACCCAGCTAATGTTTTTGCTGGCAGTTTGCAGGGTTATACATGCTTAGAAAAGAAATTGGACTTTATAGCAATTTGTAGTGTGTTACCCAAAACCCTGCAATCCAGCGTTACAGTGATCACAGCATGGCCATCAGTCAATTTAACCTCATTTGGTCACTCTTTCTCTGACGGCTTGACATTACAATGGCAGCAAACCCCATCTACTACATGATACATAGCAACATACATTAGAATAAAACAGCTTGTACACTATACTCACTATCAATCCTCAACATCACCTTAGCTGAATGACCTTCAGGTATTGCCTTTCTAACTCTATAAAGTAATATATGTTTGGGGTTTATTTTCTTGTGATTTCTCATGATTCTTCCCTTTCTGTAACTCCCATCTACATCAGAAATAGATAATAATGCTGACAACTTGCCGGACAATCCTGGTAAGTGATTATTCATGGTATCAGGTCAGGCATCCCCAAAGACTGTAAAGTCATGTAAACCGGCCACTACTATTTCTTTATTGCCCACTGCTCCCTATGCTCCCTACAGAAGAAATATGGTTTGAGAAGAAAAGGAAACTGCATTGAAGGTGCACTTGTGGATCTCTCCTTGTGCTCTGTGTATTTGTAGGAGGGTCATCATCTACTCTTTGCCTCTCCTTCAGGAAAAATATTTCCCTCTCCTCAAGGAAAAATATTTCCCTGCCCATAGGAACATACTGGAGCTCAGAAAATGATCTGCCATCACGGGCAGCCTTAGGGCCCCTCAGCTGAAGCACAGTGTGTACTGGACCATGTTGTCCCATGCAGGTAACGGACACCAGCTCTGAATGCAGAGTGTGCACATTCAGCCAGGCTCACGCATCTCAGCTACAGCACAGACCCATTTCATAGGAGGCAATTGGCAGAAATGCATCAATCCCAAAACGAAGTGAAGGTATCCTTTGACATTGGGACACCTGGAACAACAGGATGCAGAGCCACTGACACATCCATATTCATTAATCGCATCTGGACATCTAATACTCCAAGAAAGTTCATTGGTTCCTAACTTGAGAGAGATGGAGGAAAGGCAACAGTGGTAGATGCCAGCAGGTAGGGATGAGTCGCCATAGCATGTGTGACACTGGAGAGCAAAGTTCAGACTGAAGCGTTCTCTGCCGTTTATTACCTAAAACCTTTTGTAGGATGGGGTTGCAAAGCCATAAAGCACTGTCAAGTAAGGAACAAATATTAGGAAAGAAAACTCATCAAAAGACAGAAGGCTTGTACCAGTCTTGCACTAGCCTTTGTGTTTACCCCAAACTCAAACAGAAAATCTTCTCTACCAAATAATTAATGAGGAGAGGAAAGTGGTTACAATGATAACAGTCCCATTAGAATCAGTGGGAAAAAAAAAACTAGAAAAAAAAAAAAACCCTACCAGTCACACATACACAAACGTTTGTTGCTTACACAATCTTTGTTAATAACAACTGTTAACTCTGAAGCAAGAACCAGTTGTTTACTTTCCAGGTAGCACAGAGGGCCTCCAGCCATTCTTGCCATATGTGTGGAGAGGTATAAATGCTGCCTTAGGACAGCTGAGTGTGGCTCACTGTTTGTCGATGTACCCAGACAGTTTGGTGATGCTAGTTAAACAGCATTATATATAGCACTATACATACACTAGTTATACAGCATCAGACTGACAAGATACAGATCATTCAACCTGAAAAGCAGTACTGTTAAAATGAACTTGACAGGGGGTAGAAAAGCCTCCTTGTACACTTCTTCCTCTTTCCCATGAGGAAAAGGAACTGCTCGAGTAAAAAACTGTTAAAAACTTAGAATTAAGAGATAAAAACCTTAAAGTAAATTATTACTCGATTTCTCCACAACTCTCTCTCATCCTACTGTCATATTTTGCTTTTAAATGCATGCACTGTTTTTTTTTCTTTTAAAATGAGCTCTAACATTTTTGGGTCAAGCCCAATCTTATTCTGTTTGCATATAACTAGGGCAGTGGACACAATATTCTATAATTCAGTTTATTGAAACTGGTGAATTCAATATAGCAGGTTGCTACATCTGGAAATGTAGTAATCCTACATGACAGTGATGAGCAATCACAGTAGGCTCTCCTGAAGCCTACACAATTGGTAGGTGATCCTGTTTAAATGTTAGACAGAATACGCGAAGGACTGACTGAAAAAGCACTCCATGATAAAATTCAAGACGACATAGAACACGCCTTCCTAGATGACAGCTACAAAAGATGCTTCCGACCCCCCTTTCTCGAGGGAAAAAAAAGAAATCCTACAAGAAGTGAGAGGGAAGAGGGAAAGGGAAAAGACCCTTCAGTAGTCAACAAAGGAGGGGCAGAGACCAGAGATGATCTGAGATGATCTCCACTCAGTAGCTTGTGGAAATAGAGAGCAGTGGTTATCATGCAGCCAACAAAGCGTGGTAGGAGTGTTGCGCCTTGTGATGGCCCAAGAGCTGCTATGCACGGTCAAAACATCATGGCCACGTCTCTCCTGCATCACTGCCTCACAGTGCAGTTCTCCAAGCCATTATTAGGAGTTATTAAGCTGCTTTCAGGCACTGCAGAAAGCAAGTACCACTATTCAATAAAATTTGAAGCCATGCAATCTTATACAATGCGACAGGTTAATCAAATCTCACGCTTCGAGGCATAATGCAATTGCCTACAGGATGAGGAAAGCACTTCTTGCCCATAGTATTTTACAAGGAGTTGTTCTTATCTTACTCCAAAGTAGGAAGAGAAATAGGTGTTACAAGCAGGGCCAAGTCATACAAATTGTGACAAATTGTAGGTAGGACACTAATTTGCACCAAAGAATTATCAGAATCTATCACTTCTGCTTGCTTCTTTTTTAGTAATAAGAGGTGGTTGGAAAAGGCTGAAGTTCTATGAATTATTAAAAGAAAATTGGTAGAAAAATCTAGTCCCTGCCTTCTCTATTTGTAACATACACTGAACCCGAGTTCATTCACAGGCTGTTGATTAAAATTATTTGCATGCAGGTTTTGTTTCACCTCGCATTAAAAGATTATTTGTAGCTATGGCACAACTGAAAAATACCCTCCTCTGCTAAATGACCATGTATTAAATAGGCAGCATTAGAATCACGTTATTTTAAGCAGGTATTTTCTTGAATTGAGGCAATGTTGCCTAATATTGGTGATTCCCCACCCAGTGGCTAGACTGCAATTTTTCATTTTAATCAATACCTTTTGGCGATAGGCTCGAGTGCCATGCCTTAGAGGCATGTCCTTGTGCAGAGACACTCAGGCTGTAAAGTTAGCCTCACAGAAATTAAGGAGTTCCAAAAAACAAGGAGAATACAGTTAATGACTGTGACAAGCAATTTGCTCACTGCCAGGCAGAGGCAGAAAGCAGCTACATGGGTCACCATCACCCTGCCTTCTCCTTCTGCTCATCCACCTCATCTTCTACACATCTGCTGTCCTCTGCAATGAGTCAGGGCCTTATGGGTGACTGGCTAAGCTGTGAGAATCTCCCCAGAGCAGGGCCATGTGTGGTAAAAAAGGTGCAGGAAGAGGTAAGATTGCAGAGATGGAAGCATTTAACATCCAAGAGCTCAAGAGGAAAAGCACTGAGACAAAGATACACCAGTCTCTTCAGGAAAAACGTGAAGTTGAAAGACCTCAACTGAGCAACACAGAGGACCAGCTTCTTCCAGGCGGCTGCAGAGCGTGTCCTGTCCCCACCTGCTGACAACTGCCCAGCTCATCACATGCCTTACTAGGACTACTGCCCTCAAAAGCCCCCAAGTTCTACCCATCTGCCTTCTGTATTGCCCAATAAATAACTACTTTACACTTTAATGCTTGCAGGGTCTTTGTTCACAGCAAAACATACCTTGACAAACTGACCCAGAGAGGAATGGCTCCAGGGTTGCTATAGAAAACTTAAGCCTGCAAATTATGGGAACTGCTCCCACAGTAATATCACCATGGACAAACTGTGACTAAATATCTATCTTTTGCAAATCTGTTTGCAGAGGAGAGAGTGGAAGAATCTAAATTTACAAGGATCCTAAAGATTTCTTGGATTTACATAAGAGTTAACTGATAAAATCCATATGGAAAACATCCCCTGAAGAACGTATTTAACTTCTCAAACATAACATGCATAATATATGACATGGAAGTGGGGCAGAAAAATGTACCTTTTTTTTTTTTTCATGATGTCAGTATCACTGCATAGATGGTAAAGGGCTCTTATTAGCCACAGTAACAATATTCCATCATTTCTACAATAACCTAAAACCCTTAAAGCAAGACTTAAATGCTAATATTGTGTTACTATCCGCACTTACTGGCTGAGCCAACCTGTAAACATGATTGTTTTAATTTTGCAGGAAAAAAAAACCCTAAACACAAACCCACCCACCCCCAGACAGTGGAGAATGCATACAGGATCAGGTTATTTCAGGCTGTTTACTAACACCATGTCATAAAAACTGTCAGAAGGTTTGCATTGATTCATCAAAGTTATGACCAGTGATGAAATTCCTATAGAAAACCCCCAAGAATAACTTGTCAAATTAGGTTAGAGGATTTTCATAGTGGGATGTGAAGGCTATAGTGTTCTCCAGTCCTTCTCCACTCACTAATCTGAGTGACCAAAATTAGAAGGTTTTGAATGAATACTTGACTTTTGTCTGTATCCTGATCAAATGTTTCCCATGCTAGTTACAAGGAGCTAATATAATAGCAGTAGTGTAACATTTTTTGTATTATGTGTATATATATATGTTACCATAGATAATTTGGGACACAGTTTTGCAAAGTTATCATGTATGGAATGATAAATTGCACGGTAACACTGCAATTGCAAGTAGGATGGCAGAGCATATGAAAGCTACTTCAGAGCCTCATCCCAGAAGAAGGGGGTATTTGGGACCTTTGCAGATACTGGAATCCGGTCCAAGGGCTTCTATTAGACAGATGCAGAAGGACCAAGAAGAAAGAATAAATTTACATCTAGTACAGTCTCAGAAATCATGCTTAAACTCCCAGGGCTCAACTCTGGGCAGTACTATGGCTTGGTCAAAAAAAATTTCAACTGTTATCATAAACTGACCTGAACCCAAGTTCCAAGTTCACATCTGGCTCCAAACATTTGTCTGAGCATTTTATCCATTTTTGGTGGAATGGCTAAAAAGTGTGGCTCTTCAGATTAATTGAAAGACAATGATTAAGCTGTTCTCTGCTTCCTTCCATAAAGCAGAAGGCAATATTGGAAAATACTGGAAGAAAAACAGTTACTGTTAACATATTGTTTCTTCTTTCCAGAAGGAGGAGAATATGCTTTCTCTAACACATTGATTTATTTTTTTCCCCACCCCCTTAAAATGCACTTAAAGCAGATTTAATTTGAAACACTGAGGTAAAAACCCTGGTGCTCTTTCAAATTCAGGAAGGGGCAAGGGCACTGACTGATATGAGTCCCTTACATCCTCCTCCTCCTTTTTCTGAACACGGGATAAAATGCCACTGATTTTTTTTCAGGTCCAACCCTAGTACACGTTTCTGGGAAGCTAAAGTTCAAAGTTCCTTCCTCTGCAGTCGTATAGGAAGCTTTTCCTGAAACTTTTTCTGAAAAAAGGTGCAGAACTGGCAGCTGAGCAGAGTCCAAGACAGCAGAGAACATTTTTAAAAGTCTGCCAGTACAAACCTATGAGAAAAACGTTCAAGTGTTTGTACTTTCTGGAAAGTGTGCACTTCTAAGAATTCCTTCTTTACCTGTTGAAGCTCCCAGATCACATCGCTTGAGGCGTTTTTAAGGCTCTTTTTCTTTTGAGCTTCTGAAACGAGGTCATTCTTTTTACTATTGTCACCTTTCAACAGAGTAAAGTTTCTTTTATCAAAGCCTTATCTTCTCACAACATGCTTCAGAGAAAACTTTCCATCAATTTTTCTTCAGTTTGGATTTTCTAGGGAAACTTGTACAACTACTGACAATTTTTCCAAATATAATTTCTATATTTAAAAAGAAATACCCTTTATTATCCAAGTTACCATGCTTTGAACAAAAACATTTTTTTTCTGGAGCTCAACGTTTTAAAAAAGGACCTAGCAGAGCAAGTTTCTCCCACAGTCTGCACTGTGCTCATTAGATATAGCTGGTACCACATTTAAGAAAGGTGCCAAAATAGTAGGAATTATTCTGATCACATTCACGCCGCATCAGTAGTATTTTATCAAATTCACCAAACTACTCCAAACTTGCATCAGCAAAGGTGAGCTAAAGCCCAAGACACATGCACCAAGTGGAAACAGGGATACTGGGGCTTATTCCCCACTAAGATTTCTGGGATTTTTATCCCAGGCCAGCTGTGCATGGACCTGCTGCACTACGTTGTGCTGACCCGGCAGTAAGAGTGTACCATGACCTGCACCTCAGGGCCCTGCTTGTGGATGGATGCCCAACCCCTGCTTCATTAGGTACCATAGACATTCCCTCATGTCCACTACTTCTGTACTGATTAGATAACACAGGATCCAATTCAGCAGCATAGAAATCCTATTTCTTGTTGATTGCATCCTATTGGTTTTATTTGAACTTGTTTGGGTTCGGACAAGCCCAAAGCAGCAACGAATCAGACCAAGCACGTCTGAACTTGAATTCTGCAAAAGATCAAGCTCTACCATCCTTTGTTTCCAAAACATGCTTGGGTGGCTTTTTTTGTTTTGTTGGTTTTTTAAAGATGACTTCCAGTTCTTTACAACTGAAAGAGTGAATTATTCTTCTGGGTAAATTAGGAACACATACTGGTTTGCCTCCTGCATAATCCCTTCAAAGAATTGTAACATTTTCCAGTCCTTCAAAACAAGAGGACAATTTCAAAATATCAAGTTGAATTTGTCATGAGAATAAAATTAAGAAATTGCCTTTTATTTTCATTGCATCACTGTATGAAGGATGCACACTGCAAATAGTCTTCCCAAATCAGAAAACAAGCCACGGAAAAGTAACTGGCAATTTCTTCCTTCTTTGTAACTGGAGCCTCCCAGCAAACAATTTTCACAGAAACACAGAATCACAGAATATCAGGGATTGGAAGGGACCTTGAAAGATCAACTAGTCCAATCCCCCTGCTGGAACAGGAACACCTAGATCAGGTCACACAGGAACGCGTCCAGGTGGGTTTTGAATGTCTCCAGAGAAGGAAACTCCACAACCTCCCTGGGCAGCCCCTTCCAGTGTTCCCTCACCCTCACCATAAAGAAGTTTTTCCTTATATTTAAGTGGAACCTCCTCTGTTCCAGCTTGCACCCACTGCCCCTTGTCTTATCACTGGACATCACTGAGAAGAGCCTGCCTCCATCCTCCTGACACTCACCCTTTATATATATTTATCAACATTAATTAGGTCACCGCTCAGTCTCATCTTCTCCAAGCTAAAGAGGCCCAGCTCCCTCAGCCTTTCCTCGTATGGGAGATGCTCCACTCCCTTAATCATCTTTGTAGCCCTGTTTTCTAGTCGGGAGCTGGTCTGCTTGTGTTATTTTCTTCTCATTAGTCCTCATTTAATCTTAGAGATAGCAGGGCCAAGTGGGACATGGCTGCCACACTGATGAGATCTTCCAGTTCCTAGCTGATGGATGACACCAGGGCACAGCACCACGTCACATACACTACTCCATCACCAACAAGGCAACCCAATAGGAGAGCCTGAGAGAGACACACACAAGACTGCCGCACTGTGGTGGTTCTCCAAGGAGAACAGACTCTGGTCCAAGTAAGAAGCAACAGGAAAGCAAATTGCTCTACCTCCAAATCGTATGCTGTTCACATTTTACAGTTCTTGGTAGTCTCCACAAAATCCTGCTCCAACTTTGTGGGGATGCAAAGAGGAGTAAGTTAGACTGTTAGGAGTTAGAACTGACTGTACCCTAGGTGGCAGATGTCTGGTAAAAGTCTATGCATGGACTACATGATGTTAGAGACCTTCCAATGGAATTATGCACTGTATCTTGCACATGGAAGGCTGAACCATGGAAAAGTGTTTACAGCTACACCATGAGACATGAGAAATTAACACAGTTATTTCTGAGTTGTGACACTTGCCAACACTTTACTGAACAGCTGGAACCTTTTGATGGAAAAGGTGCCTGTTTCAGGTAAGCACAGCAAAGAATGGGTTGGGAGCAACACAACTCTGCTCCTGATCAGCTCTAAAAAGCAGTTGGGAGCTTTCAAAACTGGAGATCAGACCATAAATATGCCCATATGTTATTCAGTTTAATTCTTCTAAAATAAAAGTAACTGTGTAAATGACAACAGGGACCAGATTACCTTCTCCATATAACCATTTCCTGCAGAGGAAGAGAGAGGCAAACACAGAGACGAGAGGCTATAGAAAGATCAGATGAAATGCTGCTATGCAACATTTGAGTATCTGAGGAGCCACATCTGGTGGGCCTGGCCACAGGGCAGCATGAGCCAAGCACTGCCACTGCCACCTCCTCTCTCCCAGGGAAGGACAGGAGACTGCCACACTGCTGGAGCCCACAGGGTCTTCTCCACTTCAGATCTGGATAAAGAAGGGGGACTTGTGGATGACTTCTTTTCCCTTTTTAGTAGTACAACATAAAATGCAAGAACACAAAAGCAGGTCAGACTAGAAATCCACCCAGTCCTGCACCCTGCCTTAAACACCAGTCGATAGCACATGTCCAGAGAAAAGTATAAGAACTAGGCAATTGCAAAAGGATAGTTCTGCTAAATCTATTCCTAAGCACTAGCTGTGGCTCCTGGACATTTTATTTGGTACTCAGTCTTAAGGAAAAATTTAAAGAAAAAAAACAAGCCCCCTTTTCACCAACTGCAGAAGAACATCTTGCAGGCACAGACTTGACAGAGCAAGTACCATCCTTGGTCCAGCTGCCCCTTATAATGCAGTAATGTTACAGCTGATAATTTCATGCCACTTCAAAGTTAATGTATGCCTTCCAGCACTCAGATGAGTTCATAAAGCTGCTTCGACAAATGAGAAAAAAAAAAACAAACAAAACAAGCCAAGGAGAGAGTGAATCACCTGCCCACAGCTATGAGAAAAGTCAGCAAGAAAGTTGAATGCAAATTCATAGCTTCAGAGTTTTGATTCTGCTTTAAAACTTGAGCCTATTCTTACTTTTACACTTCACTCCTGGAGCCTCCAGAAAAAGCTAAAGAAACTGAAGCCTATTATTGCCTTCACCTTGTGCCTGAAAGTGCCATTTTCATGGCTGTAGAGACAACAATAGAGACAGTGACAAAAATCAAGGTAATGGTTTGCAAAATGGTGTGGATATGGCCCGTTTATCTATCCATTGACAAAGTTATCATCATTAAGACCTTCATTCAGAAAAGCTGGAATCATATACCAACACCACTCCTATTAAGTAAAGCATTTAAAAATTAAAGTATTTAACTCCAACCATCTGCTTTAGTTCTGAATCACTTATTTTGGGAGTTAGGTGTAGGCCCTTTCAAAGGGGGACTGTTTGCTGATGTGGTAACTGCATAACATCATAAAATGTAACTATAAAGGAAATACTTCTGAGCCTTTCAGGAATCGCCACACTGAAGTGAACAGGGCAGGGCCTTGAGCTGAACCAGCAGAGGGAACCCAAGTGCTGCACACTCCGACTGCCACCCAGCAGAAGAAATGTTATTCACATGCAAACTCACAGCCATGAGAGCCCCCCGCTTCTAAGCTGCAGCACCATCCACTGAGGCTGCAGGATGTCTGCTTCTGCCAGAACATCCTAGAAACATATCCTTCTTAGTTGCCTCATGGTCTACCAAAGATATATGGACATTTCTGTCCTGTATATTACTTAATATATTTCTCCTTTCAAAATGAATGTCAGAAAATGTAATGTGTTTGTACAGCCTAATCTATCTGATTTATATTTTCCAACTTTATTACTTCATTCGCATTGTGCTTGTCTTCTATTCTGCCACATAATCTAATGTTCACTGTATGCAAAGTGATAACACCTGAAAGGAAGGAAGACACGTAAGGACACAATCCATAACTTTGCTATCTTAATACTTTTTTTTTTATATATAGCTCTTTGGTAGCACATTTGTTGTGCTTTCTCACTGTATATATTGGTTTAGAGATGGGAGTTGTTGCCACTGATACAAGTTTTGCTGGCACAAAAAAGTACAAGTGGGAGTTTCTCCTGCACTGCCTGAGAATTTCTCCTGCTAAAGTATTTTGGAAAAGCTACAGTGGGTTTCCCATGGGTTTTCTGGCAGCCTACATGAATCCCTTTTGATTGAACTGCATTTGCATGTGAAAACAGATTACCCTAAGACAATTGCAATGTCAACTGATTAAGAAACTCCTGCACTGTCTAGGGTTGTGGAATTTATTTAAAAAGCAATGAGGACTTTGCGGACAAATGAACATACTTGAAAGGCTTTAGAAAGCTTGAAAATGGCCCTTTTTTTTTTTTTTTTTTAATATAGCATCACATTCTGTGGGAGAGAGCTATTGGCTTCTCTGTAAATTAAATTAATTCAACCATAAACCATTTCTTTCCCGTTGGAGTGTCCACAGCAAAGTTTCACACACTCTTTCCACAAGACCACATCTGTGTCCACTCCTCCACAAGACGCAAGCACTCGATAGGTACTCACTCCACAAAGTGATAAAGGCAGCAGAGCCACATGGAAAGAGTGCATGGAGTCACAGGTACCCTCCACCAAGTCAGACCAATAGCAACCCTGCACTCACTTTATCCACTGCCCTCAATGCTCTGTCAAATATGATTAACCCTCCTTCAGCCTTCTCTCCAAACTCAGGAATCTCAGCCACTTCAGCACCTCCTCATAAAACGGCTGCTTTATCTCCTTGGTGATTTGAGTTGCCCTTCTCTCTATGTTCTTGAGCTTCACTATGTCCTCCTTGAGATCTGGACATCAGAAACATTAGTTTGCACAGATTTCATATCAGGGACAAAAGTATTTGCTGGCTTCCTTAACGTAATCTCTGTCAAAAATGTGTAATTCCCTCCAGCCCTGTTTCCCTCTCAAAGATACTCTGCTGCTGACACCTGTTGTCAGCAGTGAGGGCAGGTGAACAGGGACTGAACATGATCTAGTGAAAATACTCTCAAAGCCACATTGCATGCAGCTGGATTTCATAAACTGCAAGTGGGCTATATCCTCCTCCACACTCAGAAAAAGAAAGGAAAGAGTAGAAAAAGAAAGCTCTTTTGCATAGCAAATTTGTCACAGATGTTACTTGCACAACTCCCTGATTTGCCTGGAGACAAAGGATGAACTCAAGGGGCTGGGAACCAATAAGTGAGAAGTTCATTCTACTAAAGTTTACATGGGGAAAGGAAAGTACAACCCTCCTGTATTTTTAGACCAGAAACACGATGCCGTAACTTATTATGTCAAGCACTGATGTAGGTTTGGGGAGTGGAAAAAAAGAGTAGGTTCTGGCTTAATTTGGAAGCACATTGGACAAATCCAAAAGCAGGTCTGTGCTTCTGTGATTTATAATAGGATATTGTAAAAGCTGGTTAGAAGTAGATTTATATGGCCTGTATATAATTTAGATCCAAAAAGAGAGCCAGTGTCACTTATAATGAGCTGTAGCTGTGAGGTATGTTCCCCATTCTCTTGCTTGTCAGGCATTTCAATTATCTCTCTTGTACTTTGTTATAAATAAAGCTGCAAGGAGATGTTCTAATCCAGGCTGTCTGGAAAATACAGGGGCTCAGAGGACTCAAGATTCACTTGTATAATTACAGGGCTTTAACTCTGAACTACTGAAGTCAGTGGTTAAATTCACACGCAGGGGGAAAAAAAAAAGTGTTTTACTCCCACAAAAGTGCAGCTGTATTTATCCCACCAGTGATAGTCAATAGTCACCACTATCTCTTGATTTAAAAGGCAAAAAACTGTAAGATACCCTCAGTTTCCAAGAGCTGGCTTTCTAGCCAAGGGAAGTTCAACCTTACTCCTGAAAGCACATCATTTCAGGCACCGACAACTGTGCTACTCTCTGAATTGCAAGACAGTATTAATATTGACTTAGTTCTGCAATCCTTTTCCTGCTCCTGTCATCTCATCACCATAGTTCATTCTGCACTTTGTCACATGCAACTCATCTCTCATTTCAAAAGACTGTTATACAAATAAAAATTCTTATAGCACTCATAATGTAGAATATATCTATTTTATGCTTCATACAGCACTGAACATCCATTTGATAGCACCACTTACTTACTACCAAATTGAATGGATTCTATTTTGCTGCTTTGCAAATGTATTTCCTGGTGAGCAAAGAGCTTTTTGCAGAGATTACCTCCCAGTATACTAAATTCTGCCTATAGCAACAGGAACATTGTCCAGTCCTTTCTCCCATACTTACTTGCAGGCAAACTTTACTAAGTTTTACCTTCTGTTTGTTCATACTCTTTTTAGCTTTATTAAGCTACATCTTCAAATTATTAACTATGCTTACAAAATACGGAGTTTGAAAGTGAATTCTCAAACTGAGTAAGACTACTGTTTTCTCACCTGACCATCCCTCACTGAGATCCCAGGAAACAGCTCAGAATAGCAACCTAAACACAGAACATGCCCAGGAAAGGTAAAGGTGAGGAGCAGAGAGGAGTAAATACCCAATCTTAACCATACCCAGAAACTGGGCAGCCTCACTCACTTGCACTGATTTCACCTGAGAGGTTGCTTGCCAGCAGCTTTCCTGGAGGTGATATCTAAAAGTGACCAACCAAGAACGAGGAAGAACAGATAATTTTAAACTGGGCAGACAGATGCTTCTACCTTTAAAATACCTAAAATTCACCCCTGGAAGGTACAAACCAATTTTAAATTACCAAAGGACAACTTCTGCTTGAAATTCAAAGAACTAATGAATAACGTTTTGCTTTTCTGTGACTGGTGGACAGGTTAAATTTAACCTAATTCCTCTGCCACTGAAGGTGACAGCATTTCAAAGCACCAACACCAGCGTTTTCTTACTCTCAGTTACTTACGCTTCTGGACTTACAACTTAGTGGTAGCGTAAGGAAACACATACTGCTCCACTACTAATTTGTTTCAAATTCAAACTAAATCCCCCATGGTAACCTCAAACATCACACAGCACATTACCCACCTATCTTCCCAACTAGGAGATGGTACTTAGATCCACTGTGTACTTTCAATCCCCATTGCTGTGTTTACAGCATTTAATTACCCTTGCAGGACAAGAGGGGAACTGCTACATTAATAACCTATATTACTCTGCCATAGTGTCTTCAGGACACTATAATGATCCAGCTGGTTACTGTATTTTTCTACCTTGGGGAGTAGCTAAGCACCAGAGGAAGTAGTTCCCACAAAAACCGAGCATTGTCTAACTGAGAATTATCTGAGCAGTGGCAAATAGCCAAAGTAAGGCCAGGCCAGATCTCAAAAAAATGAGTTTTTTGGAAAATGGTCTCATTAGAACAACTGTGTGGATGTTGGTAGACACCTCAACAAAAAGGGTGCAATTTGTTTTGTAGTTGTAAAATATATTTTTCAAGAGTGCTACTGTTCTCAGAAATCACACTTTGCCTTAAAAAGGCTGCTGAACCATGGCTACTATTGGCACTCAACAAATAACATAAATGAGAACGACCATGGAAGTGACCTGGATTTATCAGTTCACCAGCTGTCCTGGTAAGCTGTCTCCCGAACTTGCTGGTAAGTGAAAAAAGGTAACTTCAGTCCAGTAGAATACTTATACATGTACATAAGATAGCTAATTGTGTGATTGCCCTGCTAGAAGAGAGAGGCAAACAGAGCTCCCACACGCTTTCTTGAGTTTGGAGCACACTTTGCAGTTGGGCTAAACTATGACACGACAGGCACAGCGAAGGGATGTGAATGAATTGGTTGCACTTGCAAAAGATCTGCTGAAACATACAAGTCATAAACAATACACACCCCCCTCCCATGAAGGGATATATATGCATTATATCAGGATGAAGGTGGGCCCCTCTTTAAAGAACGCTTTGCAAGGAGGATAGGAAGCAGAGCTTTTGCCATTATTCTACTTGAAAGCATCTGCCTAGAAACATTTTAATTGCTTACCAGCTACAAATAAATGTATTTCAAGTGGACATAAATACAAATTCATTTTGAAGCAGATGGCATGATTATTTTCTTTAAGTAATGAAAATTACTATGTAAACCAAAGTCATAAACTGAGTGGAATGACTCCCAAACCACCATCCAAGCATTAAAATCTCCAACCTGGTAGTAAAACACTTTTATGTTCAAGTAAATATTTCCTCCTTCTACTTATGCTTAAGCCTAGGAATTCTTGGTGGAAATTGTTATCACTGGAACTTTTTATCAACATAATTAAAAATGAAAACAACTGCAAAAACAACTGCTAATGATTATACTGTAAATTTCATTAACAGCAATGAAAAAATTGACATTTTAATTGACTCAAGTGTTACACCTAAGTGTAAATACAGGACAGTCAGGCAACCACAGGACTATATTAATCCCTGAGATAATAGAAAAACCTTAATTGGGAGGGTATGGGAAGACATATATTTTCACAAATCATATAAATACCAAGAAATATCATCTATATTAGTAATTTTTTGTGCTGACTATAAAGAGCTGAAGTCAAGTTAAAGCTTGATTAGGTGCTGGGAAGATATGTACAGCAAATGCTTCATAAAAGTATATAGTTATATATACACTGTACAGAAAGTATAGCAGTTCTCTGAAAGGTGCTGTAACCTCCCCAAACAAGCTCAGCATGAAAGAGGAGGAATGGGAAGTGTAAGAGCAAAGGGCCACACATGGTAGAAGTTGTTAGTGCTACTAAAGCTTTATTTATATAATTTAAAAGATTCAGAAAATTAGCGCAGAAGAAATACAAATGAGAGTGAGGAAAGGATTTTTAATAAATGTAGGGAGGATGCATTTGCCCAGAGAGAAGTCAGAAGGATAAAGCAGCCCTGGAACAGAAAATGGGAGCTTCCCAGTCCCCAACTTCTTTAGCTACTGGAGCAACTGGGGGGACTGTCTTTCAGTGTTACCTAGAATTTTCATTTACCGTTTTAGATTTCCCTTTTGTAACACTGACAGTAGCTTTGAATGCAAGAACAAGAACCACTTTGCTAAATTTAATCTGTTTTTGTTTAAGCTTGTTTGATGATTTTATTGCTGTCAGGTAACTTGCAACACTCTGGGAGCAATTTATCTCCATAATAAAGGGC
Source organism: Jacana jacana (assembly GCA_013400555.1). Taxonomy (NCBI): domain Eukaryota; kingdom Metazoa; phylum Chordata; class Aves; order Charadriiformes; family Jacanidae; genus Jacana; species Jacana jacana. The sequence continues at coordinate 231,563 of VZTM01017833.1, read as the reverse complement.
TGAGAATTCAGCAGCACTTCTGCTGCTGCAGTCTGATTTTACATAGTGCTTACCCCTGCACAGAATTGCTGATGTAATTATTGACATAGTTGGGTTTTTTGCATAAACTGGACTTCAAAAACCATAATACATTGCCATGCTCCACAGCTGGCATGGTTTGAGAAGCAGCCTTTGCCTCTGTGTAACAGACTGGGGTGGGAAAGTTCTACCCACTTGGGAGCACCATCCCCAGAGCCACTTCCCTGAAGGCAGCATAGAGTGGCAGAAGTCCCCCAAGCCCTCTGGGGTCCCTGCGATGGATTCAGCACACACAACACTGCTCTCCTTCCTTTATGTAGTGGCTCTGCTGGTGTGGTAACCCTACACCCGACCTCCTCTGCTTTCTCCAGCCTCCACCAGCCCCTCCAGGACCAAACAGGCTTTACAGTGGAAAAACGCAGAGATAAGTCAGATTATATTTCTAGATATGACTCTGGAAAGACAAGGCTATGAGCATCTGCTGAGGACAAGGCCACCTGCTGGCTAGTTCCACCACCCAGAGCCAGGATCTCCTCCATCACCCCAAGCCTCACCAACCCACACTGTGGAGCACGCTTGTACTCCTCCTGAGCTCTGCACACACCTCTCCGTCCTTACGTTCCTCCAGAGGTAAAGTGTGGATACAAGTATGAATGCACGTGGTTGCAAATGCCTTGGACGCAGCAGCTGGGATTTAAGTTATGATCTCCCCTGCCTGGTACTCCACCAACCAGCAACATAAGTGACAGGGAGGAGCCTTCACCCAAGGGCCCTTACTCTGGCTGCTGCTTTACTCTACCTCCAGTGCTCCTTCTGTTCAGGACTATCAATATATTCACAGGAAATATGACACAACGCATGGTTATGCAGACTTTCTGAGAAACTCATGGTTTGGGGTTTGTTACCATGTTCCTGGTGTGGTGCCACAGATCAGGGCTGGGTACCAGGTCACTCCCACCACCTCACCTGGCTTTCTGCCTTCTGAAGCAGGAAATTTTTGCTCAGCATTATGCTTATTGTCTGGTCTTCTATTTTGTGAACCCTTAACTGTTTAAGTAACTACAGAATTAAAGTTTATACTTTTGAATTATTTCTTGACAGTGCTTCATTTGCTTATTTAAATCAGGTGCCCGATACATGCCCTCCAGCTACCCAGCAACCCTCTCGCAGCATTAAGGAAAGGGACAGGTTCTGAGGTTTCTTTTTCCCGTGATACCCTGAATCATCATGACAATTCTTGAAGATCAGACAGCTATTTCCTTGACACAAACCAGAGGTGGTTACTGTATGTTTGTTTGAAGCAGGCTCAAATAAGAGATTTGTTTCTGGGTTCTCTTTCCAAGGCTTAGGTGTACTGCTAGTCCCTAAAAGCCCCAGTGGCTGACACAACATCTACAACAAACATCTAATACTCATAATCATCCATGAGACAGAGCTAAGTGAGCCACTAGGAACACTGAGCTAGGATTTGTCCACTTTATACTTGCAGAATTAGAAAAATTCTGATGTTTTGATACAAAGGGGTGTCTGATTGAAGAATAACTATTCTCACAAGAGTGTAATGCCTTATATAGTCTCAGTTGCTAAAATATTATTATACCTTCTGACACAATATTACATTTCAGTGTGTTCAGTGGAAAAGCACGTTACTTCACCGAATGCAAGCACATCATCAGAGGGAGATGTTGTTAGATCTGTGTTTATATACCTTTTAATGTAATGATGGGCACTAAGGCACTTCAGGAAAAATCCCGAGGGGGAAACAGAACCTCAAACCAAAAACGACTGAAGCATAACTTGGTATATGCAAGACAGAGAAAATACTGCCAGTTAAACATAATATGCTTGGATGTATTTCAGTGCTTTTCTGTTACTTGAAACAATTTGCATCGTCTTTGTAAGGATGTGATAGTGAAGATAAGCAAGCTTATCAGATACAGTTTCTGTGATATAATATTTTGGAATTAATATTCTGATTTTACATAATTAAATCTATGTAGCAGACCAAAAAGAAAGCTACCTATCAAATAGTTGGCTAAAACAACTTTATCTGATTTCCAGAAAAAGAGTTTCCACAGAAATAAAATCAAAAACCCAAAACATTCATATTTATAAAGTCAAACACCAGAAAATATGAGGCTGTAAAATTATTCTTTCTTTTGCTACTAAACATAAGTAAACAATGTTTTGAAATTATAAGTCAATATTTGGATCAAAATTGCAAACTTTTTTCCTAGTGTGAAGGCACTTAAAAAAAAAGAACAAAAATAAAAATAATTAACTGTTGTTCCTGGCCATTTGTTACCTTAGTGTTTTCCAAACACCAGATGAATTTAACTGGAGAATAACTTTGTGGCCCTCTTAGGCAGAATTCCACCAGACTCAGCAAGTTTGTTGTGACAGGATCCACCGAAATATCTTCCAGCAACTCTCCTCAGCTTTGCTCTCTGGTCCCATCTCTGTTCATCTTCACTTTCTTTGAATCTTGGGATTCAAGAAATTCCAAATCTGAACACAGCAGTCTGCCATGGACTTGGTCAAGTTGCATTTTATCAGTGCCATCATCTGATTACTTTGATGCTTTTTGAGTTTGATGCAAAATATGACAAGCCTAGATAGCTTTAAAGATGTTCACTTTACAAATGACCACTTCGAGTGGACAAGGTCAGAGTTATGAAGTACACGTCCACAGCCAGATAACTAAATAATGAGCAGTCATGATGACATGGTCCTCCAACCCACAACCCCCTGATAAAATTCAGTTGTTTGTTAAGGTTTCAGTTCAAACACCTCAATCTATACACCCACCTAACTGTAATTCAACTTCCTCACATAAACTCAAAACGGAATGCAATACGTCAAACTCCAGACCTCAGGACTTGGATACTGTACATATTCCTAGAAGTGAGAGGTGCAGTATCAATGAATTTATCTTCCTTCAGTCAGCAGAATGTCTGTTCCATACTGAATAAATTTCCTTTCAAACCACCTGATTTAGCTGAACCACACTCCAATGGCCAGCCATTTATTCACAGGTGTCTGCATGTAGATAAAAACCTGAGTGTATGCACAGACAGGGATACTAGTTCAAGCATTTGGTGGGAACACTGACTCTAACACCAACTCAGCCCCCCTGCTCTCACTCCCCAACTACAGGGATGGGAATCACAGCCATGCGCTGCACTCACAGCAAGAGTACATTGTATGCAGGTAGCACCACCTCCAACAAGAAGTTTGGGTTTTGTCAGCCTGCCCCTGCAATTTTTAGACTTAGAAGGCTCATCTGAGCAAGAAAAAACAGCATAAAGGACGGTGTTTGGCATTTTGAAATGTTTAGTCACTGTTGTCCTCAGAAAAATGATTGTGAACATGTCAAGCTGCTGAACACGGGCTGGCCACCACGGGCTTCGGGCTTGTCATTTCCTCCATGGCAATCTCTCATGGGAAGGAAGGCAGGCAAAATAGTCTCAAGTAATGTGCTGCCTTCCATGTCACAGAATCACAGAATGATATGGGGTTGGAAAGGACGTCCGGAGATCATCTAGTACAACCTCCTGCCGCAGCAAGTCCACCAGAGTAGGTTGCACAGGAACATGTCCAGGCGGCCTCTCCAGAGATGGAGACTCCACCACATCTCTGGGAAGCCTGTTCTAGTGCTCTACCACCCCAAAAGTAGAGAATTGCCTTCTCATATTTAGATGGAACTTCTTATGTTCAAGTTTGTGCCCTGTCACCGGGCACCACTGATAAAACACTGGCCCTATCCTCTTGACACCCACCCTTTAGGTATTTATAACCATTGATAAGATCCCCTGTCAGTCTTCTCCAGACTAAAAGGACCCAACTCCCTCAGCCTTTCCTCATAAGAGAGATGTTCTAGGCCCCTAATCATCTTTGTAGCCCTTTGCTGTATCCTCTCTAGCAGTCCCCTGTCCTTCTTGAACTGGGGAGCCCAGAACTGGACACAGTACTCCAGATGGGGCCTCACCAGGACAGAGTAGAGTCAGTGGCATATTTATGTTGTTTAGACAGTAAGAAATGTAGTAGGAGCTGTGAGTCAGACACTAACCAGGTACCACTGAAAGCCCGAGCAGTATGAGTCTGGCACAGCCACCTTTATCTTCCTGTACTACCAGAACTACCAGGTATTTCTGGTGATCAGCTGTGGCTCACAGATTTGGAAGACTCCAGGCAGCAGCAGACTCCAGCACCTGAGGGTGTGGGAAGAGCCCAGCGGTGTCAGTGCCCTCCAGCAACTCCAGCTCCTCCAGCATTAGCCAGACTCAGTCCTGCCAGCTTTAACTCCCACAACCCAGGCCTCAGTATCCCTGAGGCACTCATCCTTCTCTTTGTTGCATGCCTGTGAGACAGCACTTGCCTTTGTGCCTGTAAGAAATAATCATAGCTGCTTCTTTGTTACCATCATTGTGCCCAAATACTTTCTAGTCAAAATAATGACATATCTGTAAAATACAGAAGCTTCTGGTCTTCCTACATTCAATTTAAAGACATATGTTGAGACCGATCTGGGTAGTGTTGCACATGCAGATTGATGGACAGATACAAGAAAGTAGTTGACAACCCTTCTTTACCATCTGAGGGCTTTCCGTCTGGTGGTCTCTCTGCAGTGGGCAAGCTGATTTAGCCAAACTGTTGAAAAGCACGACTCCTAGGCTCATAGCCAGCACTGGTCCTCCTCAGGAAAATTCTGATAGGCAGTATCTCAGTGATATTCTTACAGAGTAACACACTTTCTCCACCATTCCTCCTTTCTCTCCTCCCTGCCCCTCCAAATCCTACAGCAAGAAGAGCTCACCAGGCCTCTGTCTACTTTTGGCCATGGTATGAGATGAGTTGTTGAAAGTTTATCCTTTATCAGGAGATGGATAAAAAAAGAATCCCTGCTTACAAAGTGAATGTTGTCTCCAGAGGAACAGGAGCTTGCTTGCAGTAATGTAGATTGTCTCCTTTCCCAAACTGAGGCCTGACACCACCAAAAGAGGCAGTCAAGTCCCGCTTCTGAAGTACACGCACTGAGTGAGTACTCACAAGTGATTCAACCCAGTCAAGTTTCCTCTACAATTTATTATAAAGGGAGCATTTTACAAAACAGGAATGCCACCACTCTGCAGCTGGTGTAATTCCATTTCAGGAAGTCCTTTCTTACTGATCTTAGTTTTAAATTAAACCACGTTTTGCAAATATTTCTTGCTTTTAAGTATTTCCTGCCCTCACCGCACTTTCTCTTCATTTCCCCGAACAGGCTGGGTATCCTCTTCAAGCAAGTAAGAGTCTCTTCAAGTAAGCAAGAGAATTACAGGTTGATACACAACACAAGGACAACTAAATAGATGATATTTTTTTTTTTTTTTAAATCTCCACTGCTCAAGCCTCCTAGTGGCACAGGACTGCCCCCCACCTGTACCCCTCTCTTCCAATCCATCCACCATAGGACACCAGAAAAAGCAGCACAGGCTCTGGTGCCATCTTGAAAATAATAAGCCCTATCTATACTGATCTCACAGTCATAACACAGTAATTAGCATAACATTTTCTAGCAAAAAGCAAGCCGGCTGACCAACAGCCATACGCCAAAAGTTTCCAGGGCTGGCAGACCAGAAAACACCTACCTCACTATACCTATTGCCCCTTCATAGTTGGTAAAAATACACTTTGGTTATAAAAATTTACAAGGAAATTCTTAGCAATTAACTTAGTGAACCGCTGTGGTTCTCTTGTGTCACAACTATTTAGTAGGCAGGTGTGGTTTCTGGGTTTGGAATATTCAAGGAGAAAGGGAAAGTTATGTTATAAAATATTCATGTACACGAATCTAAATCACAGAACGTGCTCAGTGGAATTTCCCTTTCATAGACATCTCTTATTACTTATAGCAATAATTTGACCTATAAACCAAAATATTAGTCTCCAAAGGTTATTTTTCAGTTGCAGTTTCAATCTCAGCCAAAAGCCCAGAGCTTTGCTTGGAAGACAGCTACAGGCAAGAGGACCAAAAAAGCCATGTTACTTACGTGAACTGTCAAAATATGAGGCACGAGATTTTGCTTCTATTCATACTTTAATTTAGGACTTTTGCGTTTCTGTAGCTCTAGAATCAGCGATTGAGTAGGCATAACAATTCAGATGAGATTTTTCTAAGCTGACCCTTACAACACAAGTTTAGCAAGACTGCATTATTTAAACATTGTTTTTTAAATGTAGCACCTGCTCTCCAATAGGCTTTGCAGATAATAAGCTACAGGAAATTTTTTCTCCCATTCACTTTCTCACTCGATATATTAAAATATAAAACCTAAACTACAGCATAAAGATAAAGAAGCAACCTTATAAAGCATGGGAGGAATTTAAATAAACTCATTACACAAATCATTGTATTCGGCTTAAAGAGGTGAATCTTTTGTTTAAAGGAAAGGAGATTTGTATTCAGTGAATGGGGAAGCGGAAAAGATTTGTTGTTACAGACAACATACTGAGCTATTAAACAAATCATAATTGTGCAAAAAGCTGCAAATAAAGCCCTCAGCCTTCCTCTCTAGAGGTACAGTAACCCCAAACTGAAGCTAAAAGCTTCTACAGCCTAAAGGAGCAGGTCTGGCCTCATCCTCCTGCCTCTCTCTGGCTGGGAGGCCACTCACACAAAGCTGATCCCTGCTGTGTTTCCCCAGGGAAGATGGTGGCTCTCTCCAGCATCTGAAGACCAAGACCACCACTCAATCCATTCCTCACCTTTATAGCCTCTAGCTTCTTTACATGTGGACATATGACCATCCCCACACATGTGGACGCCACAGTAATTGCCCCTTTGGCTGCGGAAGCCAGCTCCATGCTCTTGGGGCCAACAGGCTGAATCTATGATCTAACTGCTGGAATAGCGACAGAAGGTTTCGTGAGCCAGGGTAAATGACAATGGTATTTTTATTCATGTACAACTAAAAGCTATCATTAATGTGGGATTCAGATTGCTAGGTGCCAGACTTTCCTCCCAAGGTGGACTTTACTCTCATTCTTCCTCCTGTGTCATGAGAACAAGGGTAAGCAATCACTCACCCACCAAATCTGACACTCGGCTCAGAGCTATCTTCAAACATACAATTTCTTGCAATCTCCTGCAACCGAATCATTCTTATTTATAGTGGATGTTAATTATTGTTTCCTTATCATCAGGGTTACAAGCAGACTGATTTGCATGTCTGTAAGCTTCGTGTTGGTCTTTGTTACTTCGTTTGTTAGTGACTAATTTAAAATGTTTCATTAAGCCTGGAACAAAAGAACTGAGGCAGGAGGTTAAACCATCACCGTGGGATTCCTCTGCTCTCTGACTACTGTTGGTATTTGCAGAGGACAGAAAATCCTTTGGACACTGTGGATGTAGTCAGACAGCCCAGCCTCTTCCCCATGCTGAATTTACAACTTCCAGTTGTAGCCTTTACAGTCTGACATCCCGTCAATCGCTCTGCATGTCAGAACTGCCATGTCTGGGTCAGGCCATGCTCTTGAAAAGCAAGGCCCATACTTCTGCTCAGTATAACAAAATGTACTGTTATCTTTTGTCTGAGCAGGGCCACACACTAGCTTTACACACAGAGTGCTGTCTTGGCTAAAACCTGAAACAGGATGTGATTTGTTTACAAGAAACAGCATGGCTTCGGCACCTCATATCCTTCAAAAATAGGTAATTTCATAGACATCTCCCAGGCACACTTGAGCCATAGCTTTAATGTTACTTATCCCAGATGCTTCAACTTCATACTCTACTAATAAACATTGTCCAAAGCTTTCATTTTATATCTCTACAAACCTCCATCCTCTGTGCAAGTGCGTTTGTACAACTACAGGTGTGGAAAGATGGCAGGAGATCCTCTCTCTGTTGCTAAGTCACCTGTTGTTTATCAACTGACCTTTTCTTTTGGGAAGAGGTGGGAAAAGGATTCACAGAAAGGGGATGATAGACCTCTCTCTGCTCATTATTATTTTGTTTCTGGGTTATGGCAATAGGAGTACTTGACCTGATAAAGTCCTGCTTCCTGAAATGCTAAAGACATGACCTGAAACTATGCATTCTTTTAAAAAACTCCACCCATGGCAGTCTGCTATTTGTTATTTCCAACACACTATTTCAGGTTGTTGGAAGAGTATCCCCCATGGCGGGTTTGCAATGGCTACTGCCATGGGCCCAGCACACCCGTTATATACCATACTATATATACACCACCAAGGGCACCATTAGCTTCCTATGACAATAAGAAGTCTTTAGTCTGAGTGTCCTTCTGTTTGCTGGCCACTGTTTCTGGCCACTTCTCTTTCTTTCTCTTTCTCCTTTTTTCTTTTCTGTACGACAGTACCTCTTCTCTCCTGGAACAGTCACTAACTTCCACAACCATGCATCTGGAAAATGAATATTTAATGAAACTTAATGAAAACTTCCTGCTCTAAAAAGCACTTAAGCATTTCCAAACCCAACAAGGTACATCACCCATCATTTTCAACACATGTAGATGTCCAAGTAATCAGTCAAGGGCATACAGATTTGAACGGTATTAAAATGTTGATATCAAATTGAGTCACAGTTGCTTTCCATTTACAATGTATTCTATAAATTACGTGTTTTCTTTGACTTTTCTAGAGAGGTATGACATGCAACTAGATCTAATAAATCATAATTTTATTGTTAACTCAGTATTGGGATTAGAATCTCAGATTAAGAAGTACAATTGCCCTATAAAGATATTTTCTTTTTCCAGTGTCTATGAAGCTATGGGAAAAGACTTACACATCTCAAAGGCATTAAGCTTCTTTGATTCAGCACTTGTATGCCTTTTAGAAAAGGCAGAATGACTCTAAATCTACAGATGCTAATATTTTCTACCTAAATACATATTTAAATTCACCAAAAAGAAAAACCGTAATGAACAGAAATCCTGACTACAGCAGAACTACTGATCAAAAGTGGTTAGGATTTTCCTGTTTCTGTTCTACCTGGAAATCAGCAAGATCTCTATATTACTACAGTGTGACTGTAATTTTCCAATTTAAAAAAGCCAAAAAATCTGAAGAATAACCATGGATGTCCTTTTCTGAAATTGGCGGTCATGTGTATGTTCCACTATTAGTGCAGTTATTTCTAAGCACCTTCTCTATCTCATCAGAACAATACTAGAAAAAAAAAAGGTTTACAGTGGAAGCAAATATTTTTTTCTCTTAGAAATCCATATCTGTTCTGTCTCCTGTCATCTACCTTTCCCTACAGCATTGCAGTGATGTGGAATCTGAATGCTCATACAGATTGCCAATATTTTCACCATTTTTAATAAGTCAGGAGGTCAGCTCCCTACAGAGAAGATAGGAAAAAAGGCAGAAACAGCCTCTGAAAATTTATTAACCTCTTATTTCACATTGGTTAGTATTCTCTTTCTGCTGCTTAGACTCTCTGAAAATAAAACCTGAGACACACATAATCTGTTTTCAAATGTTTTAAAATAACTGTAAATGCAGGAAAGCTTAATACAATGAAACAAAATGCTATCTGCAACAACAAGCCTATCCTGAGAAATGGTGAATTAGCATTTCTCAGTTTTGCACAGGATTCTCCCAACCTCTGCTTACGCTGAACTCCACAATGACAGCAATCTCATTTGCTGGCGCTGGAATTTAGTGCAGTGTTTACAAAAGATTCATCTGGCTCATCTGTTAATGTCCCTTTTTCCCAGACTCCGTTTAAGACCTTCCATGAACTAGGAGCCTTCACTGCCAGAAGAACAGTGGTCTGCCTGGTGGGACAAGGCGAACCCAAGTTATAAATGCTGCCTGGGGTTGTTCTGTTAATCATGAAAGCACATCTAAAAACCTATTTGTAGGGTTTCCAGGAGACACCTCAGCAAAGGGAGTGACAAGAGGTCAAAGTCAACGAAGAAGCAAATATTTTTTCCTTCCTGTCCCTCCTCAGATGTGCAGGGTAAATGAGACTCCCACCAGGGACTGCTCCTAAGACTTTCCTCCTGCCAAGAACTGCTCTCTTGAAGAGAGTGATTAAAGACAGTGTGTTAAAGCCTGGTTGCACAGCATAAATTGTACATATGTGGTACATTGTGCTGCTTTCCAGGTGCCTTCTTTCAAAAAATGCAATAGCACAATAACAGAAGAATAAAATATTTATGAAAAAAAGAAAGCTTAAATTAGTATTTCTTTAAGGGAAGCAAAATGTGAAAACTCTTGCTTGCTTGGTTTGCCAGCAACATTGAATTTGATCTCCCTTACAGATGTTTTATACCATGTTTACTACATAGTTTCAATAGAAATACTGTTGCTTTCTGGCAGTAGGACAGCGGAAACAGCCCTTCCGAGGGCCCAGGCTCAGTGATGACCTTGATCTGTCACCGACCTTGAATCTCAGTCTGGGAGAGGGACAGATGAATGCCAAAGCCAGGGAATGGCACCGCAGCTGAGGAAATCAAAGTGCTTTGTTTCCCACCCCTATTAATTGTAAGCGAACAGAAGAAGGGAATTCATGCTACCACTACAGGCCAAGAGAGGCAGTTCTAACAACACCAAGCTGTTATTTTAATGAATATGATTAAAATGCATTTTCTATCTAAAAAGAAATTGAATATTCGGACTTTAATAACTAGAAGATGGGAAAAGGAGAACACATGCTCTAAAACCCTTCCAGGAAGCCCTTGGCAGCTTACTGAACTTAGTTTCCTTAAAAAATACGTGCTTCCTATTACTAGATATGTCTACAGGGCTACAGACATTTTATGCTTATGTACTAAAGATAATTTTTTTCAGTAGGAAGCACTTGTTTAACATCAGGCCAATGAGTTTGTTCTGAAATTTCCCACACAAAAGATGAAATCCCTGGCTAATTAATCAATTTCCAGTTTTCCACTTCCTGCTCACCACAGGTTTCCTCATTAGGATGAAGGTGCTGAATCTCTGCTACAGGTGAGGAAACTCGCATAAGTTACTCTGCTTTTCAGTGTATTATGTATATTGAATTGCCTAATTGAAGTAGCATCAATACAGTAGCACTTTCCATTCCCAGAGCACTTCACTGTTGCAGAAATCCAAACGCTTCACAAAGACGTAGGCGACAAAACTCCTAGCTCTGTATGAGCCTGGGAACAAACTGGCATATTCCTTTTCAAATACTCTTGTCTTTTCAGGCTGACTTCCACCAGGCTGTGCAATTGGAAAAACCATAGCTCACAGCTACAACTCCTGTGAGGACAGCTTAATTTTGCTATTCTGACCTCTGAGTAAATGTTTTATTCAAGTAAAGGGAATGCAGTGTATTAGTGGAGCATGAATTACCCAGTAATCTGGTAAAGGGTGACAATGAGCTTGGGCATCTCTGATACCCCAAGTACAGAGTACGTGAGTGACACTTAGAGTTAGTCACAAACTGGTAGTGTAAAGATGGCCCACTGATTTGTGAGAGAGAGGACAAGAGCAGCAAGAACACCACTAACTTTGTGGATTAGAATCACAGAACCACTAAACAGCCCAGATTGGAAGGGATCTGAAAAGATCACCCACTCTGGCGGCTTTAAAGAACAATTCAGATGACCTTCTGTCAAAATTTGTTGAACTGATTTGATCTTGCAGTTTGGTATGTCTTGGTAACCTCCCCCTTCCACAATTTCCTACGTTCAGCAAGCAAACTGAAGCAGTAGACTGCTATAAAGAAAGTATAAACAGGGAGAAGCTCCTGCATCTAGACAGCACCAGTGGCCACATTTCCCCGCACTGCAGTGTGGGTCAAGGACCAGCTTTTGCTCTGTGTTTACGCTGTGCGTAGCACAAGAGGCTTTTCGTCCACTACTGCTCTCCTCAGGGGTACACAAGCTCAAAGTTCAAGCAGACGACACATTATCCTGATTTTCCCTTTTCTTCCTACTCCCATAGTCCCTACCCTCTATCTCCTATCCCATAACAAAGTTGTACTGCATCCTTACCACATGTATTTGCTTGAGTGTTTTATACACACCTTCCAACCCTTCAGATGCTTGCAACTTCGAATCATAAAGTCTCCGACGCACAGATTTGTGCAAAATCCTCAGTACAGCCAAGCCATAGTTAATTAGGATCTTTAAAAGTTACCATATTTTTTATTCCTGTTCTTACTACTAGTAATTAAATGCAATGGATTCTTTTCTCAGTTGTCTCACTGACAAGTCATTTATGTGCACACTGCTTCTGCCAGTAACAAAATAAGGAAAATAATTCTGCCTTATCATTACAAATCACTTCTCTTGCACCAAAATCTGGAAAGGGAAAAACAGCTGCCTTACAACTCAGTGGTTAATTCCTTCCACAGAAGGATAAAAGAATATGAGAGTATGAAGAGAGAAAAAACCTGTTTCTCCCTCAGTTTTCACGCTGTTGATATTACAAGAAACTTTTCAATATCTGTCTTAAATGTGTGCCTACAGTATATGTGCATGTTTGAACAATGCAATTACACCTGTATCAAGAGCTATTTTGGCAGAGTAAGCCCCTGTTCTTTACAAATACTGATGGAAAGGATGAAAATAAGATTCAGATAATTTTGCGTGACAATGGCAAGCGCAACAGAACAGTGATTGTATTAGGAAATTTTACAGGTGTCAAATATAGTATACTGGAAATCACCGTGAAGAAACTAAACACCCTGATGTATAACAACATCCATATCTTGAGCCAATTCCTCCCTAAAATATTTTAAATAATCTGGTAGGGCAATCTGGAAGTCCTCAATCACAACTGGAAATGAGGAGGCAGCACGTGTCCTGGAGCAGCAGCACAGCAGCGGAGGGGGTTCCGCACAGCTCTCAAAAGGTATCGTCCAAAGTGCTGTAATGGCCAGACCTGGGCTCTGCCGCTGCCTCCCCAGGGGAAGAGCAGAAGCCCATCACAACGCATTCGAGACGAAACTACAAGAATATACAGGGAACAAGACCGCAGGGAACACAACACATGGGCTTAGGGGATTTGTCTCATTTTTAATTTCCGAGATTCGGAACCATTGCGTGACTGCATACAGAACCTTTGCTTTTCTCTCCATGTCCTGCAGCACTATCTACAGTACAAAAGCTCATAGCAGGTCTGATTAGAGTGGCTTACGGCATACATTAATAAACACTCCCACATCAGACCAGTATTTCTTTTCACATCAACCTCTCACCATAAAAGTGATTTGGGAAAGACCTGGAACAATCTGACCACACCGCTGAGTAGTTTTCTTTCTAGCTAAATGGAAGAGGTGAGAACAAAAGCAATATAATTTTAAAGAGAGAATGAGAGCGAGCTCAGACAACACCGATAAACAGCCGCTCTGTCGGCAGATGGTAGTAATGAACACTGAAGTGCAGAGTTTGTAATTTCCCTTTCAATTAACACCATCACAAGCAGCTCACTATCCCCAGCCCCATTTCCACGGGGCTGTGCTGTACGATGTTTCACTGGACAACCCTATGCAAATAAGAGATCCAAACGCTTAGTCAGGGGTTGGCTTCACAATATCCACAGCGAAAGCCCACCTTCCACATCAGGGCTGTGCCAGCTGCTTGTGCACCTGTGGCTATTGCAGTGTCCTCCCTGATGACCAAACTCACACCTGTGAGTGTGCTGGTTATCCTTGACATTTCCATCTCCTTAGGTGTTCACTCACTTAGAAACCACTTAGGCTTATACAGCTATTTCTGCCTCACTCTCCACCAAGCTTGGATCTACATCAAGAAAAAGAACTATTTCAACTTACAGAAAACGGTTCAAAAATATCAAAGGAACTAAGATTTTTTTAAATCACACCAAGGAAAAAACAGACAGAATAATCCAACAGCACAAAGAAAGAGGCAACCAGTTAAATAATTTACTCCATTCATTTCACATTCATTTCCCTCCATTTTTGAGATTCACAGTTAAAAAAGAAACCATAAAAAGCACAGAACAAAACCAGTGTAGTACATCTTCCAGCAGACTGATTACTTTTGCCCAAAGAGCAGATTAGATGTGGTGTTGAGAGATCTAGTGTAGGGGGGAACTTGTAGAGTAGGGCTGATGGTTGGACTTGATGATCCCAGGGGTCTCTTCCAACCTAAATGATTCTATGATTCTATGATTCTATTCTAAGTTCACGGACTACTGCATAGAACTGATGTCAAATGATCCCTTGAACATATTTGCTCTCCTTCTCTGACTCTCTAAAATGTTCCTATCCTCTTTTTGTTGATGCTACCAAGCATGGAAACTTTTAGACAAAAGGCTGAAAACGAATGGCATGGGGTCTAACTCGTCTTTGCACTGCATCAGTTACCAGCATTTTGATTGCACTGACGTTGTGCAGATTTCCCACCTTTTGAACACAGTCACTAAAACAGGCCCATAAATTCTGCTGCTGTCTTGCATTGCGTTATTTGACTTAAACCAAGGAACCGGTATGAGTACCACCATGGGCAGAAGAGAAGCCAGCACAGACCTGTGACAACAATAACAGCAATAGCTTAGGCATTTCTAATGTTAACAGCACTTGACTGATGTGCACAAGTAAGGTTGACAAAAGCCTTTATGTTCTATGTTCTACTGTTCAGAAGCAATGAATGAGAAATCCTCATAAAACATGGAGCTCCTGCTTTCTGTTGCTTGCAGCCGAATTGTCCAACTAAGACTCATTTGTAGATGTATATATACACAATACACACAAATCCACATGTAATTTCCCTTCTCTCCGAATACAATTCCAACTATTTTATCTTCTGCTGTGTCTTCTTGTGGAGCAATGACCAAAATACTCTATTTTCACTCCTCGTATTTCTTCTTCGCTGTATTTCCTCAAGCAATAACAATTACTTAAGTGACAGCTTTTACTTTTACCACCCCAAGGAATCTCAAGGGTTCAGATGTTGGCTCATAGTATATAGCTCTGATCATGTGTAACTTGGCCTGTTTCCAAATCCTGAACATACAGAGAGTCCCACAACACTTAATGTTTTGCATAAAGAACAGAGTAAGGTTTCTCTGGCTTGGTTTTAGACATAAAGAAATACATAGTATCTGAAATAAGTGAAAGCTCTGAGACCTGCATACAAGCAAAGCTGATGGCCAATGGACCTTTCATAACTAAAATATTAACTCCATAGAGTTAATTTTATTGTTGCCTTAAAAAAGCAGGAAAATAGGCAACTGCATTTCATTTCCAGATCCTAGACTGAACATGAGAATCTGTCAAGTAAAAACATTATTTTATGGATAGGCACACCAATAAAGAAAATATTGAGGAAAAAATAAAAAATAAAATAATGCCATGTCATTTTTTAATGTTTAACACAGGGAAGGAGCAGACCCGAAGGCACTTATGCAAGATGTCAAACAAATGTTGGAAGGCTGGGAGAAATGGCTTTGCCATGACAGCCTTTCCCACGAGCTCACAGCCATGGAGACACAAACAAACTGGCATCCAGTAAGAGTAGTGATAGTGGACCACGCTACTAGATGACAACATTTCCCATGATCTTACTTTTGAAGCCCTACCATCTGCTGTCTACTCCCCATCATTCATCTGGTGTTTTGTCTAAATACTGCAATAAGTATGGGATTTACCTGCTATGAATGGAACTTTAATCAGCCACACTGTCTTTCCACATGCTACAAGAAGTAGATGCATGGATCAGTAATAACTGCTCACTCCCAACCCCACATGGCTGGAAGGGAGCTCTCTCGCTCCCCATTCATGCAGGAGAAAGATTCCTCAGAGAAACGTGAAAATGCATCGCTTCTATCTTTTTCCATTTTCTATTCCATTTCTCTATTTCCATTTCTGAATCAAGAACTAGTATACAGAGCAACACTGGGCATGTCTTATTGTTGTGGTTTGGATTAGGGAGCATCAGACATAAGGTGAAATATGACCAACTCTGTTCTTGGGACAGGGGTGATCACTCTTCCAGCAACTGTTGATACCATTAAGAAGAAAAGCCTTGCCACTTGCTAACTGCCAGGTAGCTGGGTAGCCTAAATAAACGTTGACACTGTGACAGACTTCACTGAGTAGCACTGGCAAATGCATAAATTTACATCTGTATTTAAACCTGAGTGCAAACTGAAACATTGCTATTACCAGGAAAATAAAAGCCCAAATGCAATGATAATACCCTAGACTTGGCAAATGGAAACGGGGTCAGATGGATTTTTCTGTTTACTTGGCAAGTCGACATTATACTTTTTGACACTGGCTGTAAACCAAGTGAAAAATATAATAATTGGATAAGTAGCAATTTTAAGCAAGACTGCTGCATTAAAGGACACATGCTGAGCAAGTGATGGATTTCATCGCTAGAAAGATTGGAGCCTTTTAATGGATTGTTAAAATGCTATTACAAAAATGTTTTAGACATCTAGCCTCTAGAGAGATGCAAGGGCATTATTTCCTACATACCAATTTGATCCTCAAGGGTCTGTACACATATGCATATGGTACTTTAATATGGTGGTGATTTGCTTTGATGAACATAGAGTGTACGTCCACTAAAAAGCAATAAAAGCCTATTCAGTACCTCATGTGAAATGAGTCGGTGCTCTCAGATGTCTTTACAGTTATACCTACATGGATGCAACTTTAAATAACTGTGTTAGACTTCAGTCTTGGAATGGGATCACACACCACAAAACTATGTCCAAACCTGATACCCTGCTTGCACGGCGCCCTAAGGCATTAGAGGTTAACAATCCACTTTCTTTCCCATCATCCATCTCTACAGCTGACAAACCTTGCTGATGGACCTTCCTGATCATCCTTCAGAATGGAAAAGATTACATAGACATATAAAATTTGAAGATAAGAAACCTCTAGGAAAAAAACATGCATTTACTACCTGCATGATGGGGAGAAGCTCCCACTCAGTGCCAAGCATCTGGTTTTGGTTGCCAGCCCATATTCCCAAAGGCGTAGGTCACAAGTGCCTGATGCAAGACATTAGACTTCTTGTGGATGCAAGTTATGCAAGTTAAAGTAGCACTTTAAAGTACAAGAAAAGTTATATATTTCTGAATCTATCTCCATGTTTGGTACTCTGACTGTCAACCTCTGCTGGGTGGTGAAATATGGAGTAGTTTAAATATATTCATATCTCCTATGCCACGCTTTGAAGTGGTCATAGTCGAGTAATAAAGGAATAACAGTCTGGGGAAAGCTGGTATCACTCAGCAAACCCATGAATTTATTTCTCCATTAGATTCCTCAGAGCTTGTACTAGTCAAAATTGTGGGTTTTTTTCCCTGAATGTCAAGATTTACTCTAGTTTCAGGTTTTTCATCACCCTCATCATTACAATGTCTCCCATTCCAAAAGGAGATTCCCCCACTGCCTGTGCTTCTAGCGAGTCAGGACAGGACATCAGCTTTTTTTCATAATTTATCAAGTGTGTTGAAATTGGAGGTATGTAATCTGCACAGTCATGCAGATAACTCCCTCCTGGACAGAGTTATTTTCAGACTTCGTTTTTCCTGAGGAAGGAATGCGCACGTGGTAGTACAGTTTATGCATCGGTCTGTGTCTGTCTGTCTTCCAGACCTCTTTCTCGTCAATCAATTGGCCAATTTTAATTCAGTTAAGCCAACTGGTAAGACCCCCCAGAAATGTCAGCTTTATAGATATTTTTGGAAAATACAAGTGACCAGGTGCAAGAGTTTGGAAACCCTATTAGTGCCACACTAAGGGAAAGGCAGTGAGGGGAATGCAAAATTTAGCATTACTGGACAACTACTTCCAAAGCAGGTTCTGCGGGTTATGCCTCATCACCTTTAAATCAGCATGCATACACAGGGACCTCATGATCTCAAACAATATAGCAAAGTGTAACCACAACCATACATCACAGGAATTCAACCTGAGTAATGACAGCTGATGCCCCTTTCCCTTTATCCCTACCACAGTAAGGTAGTGTATTTCCTACCACCCACACAGTATTCACCTTATTCTAAGTCATAATAGCTCCATCTCATCAATGACACAGGAATTATATAAAGCTGGACAAGAATAAAATTACATCACACCTGTGCAACAAAAGGCATCTGAAAGCCAAGACTGAAAAATTCAGGAAAACACTCTAACAGCAGAAACTTGTAGCATCAACAACGATACAAGTAAACTTTGATGTTAATTTTCCCTCTGTCCTAAAGGCAGAAGATAAAAGAACCTAGTGACATCTGCCAAAGCTGCTCCTAACTTCCCAAGGCTGCCTTGTGGTCACTAGCTTGTCAGTGAAGAGGGCATAATTGGCAACAGCAGCCAGTATCAGGAGGCTCTCCAGTGGGCAAAATAGATTGCCCAGGCAAAGACCAGCAGTGGTAGCTGTCCGCAGGCAGAGATTACAGCAATCGGGGGCTGCTCTGCCTGCTTGGCTGCTTCACATAACACTTTCCGACAGCAGACTTACTCCCTCTGCCAAGATCTGCAGAACGAGGGCATCAGGAATTCTCAAAGCAAGGTAACAAAATAAAAGAGCAAAACAAAACCAGCCATCTTCAGCCACTGCTCTGGTTCTTTGTGGTTTCATCCTCCCATGACATTGCTTCAGCAAAGATTCCTCTTCAAAACAATATGTATTTTTATATATATATAATTTATACTTAATATATAGATTTAAATACCACCAAACAGAAATATCATGACAGTTCTCTTTCAAATAATGCCAGTCAAAGTAAAAGGTATTTGCTCAAAACATGGTGAAACATTCAATGAAATTGATAGATACAATTTCAAACTAGACTGCAACTGAAAGCTACAAATTCTCACTAGAATCTTGCAGGGGTTTATATTTCTCATATTTCTTTCAGCAGTTATCTATCACTCAAAGGCTCTTCAAATTTTCTTCATTTTTCAGAAAGTTCTGTTCCCTCAACAAGAGTTAATTTTAGAACTCTTGGATAAATATTCCTGCAGGACAGGCTACCTGCAATGATCTGTAACACAATGACATTGAAATCTAGACTCTTAAATTTCATTTTATATAAATAAAATTTATCCCCAGACAGCAGCTTGCAATGTCCCAAGCTCCATCTTAGTTTGGCTTTCTACAGCAAGATAGTAAAACTCCTTGAACCAACGTTTTACATGTGCACAGTGTCTACCTATTTTGCTTCTTATCTGAGAATATTAAGATTTAAATGCCTGAAGTTAATTAAAGCTATTCACTAGCTTAGTGGAGGTTCTGTAAGGCATGAGCTGAAAAGCGTTTACTTGTTCACCTAAAATTATGAATTTCAAGGGAAATAGAAGCATGTGAATTTAACCCAGGAGATGAGCATTCCAACCATCTGCAGGTATGAGTGGATGGTGACAGTGACCCGAGATGAAACTGTAGCTACAATTACTGGGAGATTTACTACTGCAGTTAAAGGCATCAGAGTTTGTCCCTGGAGTATGAAAAACATTTCAAAGAAACATGACAAGTAGTGCTGCAGGCATGGAAAATAAAGAGGTGTCAACGTGGCTCATTGGAGGTCCTGGTAGAGACTGTTCCTGGGCTCCTCCCTTCCCACCTCTGCACACTCAAGTGAGTACTGTTATATTTAATTTAGCCTACTGGGACAATGAGTCCCCCCAGAGCAGGGCTGTAGACAGCTGCCCTGGATTCTACTTGTATACAGAAGCTCCAGGAGATCCTGGTTTTAGATAGCAGCAGAGTAGTTCTGGTTGAGGAGCAACCTGGGGAAGTCTGGTGCAACTCTGCTCTCAGAATAGGTGCAGCCTCAAAGGCAGATCAGGTTTGGAAATCTCCAAAGACAAGAGCTTGCACAAGCGTGGCAGGTGCCTGTTCCAGTGCTGAACTAAAAACCTTCAAGTCCCGTTTACAAAGTCACAGACAATAAAATATTTATATCTGTAGGATATGTCTGGCCTAAATGAGTGAAGAATATAAAACCAATGTCACCAGAGATCAAGGATGCCATATAAGTACAAATAATTCACCCGTAGCCACTTGTTTTTGAAGGCTTTATACAGGCATTTTTCTGAAACGATGATATTGCAGCACATCTCAGCAAAAGAAAACTATTAAAATAGCTTAATCTCTGCTCCCTTATGCTTTCAGGATTGCTTTGTTTTCCTTCCATAAAAACAAGCACAGGTTTGATTTGTGGGCTTTAGCCCACCACAAACATCCCGTCGTGTTGCGGAAAGTAACCGATGCTCAGATCTGCTTTCCCCAAGCTGACGTACAGACAGACGCTCAGAAGCACTACGGTTTGCTGAACCCAGTTCTCCTCACCTGCAAACACCCTTGTTTTAAGGGTGCAGAAACAGAGCCAGAAAAGGAAAAGAAACAGAGAAGACTCAAGCAACTGCCCAATAACCTTGAAAAAGGCACAAAATCAAAATTCAGGAGCAGACTTTGTATCTTCATACGGTGAGGATCCCGGCTGCAAACCTTGAACTCAATGGGTTTTACGTATGATCCTCCCATGAGGAAGAGAATGTAGGCTGAAAGAATACAGGGCTGTCTCATGCTGAAGGGGGGGATGCCCTTTGAGCACTTTCTGTTCTTAACAAAGAGAATGTAGTCACACTCAAGACACCTTTGTTAGGAATGACACAAAGTGGCCAAATCCTTGGTGTACAAGTCAATGAATCAAGAGAAAAGAGAAAGCAGACACAAAATTACCATTTAGTTTTAGTCTATCAATATTAACATGGCATCATTCTGTGGGTTTAATTTAAGCAAAATAATTTCAATACACTGTTGATATATCTAATTCTAGCTTCACGTTATACAATATCGGTGTGCCTTTTTTTTTTTTTACCTTTCAAACAAATACATGGCTCATTTTATATTCCGTGGACATACGAATGGAAATTGCCTTTCATCACCACAGCTAGTAGACTTTTGTAAGGGAAATAATAGAGCATATTTTCAAATGAATACATACACAGAATTGATCCTTCCCACTCCAACTACGCTACTGTCTGAGCTCCCTGGTAATGCTCACTATTCCAGAGCTGTTTAACAGCTTCAGAAATACTTGTTAGCATTATACCCAAGCTGAGGCATCGAAGAAGATGGGAATGATGGGGGAAAAAGCTGTCTCCCACTCCCTTCTCTTGTTGACCTTCATTCTCTTATAGCTAGATATGCCCACATACCCAATGAAGCTTCTCAACTTACCACCTCCTCTTGAGGGGCCATGAATGAGCTGGAACTTTGCACATGGTCCAGGGAAGGTCCCCACGGGATGCACAGGAAGCCTGGAATGTCTTTCTGAGAGGCAGGGAGCTGTATGAACTGTGTTCCCATTTCATTTCTAACCCAGGGCAAGGCACAAATACACCCCCCATATTCTGAATGAATTCTGTCTGAATTCCTGCCAGACACTGTCTTCTGCCCAAACACAGCTCTGACCCCGAAGCAAGGTGCGTAACACTCATATATTGGGTCACATCAGAACTTCTTGCCCATTAAAGTTTTCTGACTGTGATCATCACCAGATTCTTTGGAGGAAGGAGCTGAGCTCCCATGAACGCAGTTCTATCCTAAAGCAGCTCAAAACAAACAGGGCTGGAGGTTTTGCTGCATGCTGGGTTACATGCCTGCTCTAGCAAATAAAAAGTAGACCTGCCTCTTTGTAGGCAAATGTCTTGTACTGTATAGCACAGCAACTGCTGAGACATCATAAACAAAATTCTAATTGACAGTGTAAACTTTCTCTCTTACTTTATGGATTTTCAAATGAGCTTATATACACGTATATGTATGTACCTGTCTGTGCATTCATATATATGTATAGATATATACAGACATACACCAATGTTTTGACCTGAGTTAGGCTGGAACATTATTTTAAAATATTACATGAGAGAAAGGCCTCAGGATATTTAGCATCCAGTTCTGTTGAACAGGCATGTGGATTTCCCCAACTATGTGTGCGCTTTCACTTATGTCAGTCCTATACCTCATACTGGTAGCAGAAAGAGCTGAAAGCAGAGATCTGCAATCGTCCTGGGACTGTCTGCTCCTCCAACTGCAAACTTGTTCGTACTTTTTCCGAGAAACATTTTGCTGATACACACTTAAATGAAATGAGAGCCCCTTAAGGACCCATGCGGCTTCCCAAAGGGATCATTACGAGGAAACAGAAATCTGTGCTGATCCGCATGTAGAAACGATGCTTTGTGAAATATGACAAAAAGCAGTAAGGCCTCATTTCCAAATCAGGCCAAAATGGATGTCAACGCCTTCATTAATATCTTATTCATGCAAAGCATCCAGCAGCACACGCAGGACGTGGCACGTAATGCTGGCCTCATTCCGAGATCTGTGTTATGAAAGTTTATCTCCTTATGTCCCTTCACCATGACACGAACAGTTACCAGACTTGGAGGGAACTTTTGCTGCTATCTCAAAGCAAGTAGCTCTTCATTTATCTCTCAAAGGACATTTAGGTTTACTAATTGCTTTTCCAAAGGCCAGTCTTCTCTCGACCAAAACTGCTAATGGAAAAGAACATAATCACGTACTACTTCCATCATGGTCATCCCACTAATGTTATCATCCCACTAATTTTATTTTTAAAATATAGAACACAAGCAGTTTATGCACCTATGCAACTTGGATTATGTGTAAAGAGAAGCGTCAGTCTGTTTCCATCGTCAACAGCCTGTGTATGCTGTGGATTTCTAAGCTGCCTTGTTCACTTTTATAACTTGCTTATACTTAAGGGAGCCACTTTGCGTACAAGCGTTCAGTTTTTGCTGATTTCTGGAAGAACAAAAATGATTTAGACGAATGAGAGTGATCACCTGGCAAGGACAGATTAAAAATTAATAAGGGAAGTTTGGCCCAATGTGTCCCTGAAAACAAGGATCTCAAAATGGACCATCCTTTAGGAAGAAAACAAATGGTTCATAAATACAGAACTGAAAATACAAAACTAGGATTGAAGCAAGGAAAGAACCAAAACAATTTAGAAAACCTTCCTAATGGTGGGGTCTGTTTGATAAATGTATTTTGGAGGTGACAAGGACGTGCTTTTTCCCCTTTCTCTGCTTCAAATACAAGAGTCAGCAACCCATCTCCATTCCAAATGCATTCCTGAAATTCATAGAATCATAGAATCATTTAGGTTGGAAGAGACCCTTGGGATCATCAAGTCCAACCATCAGCCCTACTCTACAAGTTCTCCCCTACACTAGATCCCTCAACACCACATCTAATCTGCTCTTAAACACAGTCAGGGATGGTGGCTCCACCACCTCCCTGGCCAGCTGATTCCACTGGCTGACCACTCTGTCTGTGAAAAACTTTTTCCTAATGTCCAGCCTAACCCTACCCTGCTGCAGCTTGCAGCCATTCCCTCTTGTTCTATTGCTAATTCCCCGTGAGAAGAGACCAGCACCAACCTCTCTACAATGCCCTTTCAAGCAGTTGTAGAGAGTGATGAGGTCTCCCCTCAGCCTCCTCTTCCTCAAACTAAACAATCCCAAATCCTCACTAAAGGATTAACTCCAGCTACTGTTAAAATCAATTTCATAGCAACTTCCCTTGCCTGTCTTTTGGGAGACCTTACAGGCCAAGTCACTGTGTCCTGCCACTTAAAGAGTACAGATCAGGAAAATTGTGAATGCATAAACTACTTTGACTATTAGAAGTCCATTCTCAGCTCTTCTCCACTAATATCATGCTGTTCCTCAGACCAATTCACTGATTTCCACAGGATACAAAGAGAGTAGCTGTTAATATAAATGGAGATCACTTCTGCAGGCGTTCCTGATGATGATGGCAAAAATTTGGAAATATTGCAACTGAAATGGAAGGATTCAAAAGTCCCCAAGCTTGCTTTGCCAAACTGACATGGAAAGCCCTTGATACAGTTTTACTGAAGTTGCAGTTCAGGTTTTCAGCTATTACGTGAGTTACAGAGAAATTTTGCCATTCACTAACATTACATGTCTCTTCCCAGGCAGCCATTCTTATGTTGTTTTAATTTCCTTTGAAGAATTTTATAGGATTACAGGAAAAATCAGGTAGGAAGGGACCTCAGGAAGTCTCTAGTCCAATCCTCTCTTCAAGTCAGGCTTAGTTGTGAGGTGAGACCAGGTTACCCAGGGCTTTGCCCCATTTGATCTCAAAAACCAAGGATAGATATGACGTGATTTCTCTGGGCAACCTTTTCCCTGCCTGACTGTCCTCACAGGGTATAAGTTCTTATCAAAAGTCTAAGAAACACCGTTTCTTATATGAAAGGTGTATCAGAAGGCATTTGCATGGATTTGCTTCACGACAGCTGGCTTTCTCTTCATTTATTTACCCAGTAGCTGCTCTCCACAGTGTAGTTTCTCTACTAAGCAGCTCTGCCAAGTTAAAATGAGGTCAGCTCGGCTGACAAACACATGGCTGAAATGGTCCTGCCAGAAATTCTCCAGCCAGAAACAGGGCATCTCAGAACACCTCCCCATTTTTAGCTCAGCTGAAATGAAACATAAGTTTTTCAGCATTTCAAAGGCTGATCCTACTTAGCACATTGTAAAGGCAGTAGTGTAAGATGGCTGGGCAGGGAAGAGGCAGTTCATGTGAAATTTGAGGCAAGCTTTTCCCAAGTGAAAGATGGGCCTGTGCTGGCTGTGAAATCCACTCTCTTTTTGAAAACTGGTTGATTAGGATTACCTGTATGTTCAGTCACCAAACACACACTTAACTCCACACCGTAGTTCAAGTTGCAATGTTATCACAACTGTAGTTCATTGATGTTTTGGGTTTTTTCCTCCACTAAATACTCTGTGTAAAGACGAGTGAAGACATGATGTAACAAGGTTTAACATCTGTATTGAGGGCAATAACTTTAGTCATCTCCACAATGGTGGGTTTAACATTCCCATCCCGTTCTCCTTTCCAGGCAGCCCATAATGAAAAACTTTACCCCAAACTCTTGATTAGTTACAGATGGTAATTTCATACTCCACAGTTTAGGCAAAAGTAACCCTACTTGTAATCCAGAATGAGTTTACCTGGTATTGTTCTTTTAATGTAATCTCATAGAAACACGACAAAAACTACTTGGACTTAACCTGGGGCACATCACTTAATATACCAGCATTCAAAAGATCCAACAGCTCAGAGAAAGGCCTTTTACAGCAGTGAATGCTATCCTTGATTATTACTGAGCACCCACATGCCCTCTCAAACGTCAGACTGGCACCAGTCCTGCAATCTGGTGAAATAGCGTCTTCATACCTGTCATCACTCTCACCCAACCACAAGACACAAGGCATTAGTCAACCAGGATTTTGATCTTCCTGCACATACTTGCCCAGGAGCAAACTCTGTCCTGAATGGCATCTGTTGCCTCTCTTCCTGGATAAGGTCAGGAGCAAGTGTTTCTTTCAACAGAAGGATGAAGGGAAAGAAAGGAGCACATGGACTGTTCCGTGTGTCAGCACTTGCGCCACAGTTACTGGGGAACTTAGCAGAGACAAAGCCTTAGTTCAAGCCAGGAACTTCTTTCCCCAGGAGAGCACATGATGGCATCTACAGTATTTACAACTTCAGTAGGTCATGGTGAGGACATCACAAGGCTTTTCCACAAGAGGAAACAAGGCATAAATGTGTTGTGAGTGTTGCTCGCTACACCAGTAGCACTGGGCATTTGCCCCAGTCACACAATCACAGCTAAAGGAGGGGACTGGGAGGGCATGAACTGACTCCTTACAGCACATCTTAAAAAAGGTGGAGTAATATTTCATTAATAACATCTTGGATAAAATGCACTCATTATCTTGCTTCTCACTATTGACACTGTAGTAAGTTATGCATTCAGCAAACCCCTAATGAAGTCTATGGTTTCAGAGGTACGTAACTTGGCCATAAACAGCGGGTTCCTGGCCCTTATTTTTGTAGACAGGCCATAACTTGGTGACAAGTTAAAACATTTCCTTTTTAAATTTGACCACGTTTTGGCAAAGTGCATGATTATCATAAGCTCTTTTGTACTGCATATCATAAAAGCACAAATAAAAGCCCTTAATTTTTTTTAAGCTTACAATCAGCTCGTCAGCCATTACTCTGCAACGTGGTGAGTGCTCCTGGGAGAGTGGGCACTGCAAAATCAATCAGGATTCTTTGCAGCACCTGCAGTGAAAATTCCTGCCATCTCTGTGAACTCCCCGAGCTTTTAGTTTTCTTTTAGAAATCACTTCCAAAGGCAAAGAACTGAAACCTGCAGAGCTTACACCTAGGCAGAGTGAGGGTGAGGAAGGAAGGAGCACACTCTCCGCATCAGCGCAAAGGCCATCAGTTTCAGCCTGTTTGTTGTTGCTGTGCTTTGTTTTCACTTTTAATCATTTTGCTCTTCGTTAGGTATCCTTTATCCCTACCTTTTTCCCTACAGTATTACAAATTGACGTACTACTTATATGGCACTGGTGAATGCATATTTTGCCTTTGGCAGGAACCCTACTCTGTAATTTTTCCGCAATAAATGAGTGATATAACACTGCTGCTACCGAATAACATAAAAATGCAGTTTATTACCAGCCTTACTTCCTCTAAATAGTCCTGTTAGTACTGTAACAGTAATTTACAGACCTGTGCTGCCAGTTATAGGCCAGATCACTGGCCAAATATACGAGAAAGTCCACAGATAATTAGGGCTTCATGCTTTGATCTAGGCTAGACATGAATGCACAGTTCAGACACGTAAGATGAGGCAGTTTTGAGGGCAGAAGCAATATGGATAGATCCAGACACCAAAATAAATGCACAGAAGGAAACATCAGGGACAGTGCAAATTCTGCCATAGCACATTTTCATCTGCACATGTAATATATGATGGTATTAACATTGTAACTTTCCACCTCAAATGTTTATCCCTTTCTCATACATAACTTTGTTTCTGAGCTGTTATGTGCACATGCAAACACAGGAGGATCTACATTTCCCTGATCTGGACCAACTCAACTGAAGGAAATACCTCTGATGTTCTGGCTCTTACACTCCGACACAAACATTTTGAGACCCACAGAAGTTATATGACAACTTTTATCAGATCAGTATGGCATCTGGTTGCTTCACACATACCTATTTCTTCCATAACTCGAGGTTTTCTGACTAAGATCAGCAAACAGCCACCTCAACTGAAAGGGAAAGGGCTGAGATCCTTGTTCCGTCCAGTGGCAGCACTGGTCAGGACAACTCCACTGGAAAACATCACAAACTTTCAAATCATACAGTCATTTAGTTTGGATGATCTGGGATCATCGAGTCCAACCATCAGCCCTACGCTACAAAGTTCTCCCCTACACCATATCCTCCAACACCACATCTAAATGACTCTACACAGACATGACGTACATGATTACGTGTAGCCTCCCTTATGTCTTCTGAAGAAAAAGAGATATAGATTACTTGAAAGGTAAACTGGAAAAAACCTAAAGGTCTTGAAAACACAAAAGGCTGCTATTTTTTCCTTTTGTTTTATGGTTGTAACTACATATGTATCAGCACCTCCTCAGGTCTTGAACTTCACTTTTATCAACACCTTCCTTGCCTGATCACAGCTCCCCTCTCAGATTCCAGCTCGCTGCGTGCTTAAACAAACATTCCTTTCCTTTTTCCTTCAGCACAGAAGCATGACCATGTCACACAACTCCCAGACAACTCACAAGTCACGCACTGATTTCAGGCTGTAGCTCATGACAACTCCTGCATTCAGCATCTCCAGTCTCTCTCTCTGCTCTCCATTTTGATTTAAGATTTGCTTCTTGTTGCCCCATTCAGTTAATCTTGTTGCTGCTAAATACAGTAGCCTTTCTCTCTGCAAATCCTGCCATATGGAACAGACTTCTACTTATGTTTCAGCAAATCACTTGCTTTTAAAAATCTGGAAACATGTCTTGCCTCCCCTTGATCGAAACTGAACTCCTTTCTTTATCACTGAGAAAGTGATACCACTGCACACAAGGCTGGTTTGTCCCTCATACCTAAATGTACTCCTAAACTGCTGTCATCAACCAACCTCTTTGAAATTTCAGACACACAAACCAAAACTCAAATCTTTCCTATTGGGTTCACCTCTTTCATTTTCCTTTTTTTAAACAGACCATATGATAAAACCACAAGGCATCTGGGGATACAGTTTGCATGAAAGCTTTTACACAAAATAAAGCTGTCTTACTCTCTTAACTGGCCAGTATTGCGCGTTCTTGGAATTACTTGTGATGAAACAGCCTCCAAATAAACAGCAAAAGTCAGTTATTTGTGTCATCTACTTTGAAAACATTTGCTTGAAATAGAGTAATTAGTAATTTGTCAAGCAAATGGTGTCAGCTGATAACTGCTGCTGATATACTGCCTGGCATTAGTCTCATGGTTTAGAATAAAAAAATAGACAGCAATGTACATGAATTAAAACATTTTGTGCATTACTAGCTATTTCTTTCAAGACTCAATATGCTATCAGAATTTTAACTGAACAGTCCTTGCTTTTAACATCATTACTCTGTAAACATGGGACCGTAATAATTCAGAATATAGCGTTAGCCGCAGCTGTGGGACAGATAAAAACTGAACCTTAGGATGGCAGTGAAAGACACAGAAGAAGGTCTTTAGTCAAGATTCTCAAGTGGTGAAGCCTGCGTACATTAGGCCAAAGACTTTTACTTGAAGTAATAAGCTGAAGAGCTAATTTCAAAGATAGTATCCACTGCCCTAATGAATTAGGAATTGAGAGCCATGAAACATATTTGATACAGGTATGAGCAGCTGTCAAAGGAAAAGTACAGCACCTTTAAGCAAGAAATGGAAAGGTACAGGGTATGAAGCCCTTCTCTGAGCTATCAGAGAAAACGCTTTTATCATAGACTGTTGTTCTCCAGTTGATCTGCCCTTCAACCAGGATATGACTTAAAATCATCGCCATGAAGATAGAGTCCATGTGTGGACACTATGCAGCTCCAGTAAGACAAAAAAGAAACAACTGTAATAAGGGAAAAGAGACGGTGCCACCTCCTGCCCCAGGTGCTGAGGTGAACATCAGAGTCAGCAGTCAGATTTTTCTGGAGCGCTGCTCCATCCTGGCTGGTCTTGCTTGGTGACCTTGTCAAGGGCAAGTGCCTGGTGACAGTGTGTGTGGCTCTGGCTGAGATCTGATGTGGGACTGCAGAAGCTTTCCAGCTCTTTCTGTGGGGTCTTCAGGGCAGGCTGAACTTGCTTTTATCCTCTATGCTTTTAAAAGCTGCATTCATTTTATGAAGTTAAAATATTAACTTTATTTCCCTTGCAGTTATGGAACTATAACAACGGCTAAGACACTATATTAAGAGATCTATTCTCTACTTTTTCTCGTTTTCTTACAGTTTTATCCTAGCTCTGTAAATCACAGAATGTATGAATCACCTGAAAGAACATGACTATCTCCAGTCTCAAGCACAGGAACTAGAAGTAGGAAAATAAAACTCAAAATTTTGCTTTCTACTACAGATGCAAGACTTAGTTCAGGAGAGTGCCAATGGAATAAAGCCCTACTTCTACCCTTCGGGCACACAAAATTCATCATTAAAACTTAAAACTGGAGAAAGACAGAGAAAGCAATATAGACTATCAGATGGAAAATTCTTCATGGGACAACAGGGAAACAAACATAGCATCAGTTTAAAGCTAATCACAGCCTGAGATCTGAGAGAGAACAGTACGTAGGAGGGAATCAAAATAATTCAAGAGTCCTGGTATAGTACTCTTGTACATGTACAGGACAGTACAGTATGTTTTATTAACAGCTGACCTAGAGCACTGCCTGTAGGATATGTGAACATCAATACTGCAGTGGATAGTGTTTGGGTAGGCATGTAACTCTTTGCACAATCCTCTTTGGAAATCTCAGACTGGAACAGGCTACAAAATGCAAACATTAAGCCTTCTCTAGAAATCGTTATAAAAGGTAGGTACAAACTGTATTACCTACAATTTGCCTTGATTCTAAATTTCTTTGACATCACAAGAAGATCTCTTCCCCTAAGGATCTGGGGATTATAGCTCTATGCTTGGCATGTTTGTATTTGCTTTAGAAATTAACCTGAAAAATAGATTCCAGGTTCTTTTTACAAAGAAAGTAAATTTTACATTGCTGTTTATAGATAAAATGTTGCCACTAGCTGAGACTCAGAATCTTCTCCTGTGCTTGTATGTACTATTCTCACCCATTACACAGCTATTCTTCATAGGGAAGGAAATCCCAGCTCCTCAATTCCATTTCTACATTGGAAGTAGTAGTCCTTAATCAGATGTGAAATAGGCAAAGGGATGAATTAATGTCACTCGAACTGCACAGAACAAGAGAAATGAATTAACATGATGAGTATTTGCTCCTCTCAAGGCAGCAAATTGCAGACTGGCTGCATACAAATAAAGAGACAATGCATTACAAAAGATGGCTGATTGGTTACTCTTGGCTGCCAAAAAGCTGTTCAGGATGCACCCAGAGAAAATTTCTTCAGCTAGAAAAAAAATCATTTCTGGTGCTGATAAGAGGAAAGGAAAAGAATTACTCCCTCCCCCTCCAAAGCTTAAAATTACCTAAAGGTTCTGGTGTTAAAAATGAAGACATCACATTGAATCCTATTTAAAGACAGATTAATCAGCTGTATATACTTACTGATGGAAAAGATGCTGCTTGGTGACTTGGGAGTTACTTTTAAATGCATATTTTAAAATAACTTCCTTGGACTTGCTGGTATTCTTGCTCATGCTTCTTCCCAAAGTTCACAATAATACAGCTTAGCTTTAGTTTTTGTTCATGTGCCACATATAAAAGGTTATTTCAATAACCTCACTAAAAAGGCACTGCACCTTTTCTTTCTGCCAGGAATACATCTGAAGAGAGCAATTTATTTTATTTTAGCCAAAGATAACATTTTAAGTCAATCATTTTTATATCTACTTGGAAGAAACGTGTCTAATTTTATATACTATATTTATATACTTCTATTTTACTTCTACCTGCAGTGCAGTATTAGAAGCTGCCCAACAGTGGCTCTACATCTGATTTTGAAAATCTTCTATGGAGGGAAGGAGACAAGAAGAAAACAGGAATCCAAAACCAGCTAGAAATTCTGGATTTAAAGCTTGCATCCATTCATACCAAAGCCTGAAGAAAACCACAAATAACTTCTTTAAGCCTTTTTCCTTCTAGGCTTCTCTGTACAAAGGAGAGGTGGAAATATTTAGGCAGTCCCAAAACTTTAGGACACCAATGTACCTTATGTAGGTGCATAGGCATGCAGAAGCATGTTCCTGGGAACTTCAGCGGTGATGGCACACTCAGTGATGAAACAGAGTTGCCCAGTGGCATCCCAAGCAGCGCCAGAACACTGGGCAGCATGCAGCATGATGCTGCCTGGACCTGTCGTGACCCTGGGCAGAACACGAAACTGAGCCTAGCAACAACCCAATTCCCATCCACAGCGCCTACAAAGCACATATATTATTATTAGCAAAGGTTATTTATTTATAATGCATCCTTCCTCCAGGAATCACAAAGTGCTTTACGAATATTAATGCATTCTCTGTAATAGACGTCTTATTTAGCAATCCCAGGATTTACATCCCAGTACGACTGGCAAACATTTCACTTGAATGAGATGAGAGGTGCTTCAGCAGCAGCATCACTTTCTGGTCATAACACAACACAACACAACACAACACAACACAACACAACACAACACAACATAACACAACACAACTACTCTGTCTTCCTTCAAACTAGCATTTAGACACAATCACAGAATCAGAGAATATCCCTGTGCTTTTTGAAAGAATAAAGCAGCTGAAGTCTCATCTCTGGCTTAAAGGCTGTTGGCTAGGTTGAATGAAAAGGCTATTTCACTAGAATTGATAACAGCTGGGAATAAGAGTCATCTCGCAGTAACATCTGGGAACACATGAATACCCTTGGATTTCATCCTGTTCTTTCAGTGGTAAAATTCGACTGAAGCTGTAAGGCTATAAATCCGAGTAGAATAATTGGACAGTATTGCCAAACATGTTTATTCTCTTAAGGCCACCTAAGCTTTAAAGCTAAAGCAACATTTGCATCATGATTTACTGAAATCATAGTTCACTTCAGCAGAGTGTTAACTCCGCTCCAGAGCTACTGGGACACTGAGTTGGTTGCTATTGCCCATTTTTATACCCACAAGATACAATTTGCCCTCAATTGTTTTTCCTCATGCCCACAGAGTGTCTGATCTAAACAAAGTAAATTTTTTTCCCATCATCTCATTGACAGGTGTGTTTTCTACCCAGCCAACCACAGGCACAAAAGCCAGGATTTTCTTTATGACCAACAGTTAATGACCTCGGAAAAAAACACCTGCAAAAGCAGCCTGTGGGAAGTCTGGGGAGATCAAAGAAACAATTCGAGTTTGTATTCATTTGAGTGCCATCCTATGTCTAGCACTGTCTGGAGTGATGCTACAAGAATTGTATATTAGTATTATGCTCAGCAAGTGCAGTACCAGAGCTGCAGAGGCCAGTAAACAAAACACACTGTGCTACACCGAGTGCTCTATCTCCGTCAGCAAATTGCCAGAAATCCCCAGAGAACAAAAATAATGTTGCATACATCTAGCTAAGTTTCCATCCACAACCTCAAATGATAAAAAAAAACTCCATGCCAATGCATATTTGAGATATGTGAGGGGGTGGGGGTGGTAGGTACCACTTCACCTATCAATCAAAATAAATTACTTCCAGGGTGGTATGACATGGAGGGCAGTTACACAGTTGTTAAGCAACTTAGCTTTGGAAAACGCCCTAGCTCATTTAAAGTGCCAGGGGATTTTAGGAAATTAATACAAAACTGAAGTCAGGCACACTTGCAGATTTAGAACTTCTTTATTTACAAAGCTTCTTCAGTGAGAGCTGTTGCCCAAGACCTCACGTTTATGTTTCAGGCAGGAGATTCTGCCTTTTGCAAGAAAAGGCTGTGGCCCGGCCAGGCTGCCTCGTCTGGGGAGATGAGGAAAGAGAAGCCAAGTGTGTTGATACACCTCATTGCTGGCTGGTTTAGAATGTTACCAATAATGAATAACTAATTTTCTAGCATTTATATTGCTCGGGGGATTTGTAAGTATTTCTCTAGTCCCACCTTCCCACACAGGACAGCAGAGAAGCAGCAAGGTGTATAGCAGGAAGCTGGGGAGAATGCCCAAGATGCAACTCAGCATTGCATTGGTCCTCTAGTGGAAAGTAACTAAAATCCATGACTGAGGATAAGGAATTCCAGCCAAAAGTGTCCATTCCCTAGAGCAGGGACAGAGTGGTTGCGCTTTGCTTAGCACAATCAGTTTTGTAATAGACAAACAGTGCTTCATAAGTGTATCTGGAATGATTCCCAGATTGTACATTTGATCCTTTAATTTAAAACTCCAAGAACAAGGCTGGACACAGAAGCAATGAGAAGGATTAAAAGATTAGTTTCCTTCTCCCTCTCCAGTCCTGTTAGAAGAGGGTGAGTCATGTACATCTTTTCTTAATTACTGAGCTACAGCCCACATACCCCTTTTTTCTTCTCCCACTTCCCCAGCAGGTGCCCTCCCAAACCTCTCTGCTGTTACCTGGCAAATACCAGCCCTTCCTGTGGCAGATGTGTACAGCTGTCAGCACACGGCAGTAAAATAAAATGCAGTTTCCAATTTCTATGACAGATCCTGTAACTTTTTCTGTGCAAGGTAGTTACACAATTCAGTACCCTTCCTGGCAAGGAAGTTAATTCACCCAATTAAAACAGGAGGTGAATCAACAATGTCATTATCACAACTGAAACGTGTCCAAGACACTGAAATGAGCATCCTTACTGTCACACTGAGGGGATGTCTGTGCCATTTCTCATGTTCAGGATGCAGAGGGATGCATTCACAATGACTTCGGTTAATTTACCAGCTCCCTCTCTTGTCACTGCTCCAAGGGGAAATTGAGACAACGAAAGATAATCTCTTTCTCGGAATTGCCCTTCCTTGGAACCATATATGTTCTTGCTGACACACAAAGTAGTATCTGTTACCCAAGTCTCAAGCTATCCCTTGTACATATTCCTTGGAGGAAGACTACAGAATTTGTGATTTTCTATGTAGCACCCTGGGGAGCTTGTTTTGCCATATTTCAGGTCTCCCAAAATATTCAGAGCCTATTTTAATACTTTGTATTTTGAAAACTATTCATGCTGAATTTCCTAATATAGTCTGCAGATCCACTGGACATTTTTTTGGAGCAAGAACATAAAAAAGATTAGAAATTACTATTCTAGCCAAAACCATGGGAATTATAAAATAACCAANAAAAAAAAAAAAAAAAAAGAGTTCACTGTCAAAAGTGCTTGGCAAGATTGCACATGATCTCATGGCTATTCCAGGGTTGTTTAGATGGCGGCTTTCTGGGGTCTTCAGGAACAGAACAAACATTCTCTAACCCACAAAGTTAGAGATAAGCAATGTGGAGCATCCCATCCAGCAGAGGGTAGCTTATGTGCTTTGTAATAGCTTAGAAAATTACTTGTAGATGGTTGTGATGTCTCTAGAAACAAGTACCCTAATGCAAGTATCCCATTTTCTAACACACTAGATGCGCATCACTGATGTACAGAAACTCCAAGCAAGATTATCCTGATGTATTTAAAACATGCCCACATACAGATATGTCAGCAAATCTGGACTCCTTAGCCTCCTCATTTTCAGCACCATGTCAATTTTAAATTATTCTGGCTGAGCGAGATGGCAGGTTGCTGAAAACACTGTCAGCAACTGGCAGGCTGACTCCATTAAAGTACTCAATATTGCTAGCATTCGTTCAACAGGACTTAAAAATGCCTCCCCTGTGAAATCAAATTCATAAGGTTGTCCCTCACATTGCCCACAGCGTGAATAGCTCACACATTTCAATCTACACCAGAGCAGGGCTTCAGAGCTCCCCTGACCCTGTTTTGGGGATCAAACAAAAATAAAATTGCAACTGGAAAGATTACTGGAACCACAGAGGACATCCTTTGGACCATTAGTCAAAAATCTGCACAAGCTGATGTAGAACACAGGTGGTTCACACACCAGCTTTGTGATGACATCCACAGTAAAGCTGTGGGTGGGGAGGATGGGAAGGAGGGTCCTAGGTTTTAATGAAAGGCGTTTGCTGAACTATGGCAATGTCAGACATTCTTGCATTAAAATTCTTTTTAAGGCTCAAAATTGCTCTGCCAATTCCACAGAGAGCTGAAGGAGATTATGCCTCCCAGAAACTGGGGTCTATGTTTAAATTTCATTTGGTTTCAAAGTACAAAAGTACAAAAATGTTTTCCTGGTGCCAGTAAAAACCCACCAAAACCTTGTATTGTAAAAGCAGAAATTATGAAATTAACAGCTGTAAGTATTTAAGAACACCTTATCCCATCTCCAAAGCCAGAAAGGTTCCATAATGGGTGGCTGTGGAAGAGTCTGAATGCGCAGAGGTGGGCCACTGAACTTCTGCCTCCATCTCCACTTCTTGTTACTTTCTGTGATCAGGTGAAACCCCAAATCCTCTACTCTCTTCCTCTCCATGAAGCTTTTTTGCCTGTGACATGTACCGGCTAGATCAGACAATGCTAATAGCCCAGCTTTTAATCTTACTTACTTGAGCTTGAGAACTGCACAAGGCAAACGTTTCCATCATCTCACAGGGAGTGTGGCTTTGCTTTACTAAAACCCTCAGAGCCAGTGTCCTCACTACTCATGCCAGCTGCAGGAACATAATGCCTAATTTATCTCTGTAGCGTTAGATAAATAACATTAGCAACCTACTTCAAGCAAGCCTGACTGTAGCTTGGTAAGAGTTCAATCTTATTCTATCTTTCTTCATCCAAAGCATTCTGCATTCTGCTAGTGTTTAGGCTAGACTCAAGTATGTAGCTCTTCAGTAGGATTGCTCTATTTCTGCATAAAAGCTCCTTGAAGAAGGAAAGCAATTAACCTCCGTAGAATCCGTGGGACACATAAA
This sequence comes from Jacana jacana, assembly GCA_013400555.1. Lineage (NCBI taxonomy): Eukaryota > Metazoa > Chordata > Aves > Charadriiformes > Jacanidae > Jacana > Jacana jacana. Next base: position 195,543 of record VZTM01017833.1, on the reverse strand, counting down.
TCTTTCATGCCTTCCTTTTGAATTCTTATACAAGTTGTAAATGGCCAAGTTACAACAAGAACCTTGTGAGAAAGGTGACTTTTTTTTTTTCCCCCAGAATTAATCTGTTCAAATCTGAATAGGGTTTCATCAGACAGCAAAGCCTGATATAAGTCATGAGACTTTTAAAACACATCCCAAGAAAGATTTCATTATTTAGAAGCTGCCCTGAATTCCCTGGACCCCTACAATGAATAAGGGACAGAAAAGATTTATATGAATTACAGTTTCACTAATTTACAGGTTTCTACAAGCTTTTAATAGTTTACTAGTCAATAGTAAGAAGTCATTCACTGCCTAGCAGTACCTTTGTGCACATGACCCTGTCACAAAATAGCATCCCACCTGGCAGTGCCCACTTACTACCCAGTAACTCCCTCCCCAAAGCCTCCATCATCTCACCCCTTTTGCCCCCAAAATATACATCATACCCTGCTGGGCCTACTTGGACTTTTCAACCCAGCTCCTCCATTTCTTAAAGTCTGGTAGCCCCAAATACTTCCTCATCCAGACATCTTCACTGTTCCAGCCCTCTCTCAGATCTCTCCACCCATGGCCTCCTCCAGTTGGCCCATACAACCAGTCAAGTTCAACTTCTCTTTGACCTCTGCAGCAGTTTTAGGGGTGGTTCAAAAAGGCAGAGACAGACACTGCTGCTCTGAAAAACCCACCAAGGTACAACTTGGAAAGCAGAAAACCAGAACAGGTCTGGGAGAGACCCCAGGCTGTACGGCAGCCCCAGCTGAGCAGCAGCCTCTGCCAAGCCATGCCGCGGCAGCCTGGACAGCCAGGCTAGGAATGTAAGAGGAGGTATCTAATTGTGGATATAATTGGAGGCAGTACACTTGCAAGATCAGGAGCTGCATTATAACTAATGCATCTAAAAATGCAGAGACATGTCCTGGAGGCACCTTATACTCTATTCTATCCCTCAGCAAAACAGCATTCAGTGCAGTGAAGGAATGATCACAGCCACCCGCTCTCCTTTATCCTGACAGACCCTTTTATTTCCATAGGGCACCTTTGCCAGCATACAAGTCTCCCCCTGCTCTACAGCCTGAGGATTAGAGAACAGCCGAGCAGTTTACACAAATGCCTTAATTTGACATCAGCAGTAAGTCTCCTTCATTTCAGCACCTTTTATTACCTTCGTCTTTTTTTGTGGGTTTTTTCCTTTCTCTTCAGTTCTGCTGAACTCTTTTCTTAATGGCAATCAGCAAAGAATTCAAAGCAATTACTAGAAGAGAAAGAGGAACATCTGGAAAGTGGTACGCATCATATTAAACAAGCTTTACAACAGATTCCCTGCATTACTCAGCTTGATTTCATTGAATATAGTTGATCAGACAAGTGTATTTTATTCTGTATCTAGGCCAAGGTTTTAACGTCATGGACTGAGGTAGCTAGCTAGGTGCTCATCAAACCTCAAAAATAAAATTGGTGAATTCATGCCAAATGCAATTGAGTCAGATGAAGCTGGAACAAAGAACTGCACAGTGGCAGAGTGCTGTTCACGTTCTGAGTCACACATCACAAAAGGTATTTAAAATATAATGAGACTTCACACATTTGGAAGAGGGAAGGCAGTTGGGTTTTTAAAATTATGCCAGCTTTGTAATAGAGATGCAATGAAAATTGACTGCACTTCCTGACCAGTAAACTTTCTGTCTCAGTAATTAAAGCCTCTTGCATTACTGTAAAATATATGTGATCTAGTTGCAGGAGCTTTCAAAAGCAGCTGGTTAGGTTTACAGGATGAAGCATATAGGAGATATACAGAAACCCCCTTCCATGAGTAATACTCCCAGAAACCTGGAGCCCCTACAGAGATATGTATACTCTAGTGTCAACAGTATCTGGAGGTAAAACAGCAGGATCCACTGAAGGCAAAGCAATAAATGCAAACACATTTCCCTTTCTCTCCAAGAGTGATGGAAGACTTAACATTTCAGAGGCAGTTCCTTCCTTCCTGTTGCTGGAATTCTGACAGTGGACACTTTGGAAGAAATGTGCCAAACAGGGACATCTGAATTCGCTGGGCTTCCCAAGCTCACTACACCTCCCACCAGCCCCACGGCTGTCTCTCCTCCAAAGGACCTTCTTCCCATAAGCACTGCCACACAGGTACACTGCCACACTGCACCAGTGTCCCCATCAACTCGTCCTCACAGCCAGCTCGTGCAAACAAACCAATGCCCCAGAACACTGATCTGGAGGTAGCACCAGAAACAGATTTTAAAATAGAACCACAGATCTACCCAGCCTCCAGATCTATAAAAGAATTGTAGTTCGATATGATATTTATACTAGCGATAGTAAAATAGTAGAATTATCTCTTTAACAGCTGAAAACTTTGATGAGCTGCGCTGCAGTGCCCAACCGTCTGGCTACTCTGCGTACTTGTTTGGGCTGAAATGTCAGTAAGTGCCTCTCTTTCTCCGGGAGAAATCGGAAAATTAGTTTTAGCCCCAAACAAATACCCTGGTACATGACAGGCACTGTTAGCCAGTCATGCCGGTAAGGAATTAAAAAAACAACCAGCATCACCAAGCATTTCTCATCCTCTGTTCTGTGAAAAGTTGCCACAATTAGAGCAGCTTGAAATAAAACTCTCGAAGGAGATGCAGTGTTTTAACCGTCCTAATTCTCTAGTGCCCACACCTCTCCATCTTGCGAGATGTGACTTGTACATCTACGCATTTGGAAAGCAAAATGCTACTCAATTCCCCAAGTATGCGTAATTTTTCCTAGGAAAGGCAGTGGCAGAGGTTTGGATCCAGAATATTTACAGAGTAAGGAAATGTAATTCTATCAAACCCCTCCTGCTACTGTTGGCCAGTCTTTTTGTTAGCTGCAGCCAGCTCCGCTAGCCATCAAGCAAACATTCCTGATCAACACTGAGTTTAGGAGAAAGTTTCAGAACACCTTCCTTTTTGCTGTTGATCATGATTGCTTTCTGCAGAGTAACCCATCAGCATTTGCAGCCCAGCATTGCTCTCATCAGGAAGAGCTTGTCAACTTGAAGACTCGGAAAAAAGAAATCTTCCTGCCAGCGAGTAAGTGCTGTCGTTTTCTATACATTGCTCTGCTCCACTCTAATTACAGCTCTCTTACGCAAGAGACCTGGGGGAGTTCTGAGGAACAGACAAAAGAACCTCAATCAAGCACAGGTTACTAATATTTACTCAGAGATACCACCAACTTCATTTAGTGGCATTTGCTTCCCAACAAGCACATGTTGCACAGATGCAACTTCAGAAATGAATCTGCAGGAAAACTCCTCCAGGTGCAGGTAAGTCAGGCAGGTAAGAGTCTGATGGCACAAAGCAGAGCCCGATCTCTGCAGGCTTCTTCTGCCTCAGTGAGAAAACGATTAATGGTATGAACTGCTTTCCATCTCCAACTTTTATGCAAACAAACATGTTTTAAATCAGAGTGAAAAAAGTAATATAATACCTACTTTATACATGGGAAACAGAAATGGGAGCAGTGATTTATTCACAGAAGTTAAGGCAGGGAGACACTTCAGCACTGTTAAAGCCTGTCTTCATCCCTAAGCAGGAAATAATAACCTGTAAGGCATAAACATGGGCTGTTCTTCCCTCTTTGGAGATAACGAACTTCTGAGGACATTCCAAGAACAAGCTAAAATTTGCTCCCCCTCCCAAAGTATTTAAATAATATTTATGGAGACAGGCAATGAAATATATCTGTGAAGGAAGCTAGCTCACTAACTATAGTAAAATAAAAAACTGAGCCTGTCTCCTGTTACAGCAAGCCCAGTATTTCACAAGCCACCATCACTGTTTGATGGAGGATCCAGAGCTGCACTATTTATTTACTATGGCAGGGGAAGCATAAACAAACACTGCCCATAAACCACTTTGAGGAAAATTACATGTTTTGTTCTAAAATAAGGAGCTTGGTTCCCTATGACCTTGTATCTTCTGCAGTCATTTACAAACAGCATGGAGCACATTTATGGTGTAAAGAACCACTTCTTTGATGCAGCAGCATTTTACCTACGTGACAGAGTCATGTGCACTGCTGTAAATGTCTCAAAAGGTAGAAGCCTCTCGCAGTCTGGAAGGAACAGTACAGGCAATCTGTTCAACAATGCACAGGCATGCATATGAAAAAAACAAACCCCAAACCTAAAACCACTGACATTAAAAATATGTCTATATATTATACAGGAAGTTTGGCTGGGAAGATGACAGCTAGAGTGGGCTGTCAGTCTTTATTAATACTGGTTTATATTGTTCAAAAATATATCTTACACATGGAACCACTATTGAAAGAACCCTTCATTATAAGATTGTGCAAATTTAAAGCTTCCATTTTCAAGTTTTAAAGAGATGTCAGAATTACAGTTGCTTCAGCAGTCTTAATCCAGCTATCAAGCATACTTAGGAATACAAACTTTAAATGCTCAAGTAAGTTTTTTGTACAGGGTCATTCCCTCAATCAGTGCATGGAAACTATAATGTCTATAGCTACTAGACAACTGTGAAGTGTGACTGCTTTCTCACCACGCATTTTACATTTAGCCACAGGTCTTGCATACTGCACACCAGTCACATTCTGCTGAGAAGCCTGAAGTATTAGTTTCCTGCTGACCATGCCTGTGTTACCATCACAACTGAACCCAACTGCTTCAAAAATATTAATTAGTTTTTGCACTGTATCATCCACATTTTACCTATTTGTAGACGACGTACAGAGAGATCAAGGTGAAAAATACATCCACTGATTTTCAGGAACCCCAGCTGAGAGGCATCTGAAATTACCTTCTCTCTGCTTATGAATGACTTCATTTGTAGTTGCAGTGCTTAACCTTTCTGCAAACCAGGACCCTAGACTCATCTATCTTATCCTTACTAAGAAGCAAGAAATTTGGTGTAAGTCCCTTCAGGAAAATGATGCAAAAGGCAGAAACAAGGATGCAGTTCTCCAGGGCAGCTCTCACCTGCCTGAACCTTACCAGTTAGAATCATTTGGGCCAGAAGAGACCCTTGGGATCATCAAGTCCAACCATCAGCCCTACTCTACAAGTTCTCCCCTACACCAGATCCCTCAACACCACATCCAATCTACTCTTAAACACATTCAGGGATGGTGACTCTACCACCTCCCTGGGCAGCTGATTCCACTGACTGACCACTCTTGCTGTGAAGAATTCTTTCCTAATGTCCAGCCTAACCCTACCCTGCTGCAGCTTGCAGCCATTCCCTCTTGTTTTATCACTAATTGCCCGTGAGAAGAGACCAGCACCAACCTCTCTACAATGCCCTTTCAAGCAGTTGTAGAGAGTGATGAGGGCTCCCCTCAGCCTCCTCTTCTGCAAACTAAACGGTCCCAGCTCCCTCAATTGCTCCTAATAGGATTTATGCTCCAGACCCTTCACCAGCTTTGTTGCCCTCCAGTTCTCGCTGCCCTCCAGCACTCGCTCCAGTTCTTCCTGCAGACTCCTGCCTCAATCACCGCAGTCCTCAGCTGCTGAAGCAAATAAAGTGAAACAACCTCTGTTCTGTACTGTAAATGAGACCAAAGTATTGTGAAAAATTCAGAGTGCAATCATCCAGTTAGAAATACTGTATCACAATTTAAAAACAACACTAGGAGAAAGCAGAGGGGTCATGGAGATAGCCTTCCTTCTGGCACTTCATAGCTGTGTGAGCACTGGCCTTTATAGACTTACAAATATTCTTTGCAGCTCCATTGTTACCTACATAACAATCTAGAAAGTTCCGCAGTATTTTAATAGAGCAATTTTGTAAAAAGCCCAAAGATTCCATCATGTGGCATAAAATCAATACACAATTCTGTTTTAAATCTTATGGTAACTGCAACGGAGTTAGCCTTTTCCTGGACACCACAAGGGAACCCAGAGGGTTTAGAATGAAGCAGGCTTCATCCTCAGTGGTGGTTTTAGAGGGAGACTCAGCGTTGGAGCTCAGGGCTGCCGAAGTAGGGACAGTAATACTCAGTCTTGTGAAATCTTTGTTATTAAAATAAAAGAATTTAAACCATACTGCATGCATGTCTACCTAGATGACACAAAAACTAAAACCTTGATCTGAAAGTTGTATTTTTGCTCCAAAGCATAGGACTGCTAGAGTTCTTCAAAGGGAAGTCCATGAAAAAAATTACACAGGGAAGAGACGATATTTTTCAATTCTGTTTCAGAAATCAGCTGTCTGTTCAGACCCATAATCATCAGCACAGAAAACTTCAGCCTAAACAGCGTGACAAAAATTGTAAGCAGCTGCAAACAGGGTCTTAGTAATTAGGCAACAAGGATAATAGTATATTAGCGTTGTCCAGTCCATATTGTGTTTATACACAGTTGTTTCTTCCTCCTTTGATAAATCTGATCTAATTACAACAGTAGCCCTGCTTTGAGCAGGAAACCAGACTCAATACATTCTGGAAAATCCTTCGATACACAGCTCTTTTCACACAGAAACCAATCCTGCTTTTTTTCCTGAGACAGTGACATCAGCACAAACTGAAGTATGACAATCAGTGACTCCAAACTCTCAGCGTGAGAAGCCATCAAATAAAATGTTTACAGGCTTGAGCTCACTGGTGCCATCAATTTCCCAAAACACGTCTTTTCACTGTACGTAATTCTAGACAGGAAATTTTGTGTTCATTTCTTAAGTACCATCTTTTTAGCCAGTAACCAGGGGTAAAAGTAACTCATCAAGCTTTTATGATCTCTCTCTGCCCTGAATTACCGCATGAGAAAAACAGAACTATCTAGGTTCTCAGTCAATTTACTGAAAAGAAAAAGCAATCCAGGAGGCACCAGATCTACTATTTCAGTGTTGTTAGGCTAAACCCACTTAAGCTGCAATGAGGTTTGCCAATTTGTCATTTGGTTCCCTGTGTACTTGGGGGCAAGGTACACTTTGTATGTAACTGCATCCTTAAGCTTGACTGAAATGTGCTTTTCATCCAACATCCTGCAGAGAATTTAAACTTAGCTGCTTTCATTAATGCAAGCATCTATGCAGCTAGAATTTCAGATTAAGCCCTTGAAGCATTGGGAATCGTTATTCTCTCCTCGGGTGTGCTATAAACAAGCAGAACATGAGGAGAAGGAGGATGGAAGGAAGACAGATGGAAAAGAAGGGGAAGAGGAGTTAATTTAAACATGCCCTTCCCATATAAAAAGGCCTTTCTGTGCTCTAAAATATGTTGCCAGATCTACAGTGTGAGCTGGACCATTACAGTTAACTGTAGAAGATTAAATATATTTAAAACTCCTGATTTTTAGCTTTGAGAATGCAAAGAGATTGATTTCTTGATATCATATATATTGATGAGAGCAACTTAGATATAGAGTTAGGAAAACAGTGAGGGTGCATTCTGAATAGATGCATTGTAAAGCAGGATTTGCTGTTCACCTCACTCACTTTATTACCAGGACCTTAAACTATGCCTCACTACTGCAATTCTCTTCTTTTAATGTTTCCACATACTAGCAAGAGTGGAACCAACTAAAACTCAAATATTTGAAATACCATGGACTGCATCCTCCCCCAGTACTATTAACACTTTCCAAACAGAGAAATATTTAATTAGAACAATGCAAGTGAGAGGGTAGGAGATAGAATGTCCCACAAGGACCAATCTGGAGATGACAAATGAAGAGGCACAGTGAGGAAGCACATTTCAAAAGAAAGGCTGCACATGCCAAAGGCAGGATGCTTTTAGGAGGACAAGTTCAAGTGAATAAAGTGGATCTGGAACAAGGGAGTGACAAGCATAACAGGATATGAAAGCAACAAGGTTTGGCTTAACACAGAAGTGCTGGGTCCCGAGTGCTATTATGCATTAAATGTACCTCTTGAAGAAGGAAAGCATGGTCAGTGCTAGCCAAAGCAGAAGTTGCAAGGGAAGGGTAAAGGATATTTTGGACAAAAAGGCAGAGACACATATTGTAAGAACAATAAAGAATGATGACCTGCTAAACAGCAGCTCTAGCAAGACTTTTCCAGGGTAGGGGGAGGAGAAATGTACATCCTAATATAATCTGTATTTCAAAACAAACCAAAACAAAACAGGGGAGAAGCCATACACAAACAAGAGTAGGGAAAAATCCAGCTCTCATCTCTCTGACAGGAAGCAGAGAGATTCTCGCCTGAGGAATAATGCTCTGGGCCTTATCATAATGAATTTCTCTGTTTAGCATTAGAAGAAAGCTTGTCTTTCTGTGATTCTTTACCACTGTTGCATGACTAACGTTTTCAAGCACTGTTAAGACAAGCTACAGGACAGACATCCTTTCTGCTGCTTCTTCATATTCATCATGAAACGTGTACTGTTCTCACTGGGAAGCTGGGTTTTAGGAGGTGCTTGAATTGACCTTAAGTGACCCACCTGCAGTATGTGCAGCACACAGGATTTATACAAAGCACTTGCATTCCAACGTTTCTCTGTTCACACAACTGAAAATACCAACTACTGCCATATTCCATCATTCCTGTTACTTAAAACTCCACATCTTCTTTCAGCTTCATCCCAGAGACACCAAAATCATTACAGAAATAATACCACCCAACTAGAAAATGTATTTCTGCATTATCCCATTTTCTCTCTCTGCTATCTGAAAACTTCAAGGACTCTCCAAGTATGTGAAAGGCAGCAAGCAGTAAGTCTTAGATGCGTTAAAGGAAGGATGACTGGTAAATGCAATACAGAGAGTTGGAGAGTTCAGCTCCACATTGCACCACAGCCCTGCTGCTGCTGGGTGAAGCAGCCCATCATGCAGGCAGTCACAGCTTATCCCTTCAGGTGACATGCATTCCAGGATAGTACTCACTACGGACGTGAATGCTCAGAGCCTCCTCTTCTTCTTTGCCCCTCTGCCCCTCACCCAGATATTGTTTCTTAATAAAAGTTTCACTTCTTTAATTTTGTAGACTTATTTCCCTGCAAGCAACAGGAGCTGACTGGTGCCTTTGGAGATATGGCCAGATCGGTCCAGCTCAGCACTGGCTTCTTAGTGACACCTGAGTGTAGGTGGCCTTGCCAGCAGGATGAAGCTGCCCCATCTTTGCTCTCAGTCAGCAGAAGGGTTGCTTAAAAAGATGAATGAAAGGGCAAACTTAGTGAAGTGTCCCTTGCTCTGGAGTAACAGCAATTGATCATCTATCTGCAGCACGGCTTAGTCAGTCACCAAGAATTAAACAGGGTCAGGGAGCAAACTCTAGAAACACAGCTCTGGGAGAGAAGACAACACAAATGAGGCCTTCCTTCAGAGCTGCTTGGAGAAACACAGGAGGGAACTGGTGGCTGGGGCAGGGCTGGGTGGGAGGGATGGAGCTGCTGGGCAACGGCTGTAGCCAGGCAGTGCACATAACAGAGCAGTATGACTGCAGCAGCAGAGGAAAGGCACACTTGCTGCCTCCTGTCTTGTCCCAGTGCACCAGAAGGCATTAAGAGACGACTGATGTTCCTTCCCCTCTAAGGAGAAAGCTGTCTTCCAGATCGGAAAGCTGAAAGGCAAGAGACCAGTGTGAAAGGGGACTACAGCTGCCAATTTCTTTGTGTGAAGTCTGGCAAATGTTTATGCTGCTCACTTTAAGGTCAGTGACAACTGTACTTGACTTCAGCTGTCTTCAAGAAATAGACTGGATGAACTGAGGATCTGTCAGCCATCACACAAGTTTCAGTTCTCAGCTTTTGTCCAGGCTAGGGAAAAAACATTTAAAGTTGCCCTGGACCAGCTGTGCTGTAACATGGTGGGTTTTGTACCCACAAGAACCCATATGAAGAGTGAATGATGCCACAGCATTTTAAATGAACCAAAATGTAAGCCCGGAAGGAACAAAAAACCATGGTACTCAAGAGTGGATGCTGCTGTGCAGCCGTAGCGTATGCCACGCACAACACACAGCCTTACAGTGTTTCATTAACTACATTTGCATTAATACAGACACGAAAACCCCAGCAACCGGTATCACACTGCCTGTCAAAGACGCTGTTACACAACAAGGTCTCTGAATTGGGACCTCTGCCAAGTATTTGCGGATCTGTCAAATCCCATGCATCTGACACAGGACAGAGAGTTGGCTCCCCTCGCATCCGTCTGCAGTGCAGCCGGGACCTCATGCAATTAAATCCTGGCTCCTGCTCCAAGGCCCCATGCTGTGGTCAATCACATACCCCCAGCTCAGGGGGAAAGGCCTTACCATAGAAGAAAGATGCCAGGTCTGCATTTGCACAGCACCTTATACAGGGGCCAGCACTAAGGAAGGTTCCTAAGGGAAAAGAAATAATCAGAGGATGTAAAACTGAAAAACGGGTGCAACTGCTGCATTTCAGAGTCCCCTCCGTCTCCTCTTGCAGCAAATATCTACCTGCAATGGCAACACGGGGCAGTCGCCAGAACAGCTTTCCTTCAGAAGGTGGTGCTCAAGTATTTGTACCATTATCCCAGCAGGTTGCCAGCTTTTATTGTTTCTCTCATCTCAGCCCGATTCACACAGCTGATCAACAAAAGCAATTAATCGGTGTCCTAAATTCTACCCACCAATGAACCTTTGTGCACAGTTTTCTTAAGAGCAAAAAAATTAAACTTTTTAATTAAGTTTTTTCATCAAAAATCCAGTCCTGCTGATAATGGTCAGGAAGGTATGCAAAAGTAATTACTCACACAATCTGTTTTTCATGCACTTGCCACTCACTTCTGGGGCATCTAGCATTCCTCTTCCAATTCATTAGCACCCCCGCTCTGCCCACACTGCCTCAGGAACAGCATGCCCCTCTTTTCCTTCTCTCAGATTAAACGCTTCAGTACATTCACAGGTCAAGATTTTGGACGCCTTCCCCCTTCCCACAATCACATAAATACATCTACATTTGTTGCCTGTTTGCAGGAGGAATCCAAGGCACACACCTCCCCGGAGAGCTTAATTAGCACGTCAGACAAAAAACACAGGGGGAGAAAATTTATTAAGAAGTTATTTTCAAAATTGCAGCCACCTGCTAGACAGTGCAACTCTTTAGCCTTTCCTCAGACAAGGAGGGACTGCTGAGCTCCGATCAACCTTCACCTCCCATCTGCCACAGGTACAGCACCAGTTAGAGCTAACTCAAATGTGAAATTTGGGGAAAAAACCCAAAGGCAATATGACTACCAACACCGGGTTACATGTCTCCCAGACCCTTCAGGGGAGAGAGCAAAGATCAATAACATCTCTCGCATTTTACAATGACCATTTAACTTCCAAAATTTCCTACAGCAGATGATGGGCATCTCAGTTTATTATTTTTGTCAGAAAACACTCTACTGTATGATTTACTGTATAATCTGTGTTCCCCGCCATTGTCAAAAAGAAAGCAAGTTCAATCATTAGGGCAATCTATCTGCACCTCAGCTGGTTGGATTTCATTGCTTGCAACAAAGCCACTTCCCCGTCAGGGCAATGGTAAGCCCAGTGCTCAGGCGTTCCCCCCACTGATCAACGTGCAGATTTGTATAGGGGAAAGCGATACCGCTTCAGCCCATCTATGAAATAAAAACCATATCCCCCTCTCTGCAAAGGAAGGGCTGCCACAGGAAAACTGGTGTAGGGATCTTCAGCCACTCTCTGACCTCCTCTATATGAGAAAGGCTGTGTCAAGACCCACTAAGTTATGCAGCAAGGTATGAATTCTCACAAATAAATCCACGACATGCTATCATTCTGGTTATCTAAACCTGCAGGGAAACAATCCTTCACCGACTGAAAACCAAAGTGCCCACCCCTCAGTCCCAATTTGCTTATCTCTCTTACTCCACAAGCAACCCACAGGATCAGACTGGTGGCACTGCAAGGTTGCTTGGGCATGTGTCCAACGTGCAAAGGTATATATATTTCGCATACTGAAAAAAACCTGCAGTCTTTTGCTCAAATTAATTTTCAGAATTTCTGTTTAAGGCAGTTTGGGGGTACAGTATTCCTTGTCTGTTTTGTTTAAGCTTTCAGACTTCCCAGCCTTGGAGAAGAATCTCCAAATTTGAGGTTCATAAGGTGGCTATTAATACATTATTAATATTGAGTTAATAACTCAGCATTCATTTGCTGCATAAATTTCTTTAATTACAGAAAGTGAGATTAAATGCTGATTGTACAAATGCCACAGACTCCTATGTGCATTGCTAGATCTGAAATAAGATTAAACCCTTTAGGGTAAAAGTAAAGGAAGGACGAAAATCTCCTGACCTACTTTTTCCTTCTAAACTTGAAAGCAGTATTTTTACAGTATTCTTATCTACCTCTTCCCAAAATACACAGCAAATATTATGTGCTTGACTGTGTCACTTGATTTTTAAAAATACAGCTGAGTTTGCATCTTCGGCTACAGTTACTTTCAGGAAAGCCTGGGTCACTGATTATGTTTATTTTTACTTTACACAATCCAAATAAGCTCCCTGAGCCTTAAGTCCCCCAGCACCTTTGTGACTCTCCAAAGAGGTTCATTCCACAAACTCATAACTCCAACCACAGACTGACAGCATCAGGGACATCTTTTGTTTGGTTTTTGGTATGCGATTTTTGCCCTTTCTGGCTAACTTAAACTATTTCCTAAATGTTTCTATTTCTCTTGGACATGGCTTCACCATTGTTTGCTGCATGTCCCTTTTTATATGTTTATATGTTGTTGTTTTTTTTACCTTGCCTTTCTTGGATAACTCAGAAGCAGTAATCCAAGATCCTAATAAATTTTCAAATTCCCAATTTAAACAATTGAGGATACCTAAGTGCTCAGCAGTCTCATAAGCACAATTCTGCCACAAGTTGTTGCTATTTAATGAACTGCTGATTAGAGAGTGCTCTTTCCCTCTGCCTCTCTCTTTAATAGTCCCTGGATGGCCTTTACATACAATTTCCTTTCCAGTAATTCAAAGCAGACGGTCAGGCACCACTACACTGTGAGCCTGCGTGTATTTGTGTGACAGATATGAAACATACATACAGATAAAAATTAACATATATCAAAGATAGGGAAGATATTCTATGGAGGCCTTTGATGAGACAGCAGTGCAGCAAGAAGAAACAAGATGATTGTTCATAGCTATCCATGGATTCAAAGAGAAAAAAAAACAACTGATGGATGTAAGAGAGCATTTCAGGGCTACATTATCTCTACACAGTATAGGATCCACAGTTTTGATCCCCAATACTTTAGTTGCCCCCAGATGTATCCTCCACCTCCAAAAATAAGTGATTAAACACTACAGCACCACTTTGGAGGAAGGGAGAGAGGCAGGCAGGCAGGGAGGGACAAAGCACTACCATGAAGCCACCAGTCCACGCCAGGACTACTACTAGTGCTCCATTTCTCCTAACAGCTTTATATGGTTGAGCCCTTGAAGCAACCCTCTGGCAGGCAGCAGGCACAGCTGTAAGGCAGGAGCTCATTTCTGTGAGCCAGGGCAGAGACTTACACCTCAGCTGTTCATCTGTGCTCCTCCTGTAGGGCACAGAATGGGGTCGGGTGGAGCATCCCTTAAAGCTGCCTCTTTCTCTCCAATGATTATACAGGAACACAAGAGAAATACAATAAAATTATTAAATATAAGTGGGAATATTCAAACACCTGCCATGTAGATGCTTAAAATTGGATGAAACTACTTTGTGCATCACGGTTCCCATCCCCTTCTAACAGAACATTTATCTATCCATTGGTGAAATCTGACAATTCCTTTAAAGCCCCTGGATGAGCTGCTGCACCACAGAAGAGCTTGTCAAGGGCAAGAATTTTTCCTGCCACACGCTGTGCAGTGGGTGTTGCATTCAAGTCATTTGCCTTCAACCTTTCTGCGGGAATGGATAATCATGTGGCATCTCAACTAAGGTCTGTGCAGTTTCAGACAGACTCCTGCACCACTACTAGCGAGTGGCTCTCCCAGTAACCAGCCCTTCCCCAATCTCTGGAATCATTTTATTCTTTGCTTTATTCTACAGATATATAAAAAAAATGTTGCATTTTTGTTCAAGATGTTCCCTTTGCCAAGCTAAAAAATACTTAAGAGTCTTCAGCAGATGAGGGGAAAAGGAACAGAAAATTAAAAACACTAAGAGCGAGTCAAGGATTTTACCATTGCTGTTCAGCAGAAACACAAAATTCTCCTGTTGTGACCTGATTCAAGGGATTTAACTCATTAGGAAATATCCCATCTCCTGCACAGAGTAGCAGGAGCCCAAGTGACAGCTCAGTGTGGCTGCACAAACATAATACCCACCCACTCTACTTGCTGCCACATTCAAGTCTCTTTACTTAGCCCAAGATATTTCTCAAGTGGCAAATCAAACACAAACTCTACAGAGAAATCTGAAATGGGGGCACTGACTGAAAACAGATTAAAATACAATACTCCTCAGGAGAGCAGAGAGTTTACCAGGGGGAATCACTGCCACGAGAAATAATTCAGGCAAATAAATTAGAGAGATTTAAGTGGTTTGAACATTTGTAAGAACGTGACTATAATTTGCATATGAATTGTAGTGGACTCCATTTAAAAGAATCAACTTTTAAACCAATGAAACTTTAAGTTGTACCCACAGTAGCTTTATTGAAAAGCAAAGCATGGGCCAGCATGGGGAAAAGACCAACTTCATAGGATGAGGAATGCAGCCCTGCACCATCACCTGGCTACACCGCACAGCCACCGGTGGTGGCAGCAGAACGGCAAATATGTGAGTGCCAGAAGACGTACCAGACTCTGCTCCAGTAGTACAAAACCTACAGAGTATTCCTGTTCCAGAAACTTAATTGCTTTTATGTGATTACATGAATGACTGTGCTGAACTGCGTATACTTGCACATTCAGCGTCTTAGCATAAGAACATGCAAAGTAGGAATTCAGAGTAGAAGCTGCTTTTACCTTTTATTTCCCCATCTGTAAAGAAGGATAGCAATCTTATACTCTATGACATAACACGTGGATTTATCAGTACTTATAAATTAGTCTGAGGATTTACCTGCAAAAGAGAGGGTGATGAGAGGGTGTTCAGCTCCTCTGAGCAAAACAGGAATGAGCAAATTTAAAATCAGCAAACGTAACTTCCACAGTGAAGCTCCAATGATGGCAATACTGTATGCTTTCATTACCCCTCCAGAGAAACCAGAGCTAAAGGCAGGACACTGGCCTAACCAGATCCTACTAATAACTATCCTGAACATGAACTGGGGAAACTGCAGGAATGGCGTACTTGCACCACAGAGTACCGAACTGCGATTATCTTCAACAGGAAACAAACACAGAATGTTTTAAGATCCTGGATATTAATCACAGATTTTTAGAGAGGTTTATGGGAACAAAACAAGAGATTTAACTGAGCATAAGTGCTTGTATTTAACAGTGCAACTGCTGTTTAAGATCTCATATTCTGGTCAGCTGTTCGGCAGTCCCACCACCAGAAATGTCTGCTTATGTGTGATCTTGTGCAGGCAGACGGTACCCTTCTGAATCCTTCAGTGCTGAGTGATGTGAAATATGGAGCTTATCATGAAAGTGAAGGAACTACCACTACATCCACACAACTACCTGCTGCTGTTCACTGTATGCTGAAGTTTAGCAATCTCAGCATAGCTCTTCTATTCCCATCAGGCCTTGACCACACAAAATTCTTCTATGCCCATGTATCAAGGAACACTGGGAAGGGAGGTTCACCTCCCATTATTATTTTGTCTGTGAAACTTGTGTTTTAAGGTATACAGGAGAGAAACAGAACAAGTACACCTGTGCAGAAAGCTTCTCTTTGATTTGTGGTGGTTTGATTATAAAGGAAAAATGAAGGAAAAAACTAACCCTACACAAACAAACAAAACCCAACCCATAACAACCACAAAAAACATAATTTACTTGGACTAAAGACTGAGGAGCTCAGACAGGGAAAGCAGCAGGGCAGGACTGACTGACACAGTGAATTGGGCAGTGAATTTTGGCACAGCAGCTCCCTCCTACATGAAGAAGCCCTGCACGTCCAGGAGAGCCATTTCTGATGGGGGAGCCACCGCCCTTCCAGCTACTCATTATTCTCCTTCCAAGCTCACATCCTTTGGTGTCAAACCTTTCCACTCCCTCCACTATTGGGCAGACACAGAAGGAAATTGAAATGTACCTTTCTTGTTTCTTTATGGAAGAAATAAAAGAAAAAACCTGAATGAAGAGATATATTGATGAAACACTGAAATAAATAATGTAGAATATCCCTTCCTTAATCCTTTACAGTTGTCCTTAGTTAGCTTTAATAATTTTCAAAAAAAAAAAGTCTGAGAGTCCCTCCATCAAATATGATTTCTAACACTTGCCAGTCCAGTTAGTCATCAAAATCAATGAGATTTGGGGTTATTATAAAGGAGAAATATATGTTTTCTTGCTAGTTAGTTGGAATTCCTTCCTTTTAAAAATTTTTACATGAAAAAAACCAATGCCAGTGTAATACAGTAAAAGTTTGGTTCCGGTTTAGAGCAGTTTTACAGTAGAAAAAATTCCCAAACCTCAGCATGAAAGCAAATATACATTGATATATCTGAAAATCACCTGCTCTGCATAATGATCTTCGTGTCACTGAGACATGACATTGTATTCTCCTCCCCTATCAATTTTTAAGTCAGTCATAATAATTTGTGGAAAGTTCAGAAATATCAAATATAAAGAACCAAAATTAGATCTCAAGCAATCTCTCATACAGTCAGTATCTTTCCAGAGGGTGATAAGAAAGGCTGTATCAAAACCCTGAAATATAGGAGTGGTCACCCATGGTGAAAGCACAAATCTGTCCAGCCTAATTCTGGTTCTCTGATACCAGAGAGAAGCAAATATCTGAGGAAGAGTGAAAAAGCCAAGACTAGCACCACAATACTTCGCCAACACATTCTCCCAGTCTCAAAGAGTTTGTCATTTTCCAGGCTCTGTGTTTGATGAGAAATGTTTGTGTAGAAATGAAATGAGATCAGGATTCATAGAATATGTTCCTTTCAGTAACAGAATAATTTAAAAAAAAAAAACGAAAAAAAAAACCACAGAATAAATAGTTTTCTTTAAAAATACATGTTTTCTATATCAGAACAATTAAGGCAGCATGGTTCACAAAGCACCTAGCGTAAAACTCTTACATGAGAGAATAGCACATGTGCTTTTTGGTTTAATGCAGGACCTATATATAGAAGGGAGTGGGAGTATTAAGACATAGTAACACTAAGAGATATTATAGTCAAAGAATATCCCCCTTCCACCTCAAATAACACAGCTGAGTCAGTATCAGTTATAATTGTGTCTGAACATTAACTGAGTTTTCACTAACATAATGTTATTATAATATATTGCTATGAGGAAGAAAGAGGATAGTAGAAGTTTCTAACTACTGGGATTAAAGAGCCCAGATCAGGCAATCAATACTACACAGCTGATACTGGACTGTTAAGGAAAGACCCAATAGCACTTCCTTGCACAACGTACAGCATGAAAACCTACTTTGTAGGCAGAGTTTCCTTATCTTCCCTCTATCAAAAACCAATAAGCACCTGCAAATGCCGATAGGTGTTATGTGACAGTATTTCACTAAAGAGGTTCCTTGACATGGGCAATAAAACATCCCTAAAACATATGTACTTGATATGTGATTCATATCAAGTACCTCAAAGGGTCCACATTTTGGGTCTAACTAGAGCTAAAACCTTTATCTACTATGTATAAAAACTAAGGGTTGCAGAGTGCCACATCTTCTGCAGCTGAGGGAAGAATGGAAGGAAACCAACCCCAGACTTCAACACTGGGACAGAGGAAAAGAGAAAGCAAAGTAGCTTTGCTTTCTAGCTGACCTTTAAAGGTCCCTTCCAATACAAACCATTCTATGAACACATTACAAATGCCTAGGACTGCATCTCTGTAATGAATTATTGAGTCCTGCTAACCCACACATGAAAAGTATTTTTCTGTTATAAAAATTATACCAGAGACAGAAGTCTGCTTTGTTATTTCATTTGATTTACCAAAAGGGAACATTAATTATTCAGCCCATATAATTAACTCCAAACAGAGACAATATTCTACATGTAGGAAGACTCTGCTTTGGGCAACCAAAGTGGGTTAAGCAGTTCCACTTGAGCGATTTACCAAGAAATTCCAACCAGGAACAGGTGTAGGAAGGTGTATGGAAGACCCTGAAGCCTTCACTTCCTTCACTTAGCTGTGCATTGTCAGGACACTCTATCATTTTATGCCCTTCCTTTCCATGTGTCCTCCTTCCATTCCTGCTCACTCCACACACTATGCACACATCCTCCCTGGTCCCTGTCCTCCCTCCAGGCATCCTCCCATCCAGTCCATGGCGTTTGGAGCAAGCAGGCTCTGCAAGTAAGACATTAGAAAACTTTCTAACATAAAGTACATGACAGGATTGGCATACATGCTCAGGAGATATGCACCCATGATGATAAGGAGGTTAAACAAAAGTACATCAGAAATGACGTAGCTATAGTCAATCCTGCCTTGAATGCTTGAATGAACCAGAAGAACTCTCATTTTCCTTCCAGCCCTATATTTCCTTTTGTATCTATTGTACGTTTTATATGGTTGGGCTTATGCAGGCAGGCAGATGCTATTAGAATAAAGAGTATATATGGTATATATGTACACATGTGCCTGTGTATGGACAGAGAATATCACCTTTGGGGATTTTTTCCCCTCCAAATTTTAGACTAATTCAATTACTAAAAAACATTATATGCAGAAATACAATGAATTCCAACAAAGCATATCTGTACTTTGAAAGCTTCCTGCATTTAGCAAGCTCCAGAAAGCCATGAATGATGCTTTGACCTATTTAGAAAAAATACTGTCTGCACATACACATGCAAGGATGAGCGAGAAACAATGAAATTAAATAGTAAGTCTGGCTGGCTCTGCTCTTCCCTCCGCTGGTTTTAATTAGAACCTCTCTGGTGAGGCACATCTATAAACCCCTTCAAGCCAAGGGAAGCTTTATTTTTCTGGACTTCAACAGGAAATCTCTCTTCCTGAGCCCTGAACTTAGAGCAGCAGAAGCTGACTTCACAACAGTGAGAGGTGACACACAATCTGGAAGTTTTCAGATGGCCTTTAGTTGAACTTCTTCAAAGATTGTGCAAAAAGCTGTAAAATTTCAGAAGGTATTTGACGAATATTCCTTAATTTGGAGATAAGCAAGCTAAAGTACAGAACAGAAACATAACTTTTCCCAAGTTGTTATCTACACTGGTAAGATTTAAGGTTCCCACAGATGGATTTCCAAAATCTAACCCACTTGCAGCATGTGTTACATCATCTCCAAGAGATGAAGAGAGCTTTGATTTTATTTATACTTTTCAGAATTCCCCCATCCTTGACTTAAATCACTGGCTGAAAATGCTGCTGTATACCATGACTTTTTTCTCGTATCCTATGAACATACTTCACATCTCTATTATTAATGATACAACACAGAGACAGTAATTCTTGCAAAAACCTGAAATACAGTATATTTTGACAATAGATGGTTGGAGAGAAGGGAGAGTGTAGAGGACTGACACAGTTCACCACATGGGTCAGCTTCAAATTCAGCTCCAGGTCACAGCTGGAGGGAAACATGAATACCAGTATTGTGAGCTCAGTCTACACGTCACTAAGATGTGAAAATCAATTTGGTGCTAGGGGTCATCTCTTAGTGGACTAAAACAACAGCTTGTGCTAGAGTTCAGCAAGGAGACAAACCAGAGGGTGGGAGCATAGACTGTGTTTGCAGATAACATGCATACACCAGGCAACAAAAAAATCTTCTCACTTGAAAAGTGCTACATTTACTCATAAGTTCTCAAAACATAAAAGTCAGGAAAACAGAAAGAAAAGCTATGAAATAAAATCTTTAAAACGCATTTAAAAGGGAACAGCAGAAAAAGGAAATCTTTTATCCCAGTAGCTCTTTAATCAGTGTTTGTAAATTATGAAAGAAAACAAATACAATTGTTCTACTCCTTTCTTTTCAGGCTTACTGAATAGTCAGTATTCCAAATAACGAATCCCTTTTGCTACTAGGGTGATGTAAAAGAATATTTTCCTATATCTTCATAATTTACATCTCTTCCAGAAAATGTCTTATATACATTTTGTTTAGCACATCATTTAATATGAAATTATTATAACTGTCACTAATTCAACCTTCATAAACATATCCCTTGATTTTGTTCAAAGGCTGTAGGTGAAAATAATGACTACATTTGCTCTCAAAACTGGTCCTTGACAAGTTTTGTTAGGAATCTTCCTCTGAGCTAGTACTCCTTTCAAACTAGGTGATCAATTTCTTGCCTACCTTCTAATTTTCATACAAATCTGAACCCTCTCCCATTCATCTCCATTTCAAATGCTTTGATGAAGTTCAGAAAGACAAGCACTACTACGTTTCACCCTATAGAAAATTATTCAAAGAAATTTAAAGGCGTTTGGAAGAATCTTCCAAATGCCACATTTCACTCGGCTTTGTGTCTCCAATTAGTCTCCCCTTCAAAAGTGAATCAACAAGGAACACATGCAGCCACATGGTGAATCCAGCCACCATGGTGTGTAAAAACAGTGCCAAGGAGGGTACTTCTGTGCCTGACAGTCACTGCCATACACAACCAAGACCGTGTATGCATAAAGGCTAAGCGATGCAGAGGGCCAAGGGGCTTTTAGGGTGCAAAAAAAGAAGGAGAAACATGCAATAACAGCAAGTTATGAAAAAGATTCCACAAATAATATTATCTTTGCTGGTTAAGAAAATCAGGGAACACATCCTAATTTCCTGCTGTCTTATCTCATTTCTCTTCTGTGGTTTATCTTCCATAAAAATCACAGAGCAGTTGTCAAACTGCTGGTGTAGTTCCCTTGCCTGTGTCAGCAATGCGTTCAAATAAGCTTCATTTGAATGTGACAATTTCAATATCAATAGGGAGCAAGTATGACACTCCTCCATACTCTCAGCCAGAGCAGCAGCATGGAAAAGCTCTTTCTTTAGCACCTGGATAAACAGCAAAACGGCCTTTGATGTTTTTCTTTGAAGTCAAGGCAGAATTAGCTTTTTAGTAGCATTAGGAGTGACTCATTCACTCTGGATGCCAAGAAGGATACTCTGACATTTTAATGATTTTAATCTTTGCACTGTCAGTGAAGAAACGGCTCTCCTGCTAACTCCTCCAGCAACAATGATTATTATCTTAAGGACTCTGATCCACCTCAGCTTTCTGATCCTCCCTTAAAAAGGTTAAAAGAATCCCCCCACACTAGAATTCACTCTAAGCTTGATTAGACTATTCCCAACAGTCAGACCCCAACACCAGGACAGAAGGTCCTCTAGTGCGGTGCTGACAATACCTCTAAAAACTCCATGTTGTGGTAGCCCAAACCTCAAACCCAGACAGTGAAAGAAGGCATGGGCAAAGAAATTACCACTAGCAAAATCCCTATACTTCAGACACCAATTCATCTACACTTGCTGTTCTGATAGTGGTAAGGAGGAATTTAGGATCTGTGGCCCCTTCTGTTCTCCCAGTGTGTAGAGACGTGAATCACTGATGTAGGAGTTCAAAGATCTGCTGACGTTTCTTCAGGGGTGACCATCCGTGTGACATGCAGATCTCCAGCCAACATTTGCACAAATCCAGTTAGAACACCACTGTCAAGACCGGCGTTTCTGCAAGTAAACCAGTCACTGCAGAGCTAAAGGCACAATTTCTTCTGATCCAGACCCATGCTCCCACACACCCGCAAATACACTGTCCTGTACAAATAGGACCATTAATGATGTTGGTGCAGGATTAATTAGTGGGTCATGGGAAATAGCTGTTCTTTGGAGCAGATGGTAAGGGCTCCCATCCATCCTCAAAACAGGACCAGATTGTTACTGTAATTGCTGTGTTCTAAAGGAATCTTTCAGGCAAAGACTGGCATTTCTTCAGTTGCAGAAGGATGGAAAACCCCTTCTGCTCTTTTCCTCCCACGATAGCTGATAACGAACCGGATTAGAGAAAGGCGGTAATCCCAGGAAACACAGGCTTTGTCACCCATGAAGGACAAGTATTGTGGCTTCTCTCATAAAGTACTTCTGAGCCACTGTAGTAAAGGCTCCTTAGAAAGTGAACAAAATAATTTTTCTCTACAGTGAAGAAATACTATTACCCTTCACGCCTGAGATATTCTTCCTGCTCCACAGGATTAATTTCTGCATATCTCAAATTTAAACTTCTGGCTTTAAACATATCTGGCACCTAGGGAAAAGGAAATATGGTGGAAAAAAAAAAAAATCTAAGGATTTTCCTAATTACAAAAAAACAAAAAAAAACAAACAAGGAAATTGTCCCAAACCACTGCTGTGCTTTTCATTTTTTCACTTCTAACATTGAGGTTAGTTTTGGGGGAGGAGGTAGGAGTGCTAGTACACATTTTGTTTGCTGCTTCACTTGAAAAGAAAAATCCAATGATATGTCTTACTGGAATTCAGCAAGAATAAAACTTTCACCATACCCCTCCATGAATGCACATTTTTTAGCTTGCGTTCTTGAGCCTATCCCTACCTGGCAGAAATTACTGGCACTAACTCAGCTCTTTTTTGTCGGCCAGTGTATGAGGTCAGTTCCTCTCCCTGTCTTACACCACCATACACTCTACTGACATCAGAAGGTTCCCAGGGTGTCTAGTAATGCTGTATGATTCCGGTAAATGCCAAATAAGCAGGTGAAGCTCAGGACCAATACATTTACATTATAATCAGAGCAAACTTTTGAAGGTTTGAGCTTTACTATTCACATGGCATAACTTCTTTTATCTTTTGTACATATACCACAGTTCCTTTTCAGCATGCAGAGAACAGTTCAAGAGTAAAATTAATTTAAGACTCAGCTTCAGGAATCCCACTGAAAGGTTTTGGGCATCTCAGGCAGGACAGTCTAACCACTGGAGTGTTTTTAAAGCCAACAGCATCCTGGGCTGCACCAAAAGAAGTATGGCCAGCAGGTCAAGGGAGGTGACCCTACTCCTCTACTTTGTGCTCATGAGACCCCACCTGGAGTACTGTGTCCAGCTCTGGAGTCCTCAACATAGAAAAGACATGGAACCATTGGAATGGGTCCAGCAGAGGGCCACAAAAATGACCAGAGGGATGGAGCACCTCTCCTATGAAAACAGGCTGAGAGATCTGGAGAAGAGAAGGCTCCCGGGAGACCTTATAGCAGCCTTCCAGTATCTGAAGGGAGCCAACAGGAGAGCTGGAAAGGGACTCTTTGTCAGGAAGTGTAGTGACAGGACAAGGGGTAACAGCTTTACATTGGAAGAGGGGAGATTTAGATTAGATACCAGAAAGAAATTCTTTACTGTGAGGGTGGTGAGGCACTGGAACAGGTTGCCCAGGGAAGCTGTGGATGCCCCATCCCTGGAAGTGTTTAAGGCCAGGCTGGATGGAGCTTTGAGCAACCTGCTCTAGTGGGAGGTGTCCCAGCCCATGGCAGGGGGGTTGGAACTAGATCATCTTTAAGGTCCCTTCCAACTCTAACCATTCTATGATTCAATGATTCTATGGCTTTGAAGCAGAATGTTAGTTCTGCTAGAATGTAATGTTAGTTCTGTTAGAATGTAAGCAACACAACAAAAAACACATTTAGAAAAGTGTTTGTTATTGACCAAGTACACAAAATATACCAACAGCAGGCAAAGTTGGGTTGCTTCAGAACAAATTGCCCCTGGCATAGGGCTGGTTTCTGCAGTGAAAACATTTCTACAAAGTTGGCTGTGATTCTCAGATCAGCATCTACTTTGGTATCCCACCAATTAGAGAGACGGGCAGTCGCTACTGCAAGCAGGATGTCCACCTGATAACCATCTTAAAATTGAGAGCCAAGAGAAATAATGATTTACAACCTGCAGAAACACTCCTCTGCCCTGCTTACCAGTTGGTTACAGAGACAGTGGAAGCTGTTTCAGAGATTCCAAAAAAGTTGTGACTATTTTGTAAAAGTCCACAGGGGAAAAAGAAATACAAATTACAAGCATTCAGAAAAGTTTAATGCTGTTAATCAACTGGGAAAAGTATATGAGGTATTATAACAGGACAATATGAATGAAAACTGTACAGTTCAAACTGGAAAATGTCAACACATTGGATTCTAAACCTACACGTATTGTGACAACATCATAAGTTGAGCATATATTCACAGCAGGTCTACACAGAGAAAATTGATTATGATAGTAGGAAGGCAATCACAGCCAAGACTGAAATCTAATACAGGGTGAGAATGGAAAAGTTAGGGCATTTGGTTAACCAAAGGCTATAGGAGAAAATAAATTATTTTACTGTAATAAATCAATACTATCAAACTGTCAGAGAATAAGGGGGGGTAAACCAACATGGAAGAAAAAAAAAAAAAAAAAGAAACAACTTTAGAATTAATTTAAAAGAAAGAAACATCATCACAAAAATTCCAGATTCTGAAACAAGGCTGGCAAACAGAACCAAAATTCTGAGTCTTGCTTACTCATGTTTTTTAATAAAACCCGAGGATCTCTCTAATTAGAGATGTCACTCAAACAAGAAACACAGCTACGGAGAAGTATAAGCAGAGCTCTACAATGCTGACATCTAAAACGAATGCAAAGAGCCATAGAGTTGCCAAGCAGCTCCACTGGGGGGGAAAAAACAAAACAACAACCAACCAACAAAAAACCCATACATATTGGGCAGACTTCTTCTCAATGCCTATAAATAACCTACACAAAGAAAGTACACTGGAACCACCAGCCCTTCTGTCCAGAACAGTGATATTTAAACCATAAAAGAATTTGGGTTCACCCTTAAAGAAGAAAAATTAGTGTCTTCCCAAAATGACCATTTTCAGTACATGCTACAGTCTTGGCAGATCTGAACATCAAATTGCACCTGGCAGAGGGCTGGTATCTCCAGTGCCTCTAAGTGAGGTTAAAGTCTGTGGACTGCCCAGGGCAGAACATGCACATGGACAGGAATCTGCTGCACTCCAGAGGACTCCTAATTAGCAGGTTATTATGTAGTTAAAATATTTTTACAGAAGGTCATAGCTTTGTCACAATTCAGTGCCCAGGAAGATATTTCACTCCAGACCTCAAAACATTATGCAAAAAAAAACATCCAAAAGTGACACATCCTCAAGAAAAGTCTCATTTTCAAGGAACAGCATTTTGAACAAAACTCCTTCCTCCACCTTTCAGCTAAACCTTTGTACAAACATCTGTATTTTCTTGCAGACCTTAGATTCTTTACTATCTAAACCAATTTCAAATTGTGACTAAATCATCTGCTTCAGCTCATCAAACATTGCCTGACTACACTGGAATAGAATCTTTGCAAACAATGAAAGTCATTAATAGAGAGGGAAAACCAGCAATTTATAGTATTTGTCTTCCTAGTCAACCTCTAATTATAAAACGAAACAAAGACTGTCCTTGGAAGTAAGCATTTAGAAACTCAATATTTTAATCTCAGTGATATGCTGCAGGGCTGCTCCACTTCTATATATTTTATGTATACGATAGAAAAATGTGGGCACACACAAGCAGTGAAATGATCACTAGTACAATTAGCTCCAAGCTCGCCAGCAAGAGACTGTTTCTCTTGTCTACTGCTAGATGCCATTTGATTTTAATTACTGATTGCGAGGTACATAGGAGTGCTGAACTCAAGCTCATCTGTTCCCCTGCTAGATCAGTATGGCTGACAAAAGGCCTGCACAGCCAATTTCTCCTATCTTGTGTATACAGCTGATTGCTGGTGCAAAAATTCTAAAATTATAAATACTCATGCCTGAAGCGACAGCTTTATAGCCCCAGCCTCCCTCATCTGGTTTTCTCCATGTTTTTCCCCACAACAGCAGGGCAGGAGTTACATCACTTCAATTTTTTCATTGAAGAATGCCAATCTGGTAAAACAGAAATTGCTGCAGGAAAAGTAGACAACAGAGAGGATGTGAAAACTGAATAGAAAATGAGTTGCGTGCAATTTTTCAATAACTAACCCTCTAACTAAAACTAAACACAGATTGCTTACCATCAGCTTTTTGTTTGTTTGTTTGTTTTTGTTGATGTTGTTTTGGTTTGGTTTTTTAAGGACAGGAAAGGAGAAGAAATCCTGCAAGTCCATTTGTTCAGTCGCGTGCTTTTGCAGATGATCTTTTGTAAGGGAAGTTACAAATTCAAAGCTTTTGAGCAGTTCACTTCTTCAAAATATCCCCAAAAGTCTAGCCCAAATTTTCTTACAGCTATCCATTTCCAGATAGCCGCGCTTTTTAGTAAACTGAGAGGTTCTTGTGTGTGTATCAGGCCTCAGCTGACAGACTTCCCAGTTCTCTGATCCTTGCCTTTCCTGCAAGCCCTCTTCTGCACCACTTCCAGCTTCAGTATACTGTTCATGAAAATAGGAGGTATTAAAGGTGAGGCCTTGATAGAGAACTACGTGTGGGTAAAGCAATTTTGTCTCACATTTTCAGTCCTTAACTAGAACACTGTATGACCCTACTTTAATCTGGTTTGTTGTCACATTAGTCCTGCATGGCTCCTTTTATAATTACTACACTCTGATCCTCTTCAAAGGATGCACATAGTACAGACGAAGGAAGAAATGAGTGGTTTTGATTTGACATGCTTGCACCTTGGACCACTCAGTTATATAGATTTAGTTATTTGGTTTATTGCTTTAATCCTCAACCCTACCAGCTCTTTCCAGAGCATCCTTCAGTCCTTTCCCATACTGACTATAGCTGTTAGCATTGCATCATCTGTATTCGGGTCACCGAACAAACTTGATGTTTAGAAAATCTGTAGCCTTTTTATTTAGTGATGTCAGGGTTTTTTTTCTTTTAGTTAAAAAAAATATTCAGAAAATGTAGATTATTTTAACAAATCAATATTTATTATTGTTGTATCTGCTTTCAAACAGGAACTGCATAATTTAGGTAAGTATCTAGTCAGGTCATCTAGTTTCAGTGCAGTTGTACAGAAGTACACTTGGTAAGGTCTCCTGGGAATAGTATTTTGAAACTTCCTATTGTAATTTCCGCATCTTTATCTCCTGTTGCAGCATGTATGAGAACTTGGTCTGCAATGAAACCTAAAATGTGGGCAATTTACAGGTTTTAGGGCGTGCCCTGGATAGACACACTCCTGGGGAACTGGTAACATTCAGCCTACTCTTACCCTACTATAATGCAAGACTCCAAGCAGAGTAAGCTTCCTCTTCCTTACCATGTGGTAAGTACACAGAGGGAGAGGTAGGAATTGGGGTGTGATGAAATAAGCTGTGGATCCATGGCACAGCTTTCCTATTACTTGCACTATTGACATAACCACACTATAGACAATACCTCATGCTTAAAGTATTATTTTCAGTAACTAGTACTATTTGAACTAACTGTTGCCATAGTGTTGGACCGAGGCATGGAGCTCTTGTACTTGTATCAG
>VZTM01017833.1:154698-167814 GCA_013400555.1 Jacana jacana | reverse complement strand
AATTTTAAAGTTTGTGCAAAATGTTTCCCCAAACCTTGAAGTCCCTGAACTCAATTCCCTGCTTCTGTCTCAGCTGCAATTAACTCAGTGGCAGTTGACAAACTCTCTGTACTCAAACTCTTTGTCTTTCCAAAAACAAACCAAAAAAATCGCCTTTTTCTTTATTCACTCTTTTATTCTTAGCAATACATCCTGTTCTTACACATCCTTCAGACAGTACAGGCAGGATGTGATCTGAATATACTCTGGACTAAGAAAAGGGAGATATAGGGCTTCTTTCTTTCCTGGTGTAGTTTCTTACTGTAACTCCCCACAGAAAGTGATGGGTTTCCCTACATCTCTACCTTGTGGCCTAAACAGATGCACTGCTCTCAGCTCTGACAACTCAGGGAAGGGTAGCTTGTGACTGTAGTGTTTGAATATCTCTACAAACTGTCGCACAACTTCAAAAAAAAAAAAGTAATACTGATTATAACAGCAGAAACAGATATTAAACAATACCAGAAACAGGAAAAAAGGCTAGGATAAAATCACAATAAAATAGCACAATCTGCCACCAAATCGGCCTAAAAATAAGAAAACATTTCAGAATTAGAAAGCCCTTAAAGAGGTTAGATAAAAAGGCCTCCCTCTAAAGCAATGTAACTCCGCAGAAGATCTCTCTACAAGCAGAAAAGAGAAGTTAGGAACTAATGGACCCACAGGTGCCAGAGCTCACAGACAGATGTGGTGATGATGATAAACAGCCACTCATGAGCTGGTAAGCCAGGCTTGACATCCTCTGCTGCACAACTGTGGGAGCTCATTACCTTCCCATAATAGTTAGCTCATGCCCACAGTGGAAGGAAATGAATTTTGAACTGAAAAATTAAGTATTCCAAAGCAGATGTGTCATCCCATATCAGACAATTTCCTGCCCAAAGGCACAAGCCCACACTAATTCCACGGCACAGGTAGGAAAAGGTGCAGGGGCTGACTGTAGGTGCTGGGTGAGCAGAGCCCTTGAGAAATCCACAGCACAGACCGAATGGTCTACAGCACTGTGGCATAAAGAACACTAGACATTTCTATCTACACTTACTTTCGTGATTAACAACCTTGTTAAATTTGAACGGCCACATCTTTTGTGTTTTACGCACCAAAAAAATACAGGCAGACACCCCTCATATAGTTTTAAAATGTGCTAGAGAGGACAAACACTAATCCCCTAAAGAAGATATGCATGCCCAAATAGGTACCCCTCAACGGTTCTAAATAATCCTAAACCAGCTATGTAATCTTTCACACATTTTAGGCACTCATATACTTGGTTTGGCAAGGCCAGAACTACTGAAGCCTTATAGCTTTACTGAAGCTATACTCGTACTGCCTTATGAAGCATCCACACAGTGTCTCAAATCATTCTGTGTCATCCCAGGCTCAAAACTTGTACTCATGTGTCCACTCTTATCACTTCTATGTCCAAGGACTGTGTTTTGATGAACATTGGAATTCCTGCACAGAAGGCACTGGAATTCCTCCACAAAACATAAACCGAATCGCCTAGTTTGGAAGGGACCTTTAAGATCATCTAGCCCCACTGCCATACCCACCACTGAACCATGTCAACTAAGTGACAGGACAAGGGGTAACAGCTTTAAATTGGAAGAGGGGAGATTTAGATTACATTGTAGAAAGAAATTCTTTACTGTGAAGGTGGTGAGGCACTGGAAGGGGTTGCCCATAGAAGTTGTGGTACCCCATCCCTGGAAGTGTTTAAGGCCAGGCTGGATGGGGCTTTGAGCAACCTACTTTAATGGGAGGTGTCCCTGCCCATGCCAGGGGTTTGGAACTTGATTGGATCGTTAAGATCCCTTCCAACTCTAACCATTCTACTATTCTATGAGCCTGTTTTAGGAATACCTCCAGGGATGGTGCCTCAACCACTTCCCTGGGCAGCCCATTCCAATGCTTAATAACACTTTCAGGGTAAATATTTTTCCTAATATACAATCTGACCCTCATCTGGCTCATCTGGTCATTTCCTCTTGTCCTGCTGCTTGTGACTTGGGAGAAAAGACCGAACTCCACTTCTCTACAACCTCCTTTCAGGTAGTTGCAGAGAGTTATAAGGTCTCCCCGCAGCTCCCTCAGACTCTCCTCATAAGGCTTATTTCTCCATACACCTCACCAGCTTTGTTGCCCTTCTCTGAATCCACTCCAGCACCTCAATGTCTTTTTTGTGGTAAGGAGCCCAAAACTGGGCACAGTACTTGAGGTGGGTCCTCACCAGTGCCAGGTACAGGGGGATGATCATGTCCCGAGTCCTCCTCGCCACACTATTCCTGATACAGGCCAGGATGCTGTTGGCCTTCTTGGCCACCTGGGCACACTGCTGGCTCACGTTCAGCCAAAGGTCAACCAACACCCCCAGGTCCTTTTCTGCTAGGCAGCTCTCCAGCCACTCTTCCCCAAGCCTGTAGTATTGCATGGGGTTATTGTGACTCAAGTGTAGGACCTGGCACTTGGCTTTGCTGAACCTAATTGAGACTGGTTCTTCCCTGTCAGGCTAGTGAGTCATGCAGGTACTGCAAAATACTGCAGGAATGAGGAAGGTGATGCTGCCAATTGCTGCAACACTGATAATCACTGTGGCAAACATGCTCCTGGGCTGGCAGCAGCTCAAGGATGGCCAGGGTGAAGCAGAAAAACTCACCTGTGAGAACTTTTACAGGGACTTCTCTTTGAGCACCGTCATTCAATGAGACATCACTTCCAGATTCCACCAAATGGCAAAGAGAGGAAATGCAGCAGCTCTGGCAGTCAAGCTGCATCACTAGACATTTTTGGAGCACTCAGGTGTTCATGAGACCAGTCAGTATGCATCCACAGCAGCATCTGCATGCCAGAGCTCCTCCAAAATACCTCCTTTCAGAGTGGCTCTGTTGCTGTTCCACAAAAGGACTGTATGAGCAATTCTGAGATAATAAATCACAGTGACAGTTTTAACTTTGATTAAAGCCCTTTCAAGATTTCATAAATAGCCTAATTAACAGGTGGGAAGAAATGATTACCTGAGAAATGTTATCCTCCAAAATAGTATTTGCAAAGGTTCATTTATTAACAAGCTCTGTCCTCTTCCTGTGCTTAATCTCCTGAGGATGCAATGATTTAGTGTAATTTAAAGATTACTGTAAGAAAGTAATTTTGTAAAATACATTTGCCTGTCATACACAGGTGGTCAAATCAGCTCATCTCACAGCCCCTTCTAGACTTAACTGTCCCTATTTACAGAAATTACTACAAAACTATACCAAATTTTTGAACAAGTCAGTAAAGAATATAGATTGCCACAGTATTTACAATTATAGTAGGTGGTAAAAACAGAGAAAGTCTCAAGGCAAAGTTATCCTCAATACCATTCACTCTTTCAAAGCTCATTCTTTTCTTGGCTTTGCGGTATCAGAACCAAAATGTGCAATCCACTGCAGGAGGTATAATTTCAATATGTCTTTTTCACTAATTCATAAGCTATTGCAATATTTTAAGAATAATATTAATTTTAATAGGGTAGTCAGTCTTAACCCAGGTTAGGGCAGAAGGTACGGGTATACTCTTTTCCTGTGCAGGAAAAGATCTCGCTTTCCAGGCAGCTCTATGAAAGTAATTAGTTGCTTATGTCTTGATATATTATTATTCTATTTGGGCTGGTGGTATAGAAATGAACGATGATAAATTCTTACTTTAAGGAGACAAAATTTGGGCAAAAGTCTTCTAAGAGGGTCTAGCAGAGTCTCATTTTAGTAAGTCACATGAAAAAAGCAAAAAGCATCTAAGAAACTCTATGGAGTTATCCCTCTCTATGGGAGAGGGATAAAATACCAGAAGTGACAGAAAACCCCCTGCAACTGATCACGTTTCCTATCTGGTGCTGTGGCTCAGTGCAAAGAAGACATATCCAACATGATTTAATAACAAGAACTACAAGCTTCAGAGTGGCTGCGTGGTGCCCAAGAAGGAACTGTAACTGTTCATCTAAAAACCCACTGGAGCCTCAGAGTGTGAAACGGCTGATAAACTGGTAAAAGACAGAGGAAGGAGAATGAAACAAAGAGTGAGGGGAATGACTGAAAGCAGTATACAAAAGTTCCCAACACATGAAATTAACAATTTGAAATTTGGGATTCTGATCAAAACAAAACAAACAACAACCCCTACATTTTTTCCTACATCTTTACCCATTGGGGGTGGGGGGTAGGAGGGTGAAGAAGATTTGATTACTAATCCATTTTATAGGAACTCTCCACATACTTCAACAATGAAAATAACTTGTTTCCATATACTAAGGTAAATTAGAGTCATCATTTCTATCCCTTAATGCTCGCTACTCCATGATGGATTTCTGCGGTTCAGAGAAAATGTTCCTACAGCAGAGCTTTGGACAGCACTTAAGGAGGTCAAAAAATAGCAATTCCTGAAGATCAAAGCCCATTGCGCTATTGGTGCCGCTGCCCCTGTTAAAAATAATCTTCAAAATGAGAATTACTTGAATGTTCAGTGTCATCACTGTTGCTATGACAGAAGGAAAATTGGGTTAGCCAGACAGTGAGCGTCACCGTGCAATTCCCACTTCTGTCTCACTTCAGCAAACAAAGTATTAAGGACACTCTCCACTAGTGTTAATGAATCACACCTGTAACTGCATCCAGCAATCAGCTGCTCATACCTGGTTGGTGCAGGACAAAAGCATTCCAAGGACGTTCAAAATGAAAAATGATTGTAGCAGATGCAAAATGACTGCAGATTATCCTTAAAAAGGGGTAGCCCTCCTCCTCCTCTCAATTTGAACTGGACTGTTGCACAGTCATGAGACAAGTTGCATCAGGTACACTGAAAGTCAGAGCTTACTCACTGACAGAAACCTTCCCCAGTTCCCCAAATCAAAGCATCTGAGGGTTTGAAGTTAGAAATGGCAGTCAGAAATAATGGTATTTCGTCCCTGAGCCCCAGCAGGGAGAGGAGAGCAAAGGAAGCTCAAATTTAGCAAAACACTAGTTCAGTTAATATGAACTATGGTATCACCTAAACAGAAAACAGCATTTCTTACTCCTCCCCATAGAAAGCGGAGGTTGCAGGACTGAATTCTTAAAATGATGCACCTCTGGAGAGTGAGAACTTCTCATCCCACCTCCTGCACCCAGTCCTCCTCAAATGACTCTCCAGTATCCAGAGCAGCCACCAGATTGTTTATCAAACCAAGAGAATGATAGATGTACACAACTGGGTGGCTGGAAGGCATGGACATCACCGAAAAAGGTCACCTTTCCCCAGGTCAGCTGAAATGCAGCTTTAATAGTAAAAATAGAAGGGATCACTTCTTACAGCAAACAGTATTGTTGTTCCTAAAAGTGAAAAAGCTTTTAAAAAAAATCTATTATTATGAGAGCATTAAGGCTACTTCAGCAATTTTGTTACTGAATGTCTTAAACTGAAGATGCGCGCCACTTGTATCATTCCCCTTTTGAGGGTCATACTCTGCCTAACCAGATGGTCACATGCTGCATCCAAAATACCACCATACAACTGCTCCATTTTGCCAGCCATCCTTGATAAGAATTGCAGGTTTTAATATGGTGAGTATGGAACTGTGTAAAAAAGATCACAGAATTTTTAAAAGAGAGAAATCAGGCACTTCCCTAGTAGAAGTGCAAATTTAAATTTTAGGTACAACAACTTATTAAGAATGAACACTAGACATTTATCCCCAGGCTTGAGAAGAATCAGTTTCATATTCAGACAAGGACTAAACTTTGATAGTTTCAACCCGTAAGGAAAATTTTTGAATTTTTAAATGTATTTTTTTGTTAATAAACCCACCTGCCCTTAGAGTGGCACCAAAGACAAATGCAGAGGAAAAGCAAAACAAGCTCTTGAAAAAGGCATAATAATTGTTGCAGTTTACCTTTTTCTTGCCCCTCTCTATACTACACGAACAGCGCACAGAGCTGGAATACAATCACAGCCAATGGGTTTTATAATTACTTTCTTAGCTTCACTGTACATTTAATCACCTGCAAACACCATTCACTGCCTCACATACTCCTCCACTGTGAACATTATCCTATAATTAAGCAAGATGCAAGTAAACAATGTCATAAGAACATGAATCTCATTTTATGTGGTGCAGTCTTAAAAAAAGAAAAATGACTGAAAGAAAATCCAAAACCTGTCATCCCACGCATTCGAAGAGGGCAAAATGACCAAGCGAGGCATCTAGAGATCATGAAGTATTGAAAGTGTGAAACACCAACAACCAGCAAACTTACAGTATTCATACTGCCAGTCAATAAATAAATAAATAAATAATCCATAATACATGTCTGCTGTAAGCACAGCTTTGGGTCTCTTCTCCTTGTAATTGCTTGGGTTAACGACATAGAAATGCAAGTGCTCAATCTTTGTTCATCTTGAATTCTGAGTATGCCATTACTTATTAATCCCTCTATATTTCTTTTATGAAGTGCTTTAGTTAATGATCCTATGCTATATTAGTCTGCTTCTTGCAGACTGAATGCTCCAAGGCATTGTCCATATTGTATGCATTTTCCAGATTGTATGTATTTTCGAGGTGTTGTTTTTTTTTTCCCCAAGAGCATAAGGAACAATTAATTAAGGAAAAAGATCTGAAAATTCAGAGAAATCTCTGTGGCACAGGATGAACTCTATATCATGAGGTCAGACCAAAAACATAGAATGATTTGGACCCTGCTTTCTTTTTCATGTTAAACACAGCTTAGATAATATCCCTTCATTAACTGGGTAGCTGTAGGAAATCAGGCAATAGTTGTCATCCTCCTGCACCCAAAACCAAGCACACAGCACCAGGTGCTGAAATCAGAGTGTTATTTCACAGTGATTATTTTTAATCTTCCAATAGTGAGCAAAAGCCGATCTCATTAATAGACGAACGGGGCTAGATGACTTACTGAGTTAAAGGAAGAGACAAAATTAAAGAAAATCGAGACCATGACCATGGGCGTTTCTGGCAAAGTACTACTGCCCTTCACAGCCAGTGCTTGTGTACTGAACACTGCTTAAACAAGCCGGAGTTAACGCATACCACCCTAATGTCTTCAGTGGTTTGCTCAGACCCAGGGGAACTGCGATTGCTGAGTAACTGAGCTAAATTATTCCTGCTGCTTAATAGTAAGCAGCCTAACAAACCCCAACAGGAGAAACAGTTTCCAGTCATGAGGATGATCTTCACAGGTGGTGTGCACAAGTTAGGCATACCAGCAGCAACGCAGGGAAAATGAAGCGGGGAGAGTCTCTGCATTGAAGACTGCCATAGATAAAATGCAAAACCGCACTCCATCACACATAGTAAAGGCAGGGACAGCCGCACAAGAAAGGTAGAGAGTGGCAAGAGCCTTGCCCAGGGTCTTCAGGCATCATGAGGCCACACAAGTCCTGGGATAGAGATTCCCCATCAAGCGCACTTAAATGATACTTGGTTGTGAGACATTACAGAAGTAAATGTTGTCACTAAAAAAGCTCACTGGACAGATTCTGCAGATTTTGCATCCTACAGTTGTATCATTACACTCAAATTTCTCAACAGAAAAGCATATAAATCACTATTTTATACCTTCTTCAGTCCTTTATCCAAGTCCCAAACCAATGACCCACGCTGGTCCTTCCTGCAGGAGCTAACCCAGTGTCTCCAACTCTTGGAGAGGTGTTTAGGAATGAGCGTCAAGCAAGGGATGTGAGTGGCTGAAGAGCTACTCCAAGGATGCTCTGTAAGGAGAGCAGTGTGTCACTGTGCAACAGGGAGAGAACAGCTGTGACTCATTTCATACTCTACTGAACATGAAACGGGCTTGTTTCCATCTGTGATAAAGCGTGCTACCACTTGCGGTATGTGTCAGGCATTGCTGCTACCCTGTCTTCTAATACCACAGTAAAAATTAAAGACTAAGCAGCAGCAAGCTCTCTGGTTTCTGCTACATGAGACAGTGACACAGCTTTGGCTGCCACTGGTCTCACTTTTAGACTCAGTGATCAGTCCTGCAAAAACAAGAGGGCCAACTGCTGTTCCATTGTCTGTCAAAACGTGCCATTCACATGGACACCGAAAGCTTGCTTACTGCCCACTGCAAATCCCCAACTTGTACACAGAGAGGGATGTATTTTTCCAATTATTAGAAAAAAATATATTATTTTAATAGTTAATCATGTGCATAATTTTTCTAGCACAAGGTTGTGAAGGCCTTGTAGGATGGTATTACCCAATCCTCCTTTCCAAGGGACTGTGGTAAATCTTGCGGTCCCAGCAGCCGAAACACGTGAACCCCCAGAGCATTTCAAAGCCAAATGTGGCTCCCTCATTACGTTCCTCTACTCACTCCCACACAGGCTAAGAAGGATACATCCTCACAAGTTCCCTCGGCCATCTTTCTACCACATGGACCTAGTGCAGCCCCAGGGTAATGAAAGCTGCCCAAGCCAGCATTATTGTCAGATGGTTGGTAGCCAAAGAGATACCCTCATACATTCGTCAGGTTAGAGGTCCCCACGTGGTTGATCTGCCCTTAGAGAAGGAAATGGTCTAATGAACACACGTGGATTTCAGCAAATATTTAATGAACTGGCATCCAATTTTATCATTAAATGATATCATGAAACTAAATATTTTGACAGTCAAACAGTTGGCTTCATTACTGTGTCACCCTTCTTGCAACATATGCAATTATATCATTTCATGTCGTGACAGTCAAAATAAGTTTGTGTGTTAGGACACAAACAGACAACAGACTGCTTTTCTTTCCAAATCTGAATGAAATTTCCAGGACAGCACAAATTTTAGTTTTACAGATAACTCAAACTGAAATCTTGACAAATCGGTACACTATCTCCCTTCTCTTCCAAAAAGCATTCTGTTAGCAGAAAGCATGGGTGCTTTTAATGAATAAATAAAACTTCGATAGAAATCTGCAGCAAGGCTTCAGAGTTCTGTGCATTTGTGCTACCATCATGCCAGTAGTATTACTTGTTTTATTCATATTGTAACAGAAAAATATCAAAATTAAAAAGAGAAAAAAAAAATAAAACTTTTTCTCCAGACCAGTACATTTAATGGGCCTCAGAAACACAACCTTTCATTTTCCTTTTGCTCTTTGATCAAATGCCAAAGATGTGACAGATGTGATACAGCTGTAGGAGGTTCCCAAACTGTGACACAGTTGTACCACGATCTACCTCAAAGTGGTACCCAAACACTGCCTCAACAGCCTCCCGAGCACAGGCAAGGCTAGGCACAGAGCCAGGAGCCACTGCTGTTGACAACAGTAACATCTTCACAAATTTAATTCAAGAAAGCCAATTCTTCAGAGTAAGACTGGAAGTCACGGGCTTCTGAAGTTTAACTGCAGTCTAAAAATGATTCCCTGAGCATCCTGAGGTACATCACTGTCTTTCATCTCATGCACTCCCTTACTTATCCTCACAATTTCACCTTGGTGCCTTTTACAGCTAGCCATAAAGTAAAATTTCATATAACCAAATCCAAACAAATCATGAATAATGATCGTTGTGCTTCACAAATCTCGTTTAAAAAGGTAAACAGACATTAGACCAAGCGTTGTATCACGCTGCACTGTTTTCTCAGGAAACAGAACAGTTGAGTTTCATGGAGCGTTGCCAAAAATAATTTTAAAAGGAAAAACAAGTAAACATTGAAGAAAATCTTCACGGATGGGAGCAGAAGAAAATAAAACAACATGCAGCCCAATTGCCAAAATGGGGCTCCCCAAGAACACTACACCCCAACCCAGTTACAGTTTCCTGCTGAGAAGCAGGACACGGCACTGCTTCCAGAGAGCAGAAACAAAACTCCAGGAAACCCACTTCTTTGTTTCTCCATTTAAGCAGGCTAGACCCTAACAGACAGTGACAAAGTGATAAAGATTACCTTTAATTTTTTGGCTTTTTACTAGGAAGACTTTTACTCTGAAACCTGTTAGATACACAGGCAAAGTAAAAGCATTCAAGCTTGGATAATTGGGAGGAGGGTAAAGCCCCGGGCTTGGGAAGGAGTGCCTTCCCTTGAGGGAATTCTGCCACAGCTTTGTGTATTTCAGAGACCAAAAATTTTCTCTAGAGAAATTTTTATGAGCCTCTGATGACTCATTCTTGGCAGAGTGATTTAACTTTAGTCAGCAAAGCTGAACTTGAGCAAGAGGAGGAAAATCACCCTGGTCTTTCTGTCATTTTGATGGCAGAACTGAGTATCTTCTTGTTAGCAAGTCCCCTCCAGAGCATCGTTGGATGTAAGGAACTCTACAAATACAATTTACCAAGGAGACACTATTGCTGGCAATAAGAAGCTCATTAAGTGGAGTAGCTATCATCAATAGACAGGTAATCCCACCTCCAGGATTTTCTGTGGTACAACACTCCTACTATTCAGCTTGTCTCTGAGGGTATAATTACTTTCTGGAAATGAAGTGTGGTCGTATGGGAGAAACTTCTGGGAAAGATTCAGTTTCATACAAATTCAGTTAAAAGCTGAAGGCTTTACATGTGCTAAAAGGCTTTAAAAAACCATGTCGTTTTGTCGGTGGGCTGTTTAGCAGCAAACGTTTGCTGTATAAAAGTCATTAGCTGATTTAGTCTTTTATTAGCTTTGTCACCACTCCAGAGAAATGAGATGATCTAATACCATCACAGCTGCCGATTTACAAAGGTACAATATATGTTCAAAATTAGCAAAACCTCCTTCATAAGACCAGGTCTATTTTGACTTTGGCAAAAATCATTAGAAGGTATCTGAGGGCATGGTAATCACCTCATTTTTCTTCAGCTAAAAATACTTCAATATAGAAAAGATCTTTTGCTGAGAAGGACTGGCAGCACTAAAGACAGCATGTCAAAGATAATGACTTGCGCAGCTAATCCCTGTGTATCACACTGCATATTTCCCCCTTGACATAATAAGACCTGTGTTTCTCTAAATAAGAATTCATCAACACTAATATCACTGGCAGAAAGAGGACAGAGAATGTAAATCTTGTAAACAGGCTTTATAAATAATATCAGTAATGTTTTTTCTTTCCATCTACCTTCCATTCCAAAACCCATTTGTCACAATTCAGTAACACAGTAATGCTGGCAATCTACAGCACAGGTGATATCTAAAAAAAGACACACCACCTCCAACTAGAAGACCCATGACTGGGGAAGCCCTTTCATCACTGCAACCTTCTTCATTATCACAGATATCTTGGGGAACCTCAGCATCCCTAGGTGGGGCTTGGCCTTGCCAAAGCCCAAACCAGACTTTCAAACATCTTTGGTGGGTGCATAGTGAGCATGTGCCTGCAGAGATGCTGATCTACAGCTCCCAGATCCAAGCTGGCTCAGTAGCAGTTCACAAGCAGTATACGCTCAGGTCAGCGCACACTAACACATCACTCATTCTCCAGATAAAGCTCTCTCCAAAATATTATCCTTCCTAGCACATTCACCTACTATAATCCAGTTGCAGGGTACAAGCCAGAAGGCTTCGTATTTTCACTTCCAATTGAGGGATCAATCTCAAGTGTTTGATGGTGGAATCAGGACCTACACCTTCCTTCTTCCTTCGCAGTCATCTTTACTTGGACTTGCAACCCCCCCCTATTCTCCTGGGGGAGTGGGAGAAGATGACAACCCCACAGAAGTTCTCTTAGCAAGAGGGCATCCACACCTGCTATCTCCTAAGGGACAAGGCCAGGTCTGTGCTGCTGCCCCAGGAGCCTCATCCACAGCAAGTCCGGTGCAGTCCAAAGATATTAGTGGACCCATGTGTCCAGTGGTGACCTGTGCAGTACCCATGGCAAATGCCATGCAGTAACCAGAGAGTACAGAAAAGGAGGCAAGGGCATTCAGGTGGTCAAGGGCAGACAGGGCAGACAAGGATGCACTCCATAAACCACAATCCATTTATCCTTCTTCCTAATGGAAACTACAGGCCTGTTAGAATCACATCAGTAGAAGGAAAGAAGCTGCCAAGTTTAAAGAGATGAGCTGGAAGAGAGCTGAGCAAGTTGAAATGTTTGCTAACACTAATGTTTCAGATGCCATAGCCGTCTATTAGAGCAGTAGTACAGAGCCCTGTTGCTTAGAGCAATTTGAATGAAACTGGAAAAAAAGTTTCAAACATAAGAAACATGATACTATTACCAGAGCAGCACAGATCTTGGAATTTGTACTTCACAGACTATCAGACAAACCTGTCCTACAGTCTCTTTTAATGTGGCTAATCTGGAATGGTCTAATTTTTTAAGCATTTTGGAAAACAGGAAGGGGGGGTTCTGAAACACCAAGAGAATCCAAACCCAAGTAATTTGTAGATATATTTTGCTGTGATTCATTACAATTTTCTGTAATTCAACTTTAATCCCATTGTTTAATTGCTTTAAGGCAAGGACCACTCATTTTCTGAAAATCCACTAGATGGGTCTTCTGTAAAATACCAACTTTAACTTCAGGGGAAAGGTAGGGGGTTTTAACTAACTATATGTTCCACAGAAATTATATGACCAGTTTACAGTCATCTGCTCTTAGGATGAATGCCTATCTCTTTGCCACACCATGAATCAACAAATGGAAATCAATCCAAATTAGCTATGCCTCAAGGCAACCACCGATTAAGTCTGCAACTACTCTGCCACGTCAAAGCCCCAGACGCTTTACTGCACAATAAGGAGTGAAAACATACTTAAGTCATGCTTTCCACATTAGAATTTTAAAAAATTAACAGCTTATACTGCTTTTAAAAGTTCATGTAGTCATTCGAACCCCCCACCCCCCAAAAAGGAAGGGAAGAAAGAGAACGTTTTTTCTTGGTGTAAATTATCACATAACTGGTATATCCTGGCAAAACATCTCCCAGTATAAATTGATTATACTGTATTTTCAGAAGTAGACTACTCTGTATTATGGCCAAAAGCAAATAAAAATCAGCAAATATAAATCAGCAAAAACGTAGACTGTTGAAGTTAAATTTAAGTTAAATATTTATTTTTATCTTTTCCCATCAACATCTACTTTTTCTTTTAACTTTTTTATTTCTGTATTTGAGGGGTCACAATT
>VZTM01017833.1:127752-154688 GCA_013400555.1 Jacana jacana | reverse complement strand
AAAAAAAAAAAAAAAAGTATGAGGCTGAAATTCCATTTTGTTGTTTTATTTTTTTATTTGGAATCAAATTTCTTCTTCTACTAACTCCAGATCTGAGTTACCAAGAGCCCATTCTCAGCATCCCATTTTACTGCTAATGATGAGACAGTAGATGAATATGGTTAGGAATAAACCAGTAGATGAAGATGGTTAGGAATAAACCATTCCTAAACACCGGCTAAATAATCAGCAGAACAGCTTCATTCAAAACATCAACTCCTTGTCACTGCAGAATTTTTTCACCACTTTTTTTAAAAAAGCAACACATCATTGGTTTAAACAACAAAAAAAAAAAAAAAGGAAAAAAAAAAGGAAAAAAAAGAAAAAAAGAAGAAACTCTCTCCTACCTTCTGCTTCCTCCCACCCTTGCTGCATTTAGCACAGCAATCAACAGCTCATCGAAGCATTTCTGAAATCATCCTTCAGGACAGCAACAGATAAAGCCATTATAAATTCTAAATATAGCTTTCTGGATATAAAAAATTAAACAACAGTTATATAGAATTATTATTGGTTTACCTATTCTTACAGATCAATACTTACTTTGAACCAGAAAAATAGCTCAGGACAGCTAGAAAAGGTACCTTTAGAAAGGTGAGAAAACTCAAAGTAATGAAACAGAGCTGACCTGTGTTGCACTTAGCAGACATTGCTGAGAAGAATAAACAGTTGCCATTTATTAGCCCACACTTAACCACATGTCTCCTCTACTCTGTGGCTAAATGGAAACCACACTGTTATTATGCAGCAGCTATTATTTAGCTCCGACATTTCAAACTGAAGTGCAGTCATGGAGGTTCAGGTCCATGCAGACAGTACAGCTATTAGCTGATGTGGATTTCTTCTTCATTGTTTCCCGTGTGTAAGGCGAGCTCCAGTGAAGAGACAGAAGAGGATCCACCAAACGATGGATTCAAGTGGAACGGTGAGGGTGATCCATGATCATTCCTGAGTAGAAGAATGGTTTACAAGCAAAACAGGAGGCCCCTAATCAACTGCTGAAGGATTTTCTCCTAGTAATTTCACTGCTTATATAGCATTACACGTGCTGCTGTTTCATGAAGTGAATAATGAAGATGCTTATGGAAGAACAACTTTTAGGTTGGCACTGGTTGACAGAAGATGCTCACACACAAAGTTGTAGTTCAGTGATATGAACCTGTTGCATTCCAGGCACAGGAACAAGGGGCAAACACAGATGGGGAGAGAAAATATGCCCTCATATCAACTGAGCTTTACATTGGGCTACAGCGCAATGACTCTGAACAAGCAACACACACATAATCCTGGCCTACTGGAGTCCTGACGGATATCAGTCTCCTGTGTCTGGTAAGGCCACACAGCTGCTCTCCACCCTGCAAGTGCTAAATGGCAGTATCTGTTCTTTCCCATGAAGCATGGTGGAGAAGAGAAAACCAGAAATCCTGATCTACCTCCAGAAGAACACCCATAGCAGTGTGACAGCAGCCA
Organism: Jacana jacana; assembly: GCA_013400555.1. Taxonomy (NCBI): domain Eukaryota; kingdom Metazoa; phylum Chordata; class Aves; order Charadriiformes; family Jacanidae; genus Jacana; species Jacana jacana. The sequence goes on along the minus strand of VZTM01017833.1, from coordinate 153,179 downwards.
CACACCTAGAGACTACATCTGAAACTCCTGAACTGGCCAGCAGCAGAGTCTGTGCCATGGCCCAGAACATAAACTGAGAAGTTTCAGGATCTTTCCTATGCCCCACCCAGTGTTTGCCTTCTCAACCTACTTGTGGCTTCATCAGGTGAGAGAGAAAGCTCTGAAGCCCTTGCTCTCGGTACTGCTCAGCAGAGAGATTTGCCTGCTGGGGACCAGGACATACCCACCAGCCCAGAGGTAGCAGGCTCAACACAAACAACAAACAACAACAACAAAAGACTTGTAAAATGAGTCTACACCAAAGCCTTTCATGAAGCTTTGCTCATAAGGGGTTTAAAAATCAGTAGAGCGGCATTCTTGCTGTAATTACTCATTGGTAGTAGAGGACAGAAGTAGAGGCTCCAATGGGAAATGAGGCAGAAGGCCAAATTCATTCCTGATGTGAGCAAAGAGGTTGTACAGAGGGTGGCAAAAACCATAGCCTCCCTCTACATGTCTGACCCCCACCCACTGTGCCCCAAGATCACTGCTGCTGATCACTCAAGACCATGGTGAGATTCAGGCATCTAAATTAATCAATAGAGAGAAAACCTGAAATGCACCATTTATCCATTTTGTGATTTAATTATTCTCTTAAGGAACAGTTGCAGTCTTAATGGGGTATTTTCAACTGATTCAAAAGATTTCTAATGTTCTTGCACATGCTCCATTTTTCTGATATAACTCATTTACAGCTGAGGGGAGCCTCCACTTACAAGACTACAGCTCTCCTCTGTCAGAGTTAATAGCAATTCCTACCGCCAACATTCAAGCTGTCAGTCAGACAGACATTTGCTATAAACATCTTCATTTCCTTTTATTTCTGCAGACACCTTAAACAGCACCACCTCTCAATTCATAAGCCATATTAGTGCATAGTTACTGTAGTGCAACATCTCTCTAGACAGTTTCGCATAAAATTAAATGCCCATTTAGCAGCTTACAAACCTTACAGCCCTTGGTTTATTTTCCCTCTTTATTGTAACAGAGCAAGCAAGAACAGGAGGCTATTATAGCATCATGTAACGTGCCTTCTCTATCAACTCAGTGGCACAAAATTAAATTACTATCTGAAAAATGAAGTAAAACACTCATTATATCTGACAGCTTTGTGAGGCTACTAGGCAAATAACTGCTGCAGACAGATTTCTAAAAAGCAAGACAGCTCAACTTGCCAAGGGTTAACCAGTTCACACACCCAGGCCTGAGCCTTCCTCTTGCTTAAGGACTGTTTAATTATGTATACCAAGTGCAGTAGCTCCAGCAGGAAAGATTAAAACAGCCTCTCACAGCCTAATGCAAGGACATTTAACCAGAACATCGCAAGGCTACAGACCAACATCTCCCACATTCATGACGGTATCATAAGAATCAGGGTTTGAATTTCATTCCCCAAGAATATACATTTTAAAAATAAATCTGAAGGGTCTCAGCTACACACTGAAGTGAGGTTTGAAAACAGCTTTCATATGAAACAGGATTATCTGTTCCTGAACATCTCATGAAGTGCTTAAAAAGTGCTTGGATGCTTTTGAAGTACCAAAGAGTATGCAGCATGTAAACAGAGTAATATTTTTCACTTGCATGGAAATAATAAGGTCCTTTAACTTAAAATTGATTTTCACGGGGAACAAAAGCCCTCCGAGCCAACCATTTAGGATGCTTCATGGTACCCCTCATCATTTATTCCATCAGCAGTTTGTCCTCAATACATAATGATTAAGAATACTTTTTGAAACACTCTCAACCCACAAATGATATAGGATATCCTTAATGTTACATATTTTTATTTCTGCAATGTAATCTGCATTTGGTACATTCCTTTAACCAAGCCACCTGGATCCTGTCCACCTTGTCCAGCCTGATCAGCGCTGTTTTAACATTCAAAGTTTCTGAAAGGTTCAGTAGTTAATATTTATGGAAGTCAGGGCTCCGGGGTGTGGGGGGGAACCTCCACACAGCAACAAACCCCAAACCTATCACCTTTAGTTTAAAACACTAACTGAAAAACCCAAAAGCCAAACCAAAACAAACCAGCAAGACAAGAAAACCCATCTCCAGCAGAAAGCCCCAAACAGCTTACTCCTCCTAACATATATAGATAAGCCACAGTGGGGGGATGCACAGCAGTGGCAGGAGATCTGCAGAAGGAACCTGCTCCCCCTCCATCCCTAGAGAGGGCCGAGGCATTGCAGAGCCTATATGGAGCAGAAGAGTTACCCTGCACTCGGCGTAAGGGGCTAGCGCTCTGGCTGATGGTGCAAGCCCTGGCTGCTGCTGGGAAATCAGCAACAACGTGGCACTGCTTTTCTCACTTGTGCTGCTCTGCCTTTATCTGACTACTGTAGCATTGCCTTTTACAAATACTCCAGCAACACATTTGCACCAAGCTGAAACGATCATGCACATGAATGTGCGGTTCTCCACAGAAGATACTAACATTATTTCTGGACTGTTTGCCCATGCATTTCAGAAAATGAAAATTTCTATAAATTAATGGGAAGCAAAAAAAAAATTCATACGGTGGTGCAATCAGACCATGGGTAAAACACCCAAAGTATTGTAACAAAAGCAAAACAGGCGCACAAAGGAAAGTCATTCTTTTCGCATCCTTTCTACCACCTCCCAGCAGAAAAGACAAGCAGCTCTTGAAAAAGACCTCCTTTTTTTCCACCATTTCTACCCATCACGTTAAATTTCCGAGAGAGAGAAGAAGCATCTACAATTTTATTTTACAAGCCCTCTGGAAAAATAAGATAGATTTCTCAAGCAACAGGAACTCTTCAAGTCTCTTTCATATCTTTTCTCTCGCAAACAGATGCCTTCAGGGAGCCCCCCTCCACCCCCCTTTTAAGCCCCAAGTACTGATTTAAAAATCAGGATCTCCAGGCTGACAAGCAGCAGATTCCCAGAAGCCCAGGGTATATTACCATGAAGCTCTCCAGCAAGGTCTCAGAACTTTCCATCCCAGTTTTCCGTGGTTTTTGCTTCTGGTTTTGGGGTTTTTTTTTTTGTCTTCTGTAATTTAAGGTGAAACTGTTACAACAAGAACATGTGCTCTAAGCAGGCGGCAACATGTACCAGGCACTCAGAGCAACCTTCTCTAGAGTCCTTTGGCTCCGTACTAAAAGCTGCATTTTCCAAACCCTGCTCACTGTGGGGGTTCTATTAAAAATTTAAACAACAAAAATATAAAACACAGAGCCAGTGCAAAAACTGGTAACAGAGCACACGTGCTCATTTAGTGGAACTTCTTAATAAACATTAAACAAATTCTACAAACCAAACTACTAGCAAAGCAAGGAAATACTTGCATGGATCCCCTCCATGCCAACACTGCAGTTCACTGCATTCTGGCCTGTTCTTTTTTGAGCCCCATTTTAAGCGTTCAATAGAAACATGGAGCTGGACCAAGCACCTCAGTTCTCTGAACTCATTAATACATTAACTGCAGTTTTCTCCTTCAATATCCAAGCAGTGTAGGTTGCTGGCATTTACATTCACAGAAAGCAAAAAATCAGAGCTATAGGCATAAAAAGATACTAAAATTACTGCTGGGCTTTATTTGTGGCTCACCATAACCTGAAAAATATGTTACTGGACCACCCCAAGCCCTCATAACCGGGTGCTCAGTCTCACATCTGCCTGCACACAGCGAGCCTGTACAGTAAAGCGCGTTCCCATTTCGCCACAAGTTTCTTGTTCATCCATATTTGGATAGCTCTGGGAAAACCAGTTTTCCATCAAGCTGAAAAACAGCCAAGTTTAGCCAGTGTTGCAGGCTCTGTCATTAGGGGCAAACCTTACTTCAGAGATTTGGAAACACTAACCACTGCTATCCAAGGAATAAACCACGTGCCATCTATTCAGAGGAGATCACAGTTATGAGCACGTTATTAAATGCCAACAAGTTTAATTTATATCTGATACAGAAGTATCTAGCTGGACTGTCAAAAATGCAAGTTCCTATTGTTTCCTAAGAAACTATAACTATGTTACTTGGGCTATAAATCCATTTCTGCACTTGTTTCATCTTCTTGCGCTCAAATCTAGATCTGAATTCAATAGGTCAGCTCTGGAAAGCAGTGATAAGTTGCTGTTCATGCTTATTCCTATTCAAACTGTAGCACGCCTGAACATTCTCTTCTAAGGACCTGTGTCTCACAATGATGAATGCTGCAGCAATTCAGTAAAAGAGCCAATGGCAAGACGAATAATACATAAAACCAATTCTCAACAGTCAATACCTCACAACATTTCACACTTACCCTATAGGCTAAGGAAACAGCAAGAAAACAGGTGAAATTACTTCCTAAAGGTGTCTCAGCAGGTCAGTGGCAAAGCCAGCAAAACTAAACATTTAAGCTGCCTGACTCTTAGCATTCAACCCATCACATAATAAGCAGTACTGTGAGGTTTCTTTTCTGCATCCCTTTTTCCACAACAACATAAACCAAACCAACCTGAAAAAGCTCAGGTTAAAGGACAACAGTAAGTGAAGGGTGAAGTGCATTTGTAAAGCAGACCACTTCTTTCCAAGACAGAAGAGCACTTAACTGCACCATCTCATAAAAGATGTCTGCTGGAACAAGGTACATCGCAGCTCCTGGAAAGGATGTGAACACAAACAAGAAGGAGAATAAATGGAAAACGGAAAGGTTTCAACTAACAGCTTGTGCTGTGGGTTTGGTTGGTTATTTTTTTTCTTTTTTAAAAGATCCTTCTCTTGTAAAGAGCCCTTGGAATTAAGAAAGCCAAAACAATCTCATGTCTTTTCTCTGCATTCGTGTACAGGACGGAACATTGAAATTGTGAAAAATGTAATTGTTTTAAGATCGAGCTGGCATCAGCTGTGTCTGACAGTCCATCCACTTGTTTCCATGTGACTTCTTGAGTCCTCCTCACTAAACCCTATCCACAATATGAGGTGCAAAGAATCTCAGCTCATCACAGCGATGGCACTTCTAACACATAAGTGTGCCATGCTGCAGTTTCCTGACTTAGCTCTCCTGGAGATGAGCAGGGGTTCAGTTAAATGGATCCTAAGACCAGCCTCCCATAAAAGTTCAGGATTTCTAGACAAACACAAAGCAGAGAAGACAAACAAGATGTAGATTGTTGGGTCTTGCAACATCATAGACGCTTTCTTCAACATTTCAACACCCAAGTGTGACTACCAGGTTGTGTTAGAGAAGCATGTCAAATGCCTCACCTTAAAATTCGGGATTACTACATCCTTATTAGAACACGAGTGCTCCTAAGACATTATGAGGAAGGCCGAAGCTCTGTGTAAATATTTTGCAGTTCAGAGCAATGTGTTATTATCATTGCAAAAGCATTCAATTTCCCAGACAAGAATGGAAAAATCAGGAAATTTTATCTAAAGTTTGTAACTCAAATATTAAACTAGAGATGACAAATATAGCAAAATGCTTACGTGCATTTTCTCAGCCATTTGTTGTATGCTAAAGCTATTTTGTGTACTCAGTTACAATATATGCTAGGCAGACAAATTGCCAAAGTTCAGTCTTACTGGAGCTTGTCCTGTTGAAATAAGTCCTTTTAGCCTCTCTTGTGTAGCACCACAAATGCAATCATCGTAGTGTGGAATTTTTCCCCAGCATTGAGGGAGAAGCACTTTGCTATTGGCACCATTATATGTCCTTTAACATAGTCCTTGCTTTTGCATCCAAGTTTGAGAAGTAGTAATAACAAAGTAGTTGCAGTAGTAGTAACAAAGGAATTTGAACTTTATGTTGACACTGATAAAATCTTAGCCCTCTCGATGACCCATTCACCCCTTGTTTTTATTTCTGAGAGCACTTCTATGTAGATGTACCATGAGTTGAATGAAGATCCTGTTATGCTTGCAGTTGCATTTACGAACCTTAACACCACCCCAGAAAAAGAGAAAAGAGTGTAGCCTTGTAACAACACTAAAGCAATAATCTAGGGGGGGGTGGGTTTGGTTTTTTGCTGTGGTTTTGTTTTGTTTGGGTATTTTATTGGTGTGTGTTTGTTGTGTTTTTTTTAATATATATATATGGTCAAATCATAGGCTGGAAGGAACAAGAGCATAAAATCAGCACTGTTCATATATAGTAACCTTACTCCTGCTTTTGTAACAAGACTGAGCTATGGCATATAAAATGAATTTTGAAACATTTTTTTTCTGCATTCATTGCCATGAATATGACTTAAAAAACACAAATTCTGCTTGAAATACCACAGCAGCATCATGCTTAGTAGCAATCCCAAGCCAAGCCTGTGGTAACTGGGAAGGATGCAAACCATCCTGACAAAGCATTGAAATCTACAGATAATTTACATATTCTCAACACCTCTCCTCTGCTTTGGGGAACATACAGCAGGGCACTTGAGGCAGTACTGACAACTGAACACACTCTCCAATCAGGTGGCTCCTAGCTGTATTCCCCAGGACAGAAGCAATAGTGCCCTTAAACATCCATCAGAAAAATCTTTAAACTAAATTTTCTGAATTATTAATCTGAAAGGAAACAATTACCCAAACCTCTTTCTTATGTCAAGCAGAATTCCCAATTCTCCAGCCTCTATGGATGGATGGCCATCTTCAGGTTTCTCCACAGAGGAAAACAGAGTTATATGTGCTATCCAGAAAACAAAGCTGCCCTTTATCTTTTTAATACCATGTTCAGTAAATAAAGAGTACCAAAAAGACCAGATTAAGTACAGCAAATTGTAAGATTTCTACTGTCCAAAATACCTGAAATATTTGAAAATTTCATGCAAATAACTAGTAAGGTAAGCTTTCAGAAACAGTATTTCAGGCAAAACATTACTGGCTGCCCAGCGATCAGTGTGTGTGGGTTTTTACCCAGAGTCAGTTCAACACAGTGTGAAAGCCAATGAGAACCAAGAGTTTGTTGGACTGAAAGGCTCAAAGTTGGTTGAGTCAATTTGCTGTTGCTGCACCTTTCTTTAAAAGAAAGTTCCCCAGGTTTAAGGGGCAGCACTCAATGGCAAATTAGGATTCAAAAAAAGTACTTGAACACCGAAAGCCAATGATTTTATTAACAACATTTGGATAGTATGATTTCTGTCAACAGAGCACTTTACCAATCTACTCTTGAAATATGCCATGCATTTTTGTAGACAGTTCTGAAATAAGCTTTCTTAGCTTCAGTCTCATCCAAAAAAATAGTTAAAAACCAAAACAAAACCAAAACCCAATTAATTCAAACAGGTGAGCAGCTTAGGTAAATGAGAGTCAGGTACAGATGGTCACTGAAAAGCAACTGTACCCAGGATATAGTAGAAGTATAAGATTTTTCAGCTCAATGCTGCTGCAGAGAGCTACCCTCTACTCAACAGAAACAAACCAGCTCAAAAATCATACAATCACAGAATTATCTAGGTTGGAAGGGACCTTTAAGATCACCTAGTTCAACCATCAAACTAACTGACAAAAAAAAGTCATTAAATCATGTCTCCAGGCACCATGTCAACCTGTCTTCTGAATACCTCCAGGGATGATACCTCAACCACTTCCCTGGGCAGCCTACTCCAATGCTTGATAACCCTTTCCATGTAAAATTTTTTCTGAATATCCAACCTGAATCTCCCTTGGTGCAACCTGAGGCCATTTCTTCTTGTCCTCCCACCTGTGACTTGGGAGAAGAGACCAACCCCTGCCTCTCTACAACCTCCCTTCAGGTAGTTGTAGAGAGCTATTAATGATTAAGCAGAATGAAGAAAGAAAGAAAAAGAAGAAATTACTTCAAAGACCAAATTGTCTTCCTTAGTAGTCAAATGGAAGAATTCAACAGAGACTGATGGTTTGACCTGTAAGACATCCCTGTGCTTCAGACACTGCTCCCTTCCCCAACAGCCCATGCACATGTGGAGGGTTGAAGCATGGTAAGGCAGTCAACAGCAAGCCAAGGAGGGACTTTTGGTCACCAGTTCCCAGGGACACTTAGAGATGAACATATGCTCTCAAAGTGAAGTAAATTAGTATGTTCACACAAAGACTCTTTCTACACTTCCCCTAGAAAGGCAGCCAAGGCTCAAGCAAGCACACAGCTCATCACACCGTACCAGTCACTACCTTGCCTAGGCAGGCGAGCCCAAAGCACCAAGATCAAATATCACCACAGCATACAGCAATGGAGTAGTTTTTAAATTAAAATGGGATATCTTTTCTTATGGAAGCTTACTTGCATGATAGAGTCATTCTTGTGAGAGCTACCATGACATCGTTGACACAGATCAGCTGGATACAAGTACTACAGCCCAGAAATAGCCCCTCTTACTTCCGTCCCATCTCACTCAGCTTCACGGTATGCGGAGGTATAAAAAGGTGCAAACATGATAATAGGGATTAGATGTCAGACATTTTGGTCCCTTTTGAAATGTAAAAAACCAAAATGTTCTTCATAATGATCTCAACATATCTCCAACACTAACAGTAAGCAACAGGTAAGTAACAGAAGAGAGATAACAATGATGTGGTAATTCCAAATCCTTTAGGTCTGTGTAACAACCTGGGTGCATCAGCTGTGTAGGAAGATACATCTCTCTCACCCTTCCTCCTGACAGTCCAGTGACCGAAAGGATTATCATCTACCCAACCAACCCGAAAATAAGGAAGCGCCACCAAGCCAAAGAAATAATGGATGCAAATGTCTTTTCAAGAAAACATGGATATTCTGTTTTATAATAAACAGAAGTAACCATGGAAACATGTTGTTTTGCACATATATATGCATAAGCCTAGTTGTACTTAGGGATATGTACAAGTTAAAGCACTTAGTGCTTCCCTTCTTGCCAAGCTCATCCGTAGGCAGACACTAGTGAATGGGTAAAAAGGAAATGTAAGGTAAGATAGTTAGGCTTCCACATTGGCTACACTGCCTCTCTACAAAACGTGTTCTTCAGAAATGCCCTAACAACCAAAACATAAAACATTTCTGAATTAAGTAAATAGCATTAACTTTGTGGCAGTGAAAAGTATCTAAACTCGAGTCTTGCTTATAGAGATTTCACGGGGTAATTAGCCTACATTTGAAGCATAAGTAATAAGTAAATCCTGCAACTTTCTGGCACGACTAGCCACCTCAGCAGGTTATGCAGAGGTCAGCAGACATCAGCAGTGTATCTTCAGTTTTACAAGAAAAATCATCAGTTATTTCTCTCTGAATAGACGACAGCTTCACAACAGACATTAGTCACCAAAGAAGTCACCCGTAAGGTTTGACCAGCAGCTGGCAAGCAGAGCCCAGCACTCGACACAGTGCCAGTGACCCCGACAGCTACATCCAATAGGGAACATCCAGTTCCAATTGTTAATCTACTCACAGCCTTTGGGCAAACAACCTGTCCCAAAACTGTCTTCTTGAGGAATGTGTGCTTCTGGTAAATCTGCTACCACCTGTAATACTGTCAACAATATCCATGGTGGCTAAGACATGTAGGTAAGACATGTCTTGCACCACTACATAGTCTGAAATAGATAATTTTGCTTTTGGTAAAACTAACTAATTAGTTATTTTTGAAGTATGTACTGAAGATTACTCTTCAGAAGAGGATACTGACAACACCGGATGAATAAAGCCACTGCCCATGCACACCACACTTCTTTTGGGCTTAGCTGCCTTGGTACAATGCAAATGTAACACCAGAAAGTGTTTCACAGAATTTCATGTAAGGAAAATTCATACTTTGAGGCCATAGAACTACTCTTTTCATATTTCATACATATGTTTTGTATGAAGCAGAAAGAAGTTTTCAAGAAGAGTCTAAGAACATATCTACCTAGAAAAAAAAAAATCCAGAAAAGAGGTTTTCAAGTGGAGATCCTTTTCATATTGACACTCTTGTTCCACACTAACTTGTTTGAGATAATTTTATCCAATATGCAACTGGATTATGTGAAATTGCAGAAAGGGTGTGTAATACACAGGATGGAAATAATAGTAAGATAGCTACTGCACTTGAAATTCTCAACACTTAGATTTCTTAATATCTTAGATACACCTTCACTGTGAAGACAAGGTCCCCTGATTTTTACCTTCTTAATATTGTGGAAAATTAAAAGATTTTCTTTGGAATAATTTTCTCAGAGTTGAGAAAAAACTGATGGGAGCACTTCTGGTAAAGAGAGCAGTCTGCAAAAGATTCTGTAGGACTGTACATGAAGAGTGTCAGACCTCCACTTACACAAGCACCCGCACCAGATACAAGTAAATGAGAATGGGAACATTTCTGATTTAGTACAAACTGAACTTTACAAAAGTCGGGGCCATCTGGAAGTTGCCCTCTCTAAACATTATACATGCTTTACACAGCTTTACTGTCCTGAAGACCACAATGAGTATACACCCATCTCCATCCTGTTTAAAACTGGCAAGTAGAAAAGCTATTAGAGTTCTTATCAAGGGTATCTGCATTTCAGATAATCACTCCAGCAGCAGCATCACACTAACACGAGCCAAGGCACCGAGCAAATCATTCAGGTCCCAGGAAACACACTCATTTGTAGCGCCACCCACTAAGGGTCAAACAACAAGGAAACGCACACAGAAAGAGGATGTTTACAGATGAGCAAACAGCGCAGGTTAATATGAACGTACCACGCCACAACCCTGAAACGTCTGCAGACTCTCCATGGTCATGCTGCATTTCCACTATAAGGGCTTTAATTATCATAAGTTAATCACATCCCCGAGGCATTACAAGGCAACAGGCAATGGCGGATGCCTCTAATCCCTCTGGTGTGTAATTATTTCTTAACCACTACACTTCAGGGTTACCTGATTCCGTTATGGAAAATTTTATTCTCTTTCCTTTCTCAATCCAAGCTTTTTAAAATTAAATATGTCTCTGACCTATTTTACACAATCCCCATTCTTAGCCTTAACATGCAGCATAGGACTCTGCTCTTTTCTTTAGACAGTCGAGGAAGGTTAATCTTTTCTTTCCTATTCTATTTTTTTCTTTCTTCATTTCATGGCATATCCAGCGCAGTGTAAACTACTTGGAGGCAGCATTTTCAAAAGTGACAGGCTGGATTTGAACAGAGATTTATTCATTGCTTGATTTAGGAAGGATTATGTTCCTCAGATTCACAATGAAAAGTTTATAAAAGATTTATTGCTGTAAGAAACCAGGGTCAGATACATGCAGACAAGTTTTCTGTAACAGCTTACCACCTTTTTTTTGACTTGATGACCTGTTCCTTTTAAGCTGCTTCCATATAATGAGATAAAACAGGACATGGATCAACATGATTTTTTTTAATTATGAAGCCCTCTTTGCTTTGCCCATCTCCAATCTCAAAATGCTGAAGGAAAAGTCACCCAAAAAACTATATTAAAAGAACTTGTGCTTGAGGAATAGACCTTTCTATATTTAGAGACTGCCAATGGCAGATGAAAATGCTACTTACTTCACCATGAAAGACCACAATGAGACTATATGAAATTTTAGAGAATACAAGAGAAATGAATCCTCCTTTCCTCACCCAGCCCCTGGCAGAGTACCCCAACAACTTCACACATAACACCCAGGCCTCTAAGTGGGAACAAGCAGGCCAAAGTCAAGGCTTTCAAGACCAGAGCATTGACATTCCTAGGTCTTTTCCACACCAGTCTATACAGTTCTGGCAAAATGTGCAAACCCAAAAACTGCAATGACGCAGTTCCCACATTGACACATGTACTAGAACAGTAACTGGTAGCACTCTCATGGCCTAGGTGGGGTTGACATCAAATAGTGTTGAGATACAAGCAGAGGAGAATGAATTTGATTGGATGATGGAAACCTTCGAATATACTAACAATATCATTCTTCCTCTTAAAGTTCTCCAGCACTGCTAACATTTCAGGCTTTCTTCATCCTGTTTAACAGGTTTGAGGCTTTTATGCATTTGTTCTGTTGAATTCCCAATTGAGATAAAGGGAAAGAATTAGTAACAAAAGTAAAGGGGTGAAACAGGGGAAAAGTACATTTCAAACTGAGTCTGCTTGCTCAGCAAGAACACTGTCGCTCTTTGGCAGAGCAATAAAATAATCAATAGAACTGTAAGACGTCATTAGATGTCAAGTACCTTAGCCAAATCCTATGGTATCCACCATCTGATCTTGCATCCTGACATTTCTCTTTCTCTCTAAAGCACATTTTTAGAGCAGTACTCGGAACAAATGGTTGCCCTTGCACTATTCAGCAATAACGCATTGACATTTTAAACTATACAGGAGTCCAAACAGCTGATAACAACTGTCTCTTGCTAGCACTGAGGCTATTTGGCATGGCAGCACACAGATTTATCGAGCATATTTTATTGATGTGATATGCCAGCTGGACGGTTACAAATACTGTTTTTATTTGAATTTGCCAATTTTAAAGTATATATTTAGACACTGTGGAAATCTTAAGCGTTTAGGACCTTAGAGAATTCTGATCTTCAAAAGTGACACTCATTTCCTTTCTAAATTCATTGACGGGCTGCAAGGCATCACATCTTTACAATGACTGAAGCAAGATGAGAGAGCAACTATTACGGAGCAGGTAATTTGCCTCACGAATTCTCCTAGAAACTCAGGCTCAGTAGGTAGAAGCAAATAAAAAAATATTGTCTGCAGTTCAGTGTTTTCTTTAAGGTATGGTTAATACATCTCCTATAGATATCCTACAATGAGATTTCAGACAAATTAGTACGATAGAGGCAAAGATGTAATTACTTCAAAAATAATGATCCAGCCTGTGGACTAAGAAGCAGGAATCTTTAGTAAACCTTTAGTCTGTTAGTAAATGCTTTGAAAAGGGATCTATCAGAGACTTTTGAAAGTCCTTCAATTTTCTGCTCTCCAGTGAATTCTTGATGCATTGCTATAAACTTTAAACCAAAATGCTCATCTCTTTGATAATGAAACATTTAAGATCAACAACCAAAAAACAGGAAAGTGCTTGAGTTCACTGACTTGAAAGTCCATATCAAAGTTAGGTTAATGCTGTTTCATTAATGGGCTAAAACACGATGGGAGGGAGCCAGTTTCAGCTAGTTAAAAATATATCAACTCAGTATTCCAGGAAAACTGCAGCACCGATAGCTTTTTAAATCATGAAAAATGAAGGTCTTACCTTTTCAAATGGCTCAACTCCCACAGAATTACAAACCCCACTCTAGAAGCCTGAAAATAGCACTTAATCAGTTTGGTGGTTTTTTGCCTTCTCTGTTTTAGAACCATTGTCAAATGATTTTCTCCTCAAATGGAGCGGAAATGAAGGCAGCTAATCTGGACAGAAGGAGCTCAACACACTGGTAAAAATACATAGTTCAACGTTATATACAGCCTTCAAGCTCCATATAATTGTTTTGAATCCGGCGCTGAAAGGGTGATTAGGAAAAAAATAGTATTTCACTTTAATTAAGCAAGCACTAACCCAAATAGTCTGATTTGGTGGGATTGCCATTGTGTAACTGAGAGCCAGTTGTAACATCAACACCATAACACCATACTCCCCATTAGAGCTGCTATCTCTCACAGCCTCAGGGGAGAGATATGGACTGGGAAGAATTCTGGATTTTAACCATCTCTTGTAAAGTACATGCAAACAGGGAGGAGAACCTCAATAAAGAGGAGAACTCTGAGAAGTTTGAGGACTTTAAGTTCAAACAATGTCACCATAGAAACTTCCAACAATACTTCAATACTTTTACAGAAATACTTCAATACTTCAATACAGAAAGCAGCTGAGTTAGAACTGAACATCCTCTCCTCTTTCTGTTTGCACACCTCAAGGTGGTTCAGGCTCAGCCTGAACTGGCGGAGAAATCTTTGTCAGTCTCTCCTAGAGCACAAGTTCTCATTTAGAAACACAAAGTGTTGATTATTTCCCACTATTTGCCACTGAAGAGCACGGACTTGGCAGTTAAGAACATTTAAGACCAGGTGGAGTCCATACACCTGCTGGCAGCTAAGCATTAGGGAGTATGATGAAAAGAGTTGGTAGAGGTCACCTCCACAAGCCAAAATGCCTGTTCAGAAACACAGTCCATTAATCTCAGTAAGGTGCAACCATTTGCTTCGCTGGCTTTAAACTGCAGTTCCACAACTAAACCACAAAGTCACCTAAACATTCAGATTTCTGTCACCACTGGACAGGAGACAGACTGGCAAATCAGCTGTGTTTTAAATTTGTGTAGCACAAAGAGTAGAAACTATTTTGTTAATCAGGATTTCAGTTACTCTTTCATTTAATTTCTGGTTCTAAAGGAATACAACACTTTGATTTGCTTCAAAAATTATATCTACATGATAGATGTGCATCTCAAGAGATCCAAAACATTACGACCCATCAGGAGGTAAACACTACTCTGATTTTACATGACAGCTGTAATTAAAGTATTACAAGTGTCTTCCCTTGGGATAGGGCTCCTATTCTGCCCAGCTCAGAACCAGGACTGAGCTCAAGTCATAGGCCATTAAGCTAAGTGCTGCACAGGCACAGGGAGAAAGGATGCTCCTCTTCTAAAGAATAGATAGAAAATATACACAAAGGATGCTAGAGGGGATGTAGTTAATGCTAAAAGACTTCTGCAGAGTTGTGGGGTTTTTATAAACGCTTTAGAAGTTAAGGCTTTTAACCTAAGTAAGGTAGGGCAAAAAGAAATATCAAATGAAAGAGAATGAAGGGAAGCAGCCACAGACAAGAGGCTGTAGAAGGAGAAAAATATTCGTATGCACAGCAGGAACCGACTAGTTTAGCAAATGAAAAAGTAAATTGAAAGGTTAAAGGCTAGTCTTAGTCTGCCTAGATACAGGAATGGAAAAATATAGTGAGCAATGCCTTCAGTTTATTAATGCATATATATACTGGTGACTAAAGAAGAAAGGGGGGGCTGTGCCAAAGAGCAGAGGTCCTCAAGCACCACTGATGCTGGGGGGCTCCTCCTGAGGCTCCTTCCTGCAGGGATAGCGAAGACCCTACCTGGGACATGGGGCAAGCTTTAGCCAAGACAGGATACTCATATAGTAAGCTATCTATCTAATCTTCAAAACTTACAAGAACTTCAGTATTACCTGAACTTTGTAAGATTATACACTTAAGTACAAAAAGGCTTTCATACCATACAATTCCAACTTTAATTCTAGGACAGTGACTGTAGAGGAGCATCTTCATCTCATTTTTGCTATTTTTATAGTGTCTTGGTTTTCCCTGGCATCAGAACAGAAAGAAATGCCAAAGCCTTCTCAAAAACAAAACATGAGTTGTTTTCTGGCAAACTGTACTTAGACTAGCAAGAAGTCACTGATAGAAGAAAAGAATGATATAGAAAAAGCAGAGCTTTTGGTATTTTTCATTGAACAGACTGAGGCAGAGTGAAGTCAACTGAATTGCAGTAAGAAAGAAAACCAGATTCCCAGATCTGTGAAATTCCTCTCCGCTACCTACATCATAGGATATTTCTGCTTCTCTTTTCAAGTATGATAAACCCTACACACATGCACATAGATATTCATGGACTGTACCTAAGCAAAAAAGATATACACATGTTTATGTATGCACATGTTATACATTCAGAAATATGAATATTGTACCTATGTAGTCTTAAGACATATAGGACAACTGAGGACATTTTCTGTACTGCTTATATCTAACAGCCCAATGGTTATTCTTCTTAAATTCCCTCTTCCTGATTAACTTCCTAGCACATCGATATTCAGAAATTAGTTATAGAAATTTTAAGCTTGAAGTAATTTAGCAACTTAAAAGAACTTAAAAAATCGGCCCAGTCTGCTGCTGTAAAATCATGGAGTAAATGTACACTGCTGCTGGACACAACCAGAAAGATTCAGTAAATCAAAACGTAAAACAATTGTATTGCATAGGGCAAATTAGAATGATGCCCAGCAGCTGCCAGTCCCTTTGCACAAGCTGAGACAGAATATGCAAAAGATAGTTTTACGTATGTCTAGGAGGGGCTACAGCTTTTATTTTCACAAATCCCTTTTACTCATTTTCAGAAATGGGCCTACAGAGCCATAGACAGGTTGGCCAGAAGGCAGCAGAGGAGAACATTTCAATTTCCCTCAGAACAGGTACCACAGACTTAGAAGCCCTGGACATCAGGTCCAGCCCCTCTGTTAACCCAGTCAACACAGCACTGCCCTCCTAGGGAAATTCTCTCCCCAGCATCCAATCTGAATTTCACAAGCTACAATTCAGGGCCCATGTCCTTTGTTATATCATCTGGCATTACCAAGGAGTCCTTAGCTCCATCAGCTTTACAACTACTCTTCATTCCTCTGTAGACTGCTATTAGATTTCCTCTTTGCCAGGCTCAACAAGACCAGCTCCAGCAGCCTGCCCTCACAAGGCATGTGGTGCAGGCTCCTGATTCTTTTGGTAATCCACACTATTTGGACTGGAAGCTCTCTTCTAACAAGTTTTACCTTCCTAGCTACCTGTCATAGTGATGGTTTAAGAATCATATTGTCCTAACTTTAGAAACCACACAAAAATATGCTGATTCCTACCATACCTGAACTGGCCTCTGAGTAAAACCAGACTTTTCACTTACCTGAACTTCTTACTTCACAGCTGACACCCAAAGATAAATATAGCTAAGCAAACATCAAAATATACATACATAGATACACAGACGCACCTCATTTACAAGAAAATTATTTAGGGCAAAATCCAGCAAGCTTTTTCATTTGTACTCACACAAGTCCTGATCAAAAGCTTGCTTAAATCAAGGGGAGCATTCCTAATGACTTTAATTGGTTTTGGATTAAGCCATTAACAATCCTAAAGACAGTCAAATCTGAATTAGCATTTTTGCAAGGAAAAGTCCATTTAACAAGTAGGAGAACTCCAAAGTAGATGCAGTGTGCTTCTGAAGCTGCCCTGGTAATACACCGGGTTAGATCAAATCCCTTGCTCAGTATGGTATTAGGGCAGCTCTCAGACTTTAATGTCAGCTGAATACTTATTTTTATTAATGACAGTAAAGGTATCAGTCCCAGCATCCGTGCCAAATTCCAATTTGAGTCATTATGTTTTGATCCAGCCCAATCTTTCTACAGCATCTTCACATACAGAACACCTCTTCAGCTCTCATATTGTTATTAAGCAAATTTCAGCTTTGAACTCTGTATGTATTCAACCAAGAGTGGCCTCATTTCAGTAGTCTATGAAATTATTATGTACAGTAAAATCTCTACAAAAAATATGGGTATTTATTTCACTGTAATTTAAACCCATTAGTTAGAAAGAAGTGCCATTCTACAGAGGCACATCCAATTCACCAAATTTAGCTTTGATTTTTTAACATTATTGCCCCTAAATTACTTTCCTCTGGAATCATAGTAGGCTGAAGCAAGGTACTAAATTTGTCTGAGACTAAACTACATACTGAAAGCTACTGGCCACTTTAATTAGTTCAGCACTTCAAAGTCATTAAAATGAAAAATGTAGAGGAAACTAAGAATAAGCTGCATACTTCGCACTTGGTTTCATCTGTAGGTTCATATTGAAAGTTTGATGTCAACGATGTTAGTTCAATCAGCAAGAAGAAAATATCCAGATGTGATGCTTTTGCACAAAAATTTGTGACAAGCCATGAATAAAGACACAGTAACTTAAAAGGCAGGGCACAGAACAGAGACAAAAAGCACAGATGAAATGAAAGGCAGGGGGACAGTTTACCCTGTAGAGCTCAAAATATCAAACCTCCCTCCCCATTCCCAATAGTAGAAAGCTACCCTTCGATCCAAGCATCACTATGATATCAAACACCTTAACTGACCTTCAATGTGGTCACTATCCAGAGCCTTTTGCATTTATTTCTTTGAAACTATGCTCTCAGAGACAGATTATCAAGACCACTGATGCTTCAGCTGCTTTGCATACAGTCAAGTAGTGTCAGCTGCTTCTTCCTGAGGACCCCAAACATTTCCGGTGGGATACAGGCACAGGACAAACTTCTGTACAAGCTAAGAGATTAGTTAGCATTAAATTGGGTCCCCAGCATCCCCACATACCACTCAGGAACCAAAGCAGGCATAGGGGGACACTGAGGTTGGCAACAAACATGCAGACTAAGCAGCCTCCTTCTATTCCTGCTCTCATGCCACATTACTTCCAAAGATCCTCTTGTGCAGGTGAGCTGAATGAGGCAGAAACAAAATGCGCATGTTCTGAGATGTCATTCCATGCACCATCTCAGAGCACAAAAGGCCTCCTCCACCCCATTCCTCTCCACTCTTACAGTAAGTACCTGAACAGTAAGTTTTGAGGGTGTAGCTGGGAACATCAGCACAGGCTCTAGCTGTACTTCATGCGCGCTTCCTTCAGCTGCCCACCCTAGGGAAGCACTTGCTTTAGCCAATGGAGTAACCAGGGACACTGAGCAAGCTGTCCCCCTGTAGTCCATGCTGCCCCACAGCAGCTGTCTTACATTATGCTGCCCACGCAGTCACTTGTAATAAATGAAAAAGGATGATTTACAGCATTTTCCTCATATTTAAAATTAGCTTTGAGGGATCTATTAACCTGTGCCATTATTGTGTCTCCTTGCTTCTCACGGACCAAGACTTAATCCTCACAGTTCTGTAAATTATCATGATATTTCATGAGAGGTTTCATTTTAGCTCTGCGCATGCACTGCTTCCAAAAGACATATTTTGTAAATTATCGCTTAACTACTAGAACCACTGTCAGTAGATTTGGGGTCTTTATTTGATGTGTCCATCCTGCTGCATGGAGCTCAGTACACAGAACCATAGAGTGTGACAAACGTATCAACTTCATCAGACGCAAATTTGTTTTTTCCCCTCCTGTTTTTCCTGTTTTTTCCCTCCCTAGTCTGCACTAGCCTCCCAAAGAAAAGAAATAATCCTATTATGCAATGTTCAGATGCTGAACCTCATGACAGCTTCTCATGCATTCAGAGGAAGCACTAAGGTAGCTGACTTGAAGGGAACTACTAAGCCACAAAGTCAAGAGTCGCAAATGCATGGCAGGTTGGCAGTAACATTTGAATTACAGCACTGAAGAAACAACTTCATGAACACAGCTGAGCTCTACAGCAGCACTGATGAAGTAAATCGATTCCCTGCTGCCACTCCAACATAGCCAGAACAAATATTCTGACCCACTTCATCCCAGGGTCCCCCCTTTATGTAATAGATACGATGCTAGCAACTATTTCCCCTTTAAGAACAAGCAACTCTTGGATGCTATTTAATCAGGCCACTATCAATCTTGTGTGTTCCCAAATGAAGCAAAACCAGCAAATTATTCTTTTCTCTCCCTTTCAAAGACAAGGGAGAAAAAATAACAATGAAAACACTACAAATAGCCATTAAAGTAAGAGGCAACTGATTTTGTCATCAAATTCTCTATACATTGGACACAGACCTTGGACAACAGCACCACAACTGCACTACCCATCTGGGATTTCCACTGCCTTTAAGAAATCTAGATTTAATGATTTTGAGATGCACTTTAGCAACAAAACCCCCAAAACATCAGATGCATAAATTGAGGCCAATTGCATCCCAAATGATTAAACCAGAGTGATCTAATATTCATATTTTCCCTAGAGTATGTCTCTTTGTTTTCGAATGCCGTCTTGAGACTCCTTGGCAGCGAGGAAGACTACGAAGTGCAGCTGAGCAGTTCTCTGCTCTCAAGACGGCACTTTGAAACAGGAAGAGACAGGACTCGGGAGAACATATAAATATCTTATAAGGTGCTGGAACACTCAGTAATTAATTTTTCAGCAAGGAGAAGCTTTTATTTCAGCAATGTGTAAAAAATAAATTTTGAATTCTGTACCCACTGCCTGGCTACTCATGCTCTGACCCCAAGTAACAGCAGAAATGGAAGAGTCAGAACCAAGGAACCTGCATAAAACAGGCCAAGAGTCCCCGCTTTTACTTAACCTGATTTCCACAGCAGTAAATGAGAGCTCTATTTCCATTACAGAACTCTGTGGAAAATTTTGTTTTCTTTCTGTATGAGCCTAAGAGAAAAAAAGCACTCTGGCTTTAATTAGGACAAGAAGCGGGGTGTGAAAGGTCCTGAAACTTTTACCTGCTTCAGCACAGAAATGCTTTTGTCATTCTGGCATCTGGGGTAGGTTAGACAAAGCCCAAAAGCATTTTAGCCACACCAAACAGTCTGAAGTTCAGCTGTGAGAAAAAGCACCTGATGCCACAGGACTGGGTTTAAATAGCTGTCCTCAATGAGGCAGCAAAAGAATTTAAATCAAGGCAACATGTAAGGTGGGTGCATTGCAGTACTTGAGCTAGTCTAGGCCTTCATCTATGGATTTGATAAACACACCACCAGGAGCCAAATAAAAAACCTTAGTGATATCTTGTAGACAAGTTTTCATAAAGAGTTTCTTTAAATAAAAAAGATCTCATCCTGATATGCCCAAACAAATGTACTTCACAGCATTTGGTTCCTCTGTGAATTATAGAGCCATTTTATAATGATTCAAGTATTTGTTCAGCTGCTTGCAAACTTACTGAACTAACAGTGAACAACAATTAATATTAAATATTGCCTTTGTTTCTTTCAAAGGTCTCATCCTTAGGAATCCAGGAAGATAACACTGATTTCCATTAGGTAAACATTTTGCCAGCAGTAATTCAAATTTTGTACACTATGCATTCCAGAGAGGTAAAAAGGGATTTCTTGGATCAGATTCCAGCGTTAGGAAGGAGTGCCTAAGATCTAAGGCAGCAATGTTTGAGGAGAAAACACCCCACACAACCCCCAAACTTAGTAAATACATACAGACCCAGATGGCGAGGTGGCTGCGTTACCAAAGACAGAAGCGCATGAAAGAGATGAGACATTCAGTACTGCAGGTAAAGCAGCCGCATTGACTATCCCTGTGCTGCTCTTAGCAGTTACAAACTGCTCGCTGGAATAGGCTCCAGAGAAGTCCTTCTCCAGCAATCCCCAATCACCTGATTAGGTGTTTACTACTATCTCACCACCAGCTTCATACTGTTCAGTTGCTGGTAGGGTTTTTCTCTGGGGTTTGGCTTTGGGTTTTTTTGGGGGGGATTTTGATGCTGTCTCTTTTTGGTTGGTTGGTTCGGTTTTGATTTTTAACAGAGGCAGCCAGTACTTAAGTAAAGCTCTGACTTCGTGGATAGCATGGTTCGGTTTTGATTTTTAACAGAGGCAGCCAGTACTTAAGTAAAGCTCTGACTTCGTGGATAGCATCAACAACTGACAAAGAGGGCTTCCTTGTGCACCTCACAGACACTTTGCAGCTTCAATCTAGGGCTGGGTTTTGACCTTTCCTTGAGCTCTTCTCAAATTCTGCTGAAGTGAAATTGAAAGATAACACAAGCTCCAGGTGGGATTTTTATCCCAACTGCTGAGTGCCAGGGGTACAAACAAAAGACCATCTGAGAAGCCTCTTTGAGAGTTAAATCTGGTGAGGTCAGGGGGTGCCTAGGGAGCTAGAGAGGTTCCTTTGGGCTGAAGCTGCTTCCTTCCCTTCTAAACTGCTAATTTCCCACAAGATCAAACTGTCAGGTCCTGTGGATACAGAACCCAACCCCATCAGAGCCAAGATGGACAGACTGGTATTTTCCAGACAACTCAACTGATGCTGCTTCAGTGTCTCTAGTGTCTCCTTTTGCAAGGGCTGTCTGTCTGCTACAAAATCAACCAGAATTAAATGATTTCCTAGAGGCCCACAAAAAGGTAGGAAATTGTCACTGGTTTCTTATGCTTTGGATTCAAGTCTGCCTGCCAGGTGTAAGACTAAAAGCTAAAACAGCCACCTTCTCTCACATTACAATCCCCTTCCATTAACCAGCTCCCCAGCCTAAGGACACTGCTTGCTCTGTTCAAAATACTTTTGGAGTGGCACAGCTGCCACAGAGAAAGCTGGTCAACTGCTGTAATAAGTATGCAAAAAATTAAGACACTAGGGAGAAAATAATTAAAGTAATGGAGCCAGTTTATCCATTCCTGCATGTTTTTGTAATTCATTTAGAACGAAGCATCTCAGCTGCTTGTCCTTGAATGCCCCAGGGAAGCTCTCTGTGACTTGACATACTTAATTGGTTTCTCTGGTCATCGACTCTTTTTCTCTGCACTTCAAGTGAATGCATCAAAACCAGGGGAGTAAAGCAGTGCCCACCATGGGGCATATGCCCCAGTATACGACCACATGCCCCTTTCATTGCTCTCCCTCAGTCTGGCAGATGAGCTTGGCATTATTGAGACACCACTGGCCCAAAAGGCACCCAACCTTCAGTTAATTTTCACCAACTAAGAACAGCTACACCATGAGAAGAGTAAAATGAAACACCTGGGGGGAATAAGCTGCAAAATTAAGTAGGAGCATGTAGCTTGAATGTGCCTCCACCTGCACCTCAGAGGTGACATGGCTTCATTCTACAGCCAAACATTTCTCAAATAAATCAAGTTTATGCAGTTAAAGACAATGATGACAGCAACAGACTACAATTAGATCTCATACGCAGCCCATGAGTGGACTCAGATACTTTTAAGACTGCTGAAGAAATGCTTTAAGCACTTCTAAGTATCTCTTGCTATTCTAAGTCAGCTAATGCTGTTATTTTAAAAGCAATCTTGAGTCTTAACTCTACAAAATGCATTACCCGTCCAGTTCACTTCTCCTTTCTGCCAACTTTTGGTTCATTCTACTTCAATCCTCCCTTCCAACACTATTACCTATGAATACCAGACACATGCACAAAATGAAGAGTTTAGTGAGGACGGGTCACCACCACAAAACTTACAGTCTTTCACAATTTCATGCAAGTTTAGGTCAAGGTCTTTCCTACACCAGCTGAAACTCTCAGACATCAGTTAAATGACAGGAAGAGAGCACCACTGACAATAAATACACTATGAACAGCTTAAACACCATTGTTATTGTTGAAAAAGAAAACAGAGGTTTCTTTGCTGCATGCAGAACAGAAAATTTGTTACTCAACGTGTTTAAGGTGCTTTCCAGTCAAGAATACTTAACCAAAAAAAAAAAACCACTACCAAAATAGGTCACCTTTCCTAGTAAAAGGACCAAGGAAAAAAGCACTTAGGCTCCCTGTTGCTAAAGAACAGATGCTTTCATATTACTAAAAAATATGTGGGTTTAGTCACTGGGGTTTTTTCCGCAGATAACTTTCCAGGTACAAGGCACTGGTTGGACTATCTTCAGACACAAACAGTAGTGCCTTTATTATAGCTCTGTTGTTCCACACATAGAAAAAAAAATAATTAACACAGCTCCAGTTAATTTTGCTATTAAGAGCCCAGGGGGCAACAGTGCAAGTGACAAGAACCCAGTGCTGCCAAGGTTTATGTGACATTTTGTGCAAGTTATTGAATGAGCTAATTTGTATGTAGCTACAAGTGCATGTTTAACAAAATTGTGTGGATTTACTGACGAGGAAAAGCATCTAATTACAGCATCAGTGAAGGAAATTCCCTTTCTCTGGGGCACCACCAAAACAGCTCCTGCAGCCACGGTTGTGCCAACAAGCAGGAAAATTTGCTTGCAGATAGAAGTTGCTAAACAGCCTCCACAGCCCTCCAGCTCCAGGTCTCCTCTCTAAAACTGTCAACTAATGTGAGGCATAAGGAAAAAAAAAAAAAGCAAATAATGTGAAATTGTAACAAAGCCAGAGGGGAAAATTTTTATTATGCATTGGCCACCAACCCTATATTCATTAAATGGGGAAAAAATACAACTCAAAGGAGAACAGAAGTGACACCTGCAGCACTGGACTCTGAGAAGACTCTAGTACAGAAAACCATTTCCATCTAGAGTTTAGAAACATAACCATGGAACCAGGTCTATTTGACTTCAATCTTACAGAATCACATTTTTACAAAATCAAAATATGAACAAAACTAGAGTTGATCTGCTTTCTCTCAACCAAGAAAAACACCTGAATAATTCATTAACATGTCCCTTGGTTAAATTTTTCTTCCTACGTATTCCACTCATCCTAGTCTCAATTACAGCATGAGAAAAATATATATAACATTTTGTCATTTCTTCTTGTGTATGCCACAAATATGTATTATTAACTTCAGAGGTACTGAATTATTGGTCCAAAGTATAATTTCCAAACACATTAATGCAAGGTAATATTAAAGGACTCCATTAACATCTAATAAAAGCAAAGTAGGGACACATTCAAATGAACAACATTGCTCATCTCCCCCCGCCCCAATACATTTAGCCTTTGAACTAAAATATCAAATATACTCAAGAATGAGACTACAAATTCTGTGTTAAGCAGATCTGTGCACTTCAGAGTGCGTTTAACTGGATACTTATCATTCTTTTCAATTGATTTAACTTTGGTAAGATTAGGAAAAAGAAGATACAGGACAACAGCAGCAGCAATATTAAAAGAAAAAAAAAAAGTAACTGCTTCCCCTTGAACACAATGTGACAGCTTCTCATGGAAAAAAAACACTCAAAAATTTCAGGCTGCAAAACATGAGGTTTTTATATGGATCTTCATTTACATATTTTCATGGCCATGCACATGTAATTCTATTTATTTAAATGAATCCTCCCACTCAAACTTTATCACAGAACCTTACGAAAGAAGTTCATAATCCTCTGAAGTAATATTTTATTAATCAGGATAGAATCAGGGTTTAGCTTAAGTTCTATTACAAAATGAAAAAAACCCGTGGTTTCATGTGCATTTCATCCAATTCTATCCAAACTCATTTCTCTTTAATCCTAATATTAGGGTTCAAGACTGCATCTGAAGGAGCCAAAAGCTGCCTCCTGGAATGAGTTGGGCTGGCAGCTCTCTACTGCTTCACTACTTCATGTTGGTTTGTTTGTAGTAGGTGAAACAATCCCATGGCTAAAATAATGCTTTAGACAGGAAGAAAACACTCATATTCCGCATCTTGCCCAAAACAACATGCAAAAGTAAATCAACAAACATAATGAAAATAATCCAAGATCATAACTTAAAATACTGACAACAACAAATACACAGAGAATGACATGAGAAAAATGCTGGGGGAATAAAAGATAACTGTTTCCAAAAATGCAAGACACTAAGTGCTTCAGCTAGAATAGCATAATCTTACCCTCTAGCTGAACCTTCCCTTTTTATCTCTGTATTCTAAATTTGCACTGGTTGCTTTGCTAAAAATATACTTTGAAGTTGTCAAAGCTATTGGTCCTGGCTCGTCTTTTTTCTGCATCTGAGAACAGCTAAAGTAATAGATCACTGTAATTAGACTTATGGGTGCAAGAGACAATTTGCTCCAGTTACAACATGAACGGAGAAAAGATGACCTGGACAGAGAGGAAAGAAAACTGTTTCTGAATATGCAGAAAACTACCAAAGGAA
>VZTM01017833.1:12945-121275 GCA_013400555.1 Jacana jacana | reverse complement strand
AAAAAAAAAAAAAAAAAAAAAAACAAAAAAAAAAAAAAAAAAAAAAAAGAGAAGTGCTGCTGGAAGATGAGCAGAAAATGAGGCACATTCAAGTAAAACATAATGTTTCTGAGAATAGCCAAGTGGGCTCTCTACAGAGTCACAGATTTAATACCCTAATTGTAGATCATGCAACACAAAACTTCTTTCATATCCCATATCTGCTTCAGCCTGCTGGGGTGTTGGACCTCTCAGAAAACAGGTTCCAAAAAGATAATCTGACTAACCAACTACTGTTACTTCCAAATTAGCAGCTGAAGTGTGTTCATAACACATTCAAAACAAACAAGCCTACACATTACCCAGAAAATTTTCCCATGTTAACAATTCCAGATTCCAAACCAAACACGCAACAGCTAAACCAAAATTATGGTTATCAAAAAGTAACACTTTAAACAACTTATGCTCTATATGAAACCGAAATTATTTCCTCAGCATATGAAAGTCAGGAAGATTGCAGTCATGCAAGCAGAAAGCAGTACCATGCACACGCAACACGTTTTAGCTTTTTATAGCTATTTTGTAAGGTGTAAAAATTAATATAAATATAAATTTTATAGTTTATTATATTATAAATATTATATAGATGTAGGATTGTACTACACAAGGAAACTTGATGCAAGCTAGCATTGTAGCTCTTGAGTTAACAGAATAGCAGCTTGAGCCATGCAAGAAATTCTATCTTTGTCATAACCATACAGCACTGTCGCATTGCTATGTAAGAAACATTTTGCAGGCAAAAAGAAACATATTTATGCAATTTCATTAAATTACAAAAAGACTCTCCATTTCGTAGATAAAAGATATCTACCCCAGAGTAAAACAACGCCTTAGAAAATGGGTCAACAGATTGCTTTCCTTCATCCTTTATACTACCTCCAAAGTACTTCAGAGTAAGATTTTATCATGGTGTAAGTTAGTTTTCTGACATCATGTTTGCCTAATTGACTTTTCATTAGCACTTGAAAGGTTTCTCTTTTTTAATGCAAGAAATGCAATGGGAAGTAATAATAATTACCTGCAAAGAATCAAACTGTAAATTATGCAACAAAAACCACAATATGGATACAGAAAAAAATGTACTAAGCTACTGTTGTATGCCAGCTGCGTTATGCTTAGTGTGATAAAACTTTGAAGGTGTGTACAGTTGTTTTAGCTATTTAGTAAACTTGAACAATTATGTAAAGTCACATCACAACCATTCACAATAAGTTAAAAATTTTTAAGTTACTAGTTTGTCATGAAACATTTTAGACAAACAAGCTTAAATGCTTAAACTGAACAGAATAAGACTTCCAAGCTCTCAAATGCTGTGGTTTTAAATAGCTGCCTGCCTGAGAACTATTTTAACTTTGCATCCATCGGCCTGAAACATACCTTTTGACTTCAGAAAGGGCAAGGGATCCTTTTACAAGTCAACCACACAAGACGACATTTTTTACAAACAGCTCTAAATCCTTACCTTTCTGTAGACTATCATATTTGGAGAGCTCTCCTCTGGGTCAGCGGTTTCCACAGTACTTGGATCAGTGGGTGCTTGGGCCATGTTTGCCTCTCGTCGCTCAGACTGCAAGGACAGGAGCAAAAAGTCAGCATAGTGCCAGGTGGCAGGGGAGCACGGCAGGGACACACAATGAACTCCACTGCAGACAGATGAGGATGGCAGGGAGGGAACAACACTCCAGACTTCACACAGTGCCAGATTTTAGCACAAAGTGTCAGACAGTGACATACTTTGAACTGATCTGTCTAAAGCACAATGTCCCAAGAGCAAGAACTACCAAGTGACTCGGGTCATCCCATTCAAACATTCTGCCCTCAGTTCCAATCTTTTCTCATAAGTCCCCCCATTCAATCAGAGGCTGATTAATACTTCACACAATTCCTTTCTTTGCTATAAAGCACAACAACCTAGGCTTTTCTAGGAGCTCTTGAGGCAATTTCAAACAAAAAGCCAATGAAGATAAAAGCTTTGCTGTGAGGCAGAGTGGAATCCCAAAGCATCTGAGTCAGCAGCTTCTGTCACCTCTTCCCATGATACAGCCAGGAAGAAGCACCAGGACACAGACAAACAACCGTGCAGAGTACTCCTTAACCACCTTATCTCTGCCAGGTCATGCTAGGCATAAGGCAAAAGCATTAGTTTTAAAGGAAAAAAAAAAAAAAAAGCCATGCAGCAAGTAGGTCACTTTAAATTCTAAGTCACATGCTGTATTTCAATTTTTAATTCCACCAGCACGTTTGACAAGTTACATCTTAAATTAAAAGCTGCTCTGAAGCCATGTGGTGGCATTTCCTAGTCTAAGAGGCAACGTTGCCTGTTACTGAGGCTGTCTGACAAGCTCAATTTCTTCAACATTGAAAGTATTGAAATTTCCCATCTCAACATATTTTATTAAAAATTGAGACAAAAAAAGTCTAAGTATGTTCACACATGCATAATTTACACATTCGTTCCAAAACCACAGTTCACCACTAAACTGACTCCCTTATTTAAGGAACAAGATACTCTCCTATTCCTTTCTCTACCCACTTTGCACACTCCCACAGGCGACAAAATGCCCCAGCATATAATATACATATATAGCATACAATTATATGTATAATACAGCCCCAAGCCATTCTAGCTGTCAGTTATCAGCTCCCCAGGAGAGATTAACTGCCAGAACTGGACAACCTCAGGCCATACCCCAGCTCTGTCCGGCCTAAGCAGTGAAAAGGCTGTTGCTGTAACATGGCACCTTACACTGCAGCCAGAAGCAGCTGAGATATCCCTTTAAGCAAGAAACAGAGACCAAGGCCAAATAATCTACATCAATCCAGACTCATTTATTTCTTTATTCCATAAAGGGCACAAGCACACACACAACTGTGGGCACCAATGCATTTTGTACAAGCACATACCAATTTTGAAACCCAGTACTATATTTTTAGCTCAAATTAAACAACATATATATGTATCCCCTTTCAAAGGCATGTTCAGACCACCACTTTATATTTAAAGGACATACATTTATTTTAACTCCTATTAACCTCATGTTTTTATACAAGCCCAAACACTATACTGTTGTGACATGTCATGAGCTAAAAAGGAATCAGAGTAAATTCTGTAAGAAAAATTTTTAGGTGCAAAAAAAATTTAAATAGTACAAGTGGTGAAGGGTAAAGTGTTTTAGAATTATAGGGCTTTGAATGATTTACACCAATGTGCATCTTCACAGCATTTCTTAGACATGATTGCAAGGCAGTGAAGAATTAGGCTCTAGGAATTATCACTCAATTGAACAGAGCATAAAGATTTTACGTAACTACGAAGGCAGTTACAAAGCAGAGTTGAAAAACTAAAGTCACACAAAAGTCTACTCTGGTACAACAACACAAAAACATCTTGTACAATACACAGTAGTGGCTGTCACGCTTTTTACGCTGACAAGGGAGCCACCAACTGCCTCTGAAGATCTAGAGAAAGTTATCAATACAAATGAACTGCTTGTTGGAGGACAGAAATTTGCAAAAGTGCCTCCCACTGGTGCCCAGCATCTCCTGGTTTTCAGTCAAGAGCAGCTGGAGCAGGGTCACCTTTGCAGGGTGGATGTCACAGGGGAAAAGGCTGGAGACAATATAGGACTGAGATGCGCCCCAGAGCAGAGTCAAGTGCAAGCATCCCCTCCACACAGCCCAGGTGCTGCTGTACCAGGAGTACCCCAGGGCCCTGGCGAAATCATCAGGACCATCACCCAAGTTTCTTCTCTTTCTTTTAGACTGCTTTTTTTAAAACCACAAGACCCCCTTTTAGATGGTATTCTTATTCTAGAGAAGAAAAGGACTACAGAGAGTGATACAACACAGGCATTCTCTTGGCTTTTCAAGGTGAAAGCTCAGAACTGCTGGATACCTATGGATTCCATTACTCCATTAACACAAGGGAGTTGAGCGGAGCTCAGCAGCCAGTAATGCAGGACTGCTTCCCTGCACGCCTGCCATGCTAAAGCCTGGTTTCAAACCAATTCACAAACAGGACATTCATTCTCACCAGCCTGAGGATTGACAGCAATTTCACACGTCACAAAGCAGCCAAACCTCCAGTCACACAGCAGCAATACCTCTGACCAAGGAGCAACATCGGCAGAGTCCCAAGGGGAGCGCCGCTTGCTCCACCTCTGCCCCTCCAGGGAGAATGGTGGAGAGCCCAGAGCCAGAGCTCCAGTGATGGACGTTACCTGCTGTGAACACAAATGAGACCGCTCACATTCAAAGTACAGGTTCTTTACCCTAATACTACCTTAACGTGCTGCATTTGCAACCCTTTAATTAACAGAACAGCATGTGAAAGTCCACGTCTGACTTTCATAGTTCTCTGTTAAAAACAAACCAACAAAAGACAAATTTTTCAAGGGTTCTTACCGAAATCTATTCTTTCTGCTCAATCTTTTCCTTGCTGCCAGCCCAGTCTACTCAAGATGCAAGCAGAAAGCCAACCCTCTGTCACTACATCAATTAAAAAACAGAATCTGCCCTCTGAACCTCTCTCTAAGCATATGCTTGCAATACAACAGCCAGAATAGAATCCAGCTTGGTCTTATACGGACATTTATTTCATCTACACAGGGCTGAGAAGGGTGAAAACAAACATTTTATTTAGTTGGGGTTTTTTTAAAATTAAAAGTACCCGTGCACAGCCTCCAGTTAAAGAGCCTCACCAACTACTGCCTGAAGACTACTATTAGCTCCTTACTCCTACAGGCAGTTTACTACATTGCCAGTGGCTAATTCATACCAACTTGCATCAACATATCACCAATCTAAATCCAAATGCAAATCTTCAAAAAATAAACAGTCTCGGAATTGTAACTCCAGGGTTCAAAAGATGCTGGGTTTTTACAGTTGTTTTTTCTGGCAATAGCCATGCTTGCACTAATCCAGACTCCTCAATAGCAAAAGTGATAAAAATTGAAAATCATTTGAGCTAATGATTTTCTCACTCTGGCACATACAAGGCACAAACCCAGTCTTCAACCTCTTGTATAGGGATAAGATGGCCTATGAAGCCTTTTACAAAAATACCCCCAAAAATAAGCTAAAAAGAGAGGGTGCATTTGGCCTTGCTGATGTTTCCTTTTTAAAATTTTTATTCTTTATTCTAGAACAGTTCTGCTTTTTTCCTGAGGAACATAATCACACTGGACTAGACAGACAGCTGTTGACAAAATACACTGAATCACGGGAAGAGTTTTATCTCTCTCTTATCTGATCATGCTCCTCAAAATCTCCCAAAACCAAGAAGCTGCAAAGAGATATGGCTTCCATACATTACAAAAGGATCAGTGCACTCCTTGAATCTGGAATAACCAGTTTTTTAAATGCCCCAAAAAGCAAAATATAACCCCATTTTTTTTCCACAGGTCGCCTCTCTAGTGCTTATGATACAGGAGTTTAATAATAAAATTTGAAAAACAACAACTTTTGCATTTTTGTGTATAAACACTGTCAGTATTTAATCTCTACCTATATGTAAATTCAGTGAAAACAAACAAGCAGTAAATTGGGAGCTTCCCATTAGTGTTCTAAAATACCTTGACTACTGTAAGAAAAGACCATTGAAAAAAAGACCACTGTAAGAAAACTTTTATAGGCACAAACACCTGCGCTTTTCATGGAAATTACCCCAGCAAGGAGTCCTTATAGACTCTGGGGTTTATAGATAATAGGGAACGAAAGTATAATGTTAGAATAAATTCTGCAAAACAAGCTATTTCTTGAAAACATCAAGAGCATTTAGCAACCTCAATATAGGGTTATATTTGGACTCTAATCCTGCATTTTAATAAACAAATTGTCAACTTCATATGCAAAATTGGTAGTGTAAAACATTCCTTGCACATCCAAGATAAAATGAAATAGCTTGTTATAATATGCATAAATTTAATCCTGGAAAAAAGACTCTACCCCATGAATCCCCATGTAAATGTCCATCAGCACTGCCCAGCTGAAATATAACTTTAAGGTGACAATAGGTGGAAGTTACCTTTATGCTGTGTATTTCAAGGGCAGCTTATCATTCACATGTAGTGCTCACGTAAAATCAGGAGATATTTGGAACTTTATATTTTACTCTATGGTTGTGCACTAGTTTCATGTCATTAATAACATACCTACTTAATTTCTAATTTGTGAAACACATCTAGACCAGAGGACTTCTATGTGTCCAAAGAAACCACATAACCACAGCCTTGCTGAACCGATAATGACCTAATAGCAAAAATCCCTACCTGGTTTGCTAGAATATTCAGACCTAATAGATCATGTAATAAAGGTGGCAGGAGGGAAGAGACAGGGGAAAAAAAATAATCAATCTGAATTCAATTAGCTCCTGTTAATATTAAGTTGATATTTCATATCCATTACAAAAGTCTCTCTAGAATTGCACTTGAAAGAACAAAACTTGTAGCTTTATGTTCCTCTCCTAGTTAACTATTACTTCGTTAAATTAGGACTTGGGCATGCCAAGAAAGGTGTGGATCCTAGAGGACAACGAAATACATCAACCAGAGGATGCCCAGGTCCAACCTGGGTGATGCTGTCTGCTTTCAACTGCTGTAGTTCAGTCAGTGGAGGATGCCCGGGTCCAACCTGGGTGATGCTGTCTGCCTTCAACTGCTGTAGTTCAGTCAGCGCATGGCACAATTCACCTCTACTCTTCCCTTCAGAAGTAAACCCTTATGACTAGTGAAACAACTTGCCAAACAGGAACTGATACAACATCCATCCAAATCAGACAAAAGCCAGGAAGACAGGAGCTAAGATCAAAGCTTCACCATCTCCTCCAGTATCCTTACTGGTAGGGAAGGGGAAATGCTGGTACTACAGAGAGCACTGTTGACCACTATGTTCAGTCAAACCATACTCTGCAGACATATTCCCCTCCTGAAACATGTTGAGGAGGGCACAAGGGCTAGTGAAATGGGCTGGGAATCACCACATAGGGAGCTACACCACAGTTAGTAGTGACAGACTGAAGGGTCCTGTGCCACTCTGGATACTGCAGCCCTGCTCCCCGCATGGAGAAGTGGCAAAGGGAGTCTGCTTCCATCAGTGAAGTACAGCTCCTGAAGTATCTAAAAATCCTTCCAATGACTGATTTGGACATCAAATTGTAACTGAAGATACTCTGAAAATACTTCTCCAGTGGAAGATCATCCCTTCTGCCTGCCCTTGCAAGCACTGAGCACTGCAGTACTATCAACAATATTCAGTCTGTTGCCTTTTTTTAAGGAAAAAAAAATATAAACACTTCCAGCAACTGCACTTAATGTCCGAATTTTTGCCAAACAAATTCCTCTTTGTTTATGAGAAAGCCATTTTGTTTATACTGGGAGAATTCATGGATTCTAAAGGACTCTATTCCTCTTCTTGTTGAGGTAGGCACTTACAGGAAGCCCCAAGCTGAAGTCCTAGAGCTCAACGCTTCTTGCTCTGTAACCAGCAGGACAAAAGATGGGCATGCATCTGGGCATGGAAACAGCAGAGACTCTTTTGCTTCACCCTGCCAAAGCAGGAAGAAGGGACCCGATTCTGGGACACTCCCTTTTTTTTTAATCTTTAAGGAAACTGGGATCCTGATGAAAATTGGGATTTCCAATTTCTCCTTCTCTACAGGGTGCTCTCTGTAGTCTTGAGCAATTTTCTCTCCATCTGTGAGAAATATGGTAGTACTCACTCTGCCACTGAACTGTCTAACAGATGATACTAATGACAGTTACAGTTGTGTTAGCCACAGGTAACCCATCTCAGTCACCTGGCAGATGATCAGGCTTCTTCATAAACTAGGGAAGATGATTACTTTCCTCCCCTTTACCTGGGGAGCCACACCCCATTTCGATTCTATATATTTTTAAATCTTCAGATATTCGTAGCTATTTTACAATGCTGAGAATACTGTCTGCAACTGGTTGTTAACATCCAGGAAACCTAGGGTGGAAGCCAAGATAAAGTAACTTTCTTGGCATCTGACACTGAGTAGGTCCCAAGTTCCATGATGCCTAATTAGAGGCATTCTCTTTTTTTTTTTTTCCTTTAATTTATTGTAAATAGAGTGTGCATACACTGCCTGTTTTCTGGCCTGTTCACCCAAGGTGTACTGGAAGCATTACTGACTTAAAGGCAGACCTTTTCCACTTTCAGAGTTTTTAATATATTATTTGACAGATAAACAGGGTGAGCAAGACAAGCAACTAGAAAGATGGAATAGGGCTGGGTCGTAGCAAATATCGACACATGAATTGCTTGTTAACAAGGCAACTTTTTCTCTTTATGAAATCAGTTGTTGAAGTGGGCACTTGCATACCAAATTTATTTTTCATGGACCAGAACTACGTTACAGCCAGGAAGAAACTGCCTCCAATACTTCCATCCATCCTCCAAAGAATTCAGAACAAAATGCAGTATCCAACTGTAATCAATCTACCTTCCAATAAAAAGATAATACTGCTGTGCATGTAAGAGCTCTTGGGGGGTTCTGAGCCAACACGCTGTTACCAAGGATAGCTACAGAGAACGTAACAGTAAAATACGCTGAATATTTAACTGAAACAAGTGTCGATGCTATACAAACTTAGAAATGCAAGGAGATAGATATAGCTCAACTTTGAACTTCATCTGAACCGGTGATCCCACACTACTGCAGCATTTATAAAGCACTATCAGTCTGCAAGGAGCAGTTGCAAAGGACAGAACTGAAGCTGTATGTTGTTGTTCTGCAACAAAGCCAACTCATTGGCTAGAATCATTCCCTGTGGAAAATGAGTAACTGCACTGATAATGCAGAGCTTCAGGGTAGACTTCTAATCCCTTCCCCAATATAAATCCTCCTTTGAAAAATCATCTTCCCTGGATCAGTTAAGGTGTGCTGAGAGCATCTTGTCCATGAAATTGGTCCATCAAATACACCATCTCTGAAAGTGCCTTGTACTATACGCACCACAGAAAGCGCTAATTGTAACTACAGTTAGCTACTTCCAGGCAGGAGGCTGCCTCTTCTATTTTACACTGTAGCCAGTAAGTTGAAAACAACTGAAAACAAATTGATTCAAAGAGAAAACAAAATGAGAAGCAGCACAAACTAATGGATGCTCTAATACAGGCTGAAAGAAAATAAAAACATTACAATTAAAAAATAGAGGCCCTAGTACATGTTAGATTCCATATTCAGAATTACTCCAACCTAAACTCCCTGTTCCAAATGGAGCTTGCTAAAATAAAGCTCCCTTCAAGTCATCTAATGCAAGCTGATACAACAGCCGAGTCAGGCCCGCATTGATCATTGACCGCATAATCTCATTTAAAACACCCCAAAGTGCAGAGCGTTCTTGCTGGTTGTTCATTCTGAAGAGGATGGAAAATTGCAAGTACCCCTGCAATCAAATAAAACGAGAAATCTGCTCCCCAAAGCACAGGTGCTTTTGAAGATGTGGCCCCATGCAATACCCCTGGTGCAAATGAACACAACCGCTTGCATTCCATGGACTTCAAGGAAGTGAGACAATATACTAAGATTTCACTGCCCTGCTGTTTATCACACCACCACACAGCCTTTTCAGATGCAAATTACGTCCAAATCATTTGGGTAATTGCCATGTAAAAAGCATCTAAACCACTCCTGAATTAGCTAGCTCCGAGTTCACACACCCACACAGTTCAGCAGAGTCTACAAATCCCAGTGCAGCGGGTCACCTACCCTGAACCCCACAATGCCACAACTGGACTGCTACAAATAGCAATAGATGCTACGTGCATTATAAATACAAATATACTTTATCATTCCTGCTGTTGTACTATAATACTTCTATAAAGACAGCTCCTTTAATTGAGCTAATATGTGTTGATGCCAGACTACTATTACATTAGTGAAGGCATAATTGAAAACTAGTTGCTCATCTGTGACAGAGGCAAATATTATTTTCTTTTACAAAGTGATAAACTAAATCACAATGAAATTAAGTGACTTCCCACTTTCACATTATGGATGACAGAGCAATAAAATGAACACATAAGCCCTGACTTTCCAACCATTAGTTATCATTTGCTCAAGATGCATCCCCATAGCATAGCAGGTCTGTAGTAATCAATCTAAGGAGCTTTTAACTACCCTGTGAACCTTTCAACACTGAAGCCAGGTTCTATAAGCACAGTGGAAAAGATGAAATATTGTCCTTTTCCACTGGGATGATGATTGTATTGTGTAATTGAAGATTCCTGGCAAAAATACAGCACTAATTCCTCTTCACTGCCCAGCCACCTCATGGTCCCCCACCACACCCATGTAGGCAAAGCGCAGTGCCTGTGCCTTACTCTGCTGCTGAGCCTAGGAGCAGACAGCTGTTTCCAGCATGATAATGCAGAGCTCCTGGGATGTCAAAATATCAGAACCTTATTGCTTACTGAAATTTTAATCTACCTCTTTATCCCTCTCTCCTCATTCTTTGCCACCAGCTACAGAAATGTTAAAAAATAGTAAGAGATCTGATGTAACACAAGTGGGTAGCAGCAGTCTCTCTTGACTCCACAATCTTTCTAGAGCTTGACAACCAATGAGGAAAATACAAATTAGCTCCTCTTCATAGATAGAGCACTACAGCAGAAATTAGCTCATTCCCCAGTCACCACAACTCCCTATTATTCCAGCTCAAAACAGGAACTGAAATCATGGGAAAGTCTTCTCATGGTGAAATTTATATAGATTAAGAAAACACTATGGATTCACTAATATCACCCTTTTAAAACTTTAAAAGTCACTATGTTATTACAGGAAAATTGTAAATCAAACACGTTTTAGAACTCCCCGTGATACATCTATCATTACCTTTTCAAAGGGTATAAATATACGCCGAATTTTTCAACGTACTTCAGCCTGTGTGCATTCTGCTACCTCTAAATCCCCATAAATCCACCATCTCAAGGACACAATGCAAGCACTGCTTTCACAGTCACTACACAAAGTTAAAAGATGAAGAGCAGAGGCAGAAATTTGCAGGGGAAAAAAAAAGTTAGAGATGTAGGAACATTGTAATTTAGTTCAGAGTATGAAGACAGATGTTCAACTACGTATAAGTGCTCAAAGATGCAAAGAGGAAATTCTGTAGCCTGAGGAAGTCAGATGTGTAAGTCCACAGGAACCAAGTGACTGACTCGTCCAGGAATCGGGAGCATTTCAATTCTGACAACTAGAAGCAATATTTCTACCCTGAAACAATCCAGCACCGCTCAGGGAAGCAGACCTGTTTGCTCATACAATTTCCCCTCTAGAGAGCCGAGGTGTGCTTGCAGAAACGTGACTGAAGCTCCAGGCGATGAGCACACACAACAGAATAACCAATCGTAAGGGCAAAACTGCACTCTTGTAACACTGGGCACCTTTGCTCTGCCACTTTACAACTGCAGGGTTTGACTTTGGTATCAGAGATATCTCTGTCTAGGGCTTTCAGTTTAGTTATCCCTCATTCTTGAAAAACTAGAGACTCATAATGTTAACCCAGGACAGTAAAAAAAATAATCACACCACAATACCCTTTTATTTCCATTACGAAGCCTGACCCACAGTGCTGCAAGATTCAAAAGTTCCACCACAGGCCAAGACAGCATCCTCGCATACCACGTTAGGATGACACGCTGCAGCTATTTTGTCCTCCTGCTACTCCATATACAGCAGGTCCTTTTCTTCCCCTGCCATCTGCTAGCTTGCTGCAGTCTGCTGGGACATGATTGTCCTCTCCTCTCCTCCCCATCCTGGCTGCTCAAAGGGACGGTGGCAGGTCCCAACTTTTCCACTCCATACACTCAGCTTTCCTCCAGCTGCCTCAGGAACACGAACCAACACAGAGTTACTCCCATGAACGCAGTGCTCTGCCCACCTCTGCTGTACCAGCAGGCTCCACCGCATTTATGCAGTAGATGCTGAAACACTTTGTGAGAAGATATGAAGGAGCTAATTACTCCTTTAAGAGGGGACACCTTTTCCTCTTATCCTCAGATGCCATTGGTTAAAAAAGATGTCGGCACTACCTGCCTCACAGGGACCATCAGAGAGAAACTAAAGCACACGGTGTCAACAATGATTATATGCAGCTTCTCATTATGCCTTTTCTTAGAAGGGAAGGATAGTAAGAAGCAGCCAGAAAAATATCAGTCAGGTAGATGAACAGCAATCTTTAACCATCTATTACTGACAAACCTCAGTATGAGATGTGCAGCGAATAACTATTTCTTTCACCTGCTTCTGATCACTACTATAGTTCAAAATGGAAAAAAAAAGGCAATAAAATAAAGGCTACTCCACTACACTTGTGGCCTGTTAGGAAAGAAAAAGGAATGTTTGCCATTAATTATTCTATTAGTCAGGCCATTAGAAAAAAAGAACAGCTCATCTAAAAATAAAGTCAATATTGGCTGAGTCTAAACAGTATCTTCAGCATTTAACACAAACATTCAAGAAATGAACACTATTATTCTGTGCTTGTAACCGTATGCCCTGAAGTCAGTAACTGCTCTTCAACATCTGACCTCTTTTTAAAGCAGATTTACAAGAAAGTATAGTGAAAGTGTCCCCAGTCAGCTGGTAAAAAAGTATTATGGATCATAACTACACAGCAAACAATTGCTAGTTCCTCCAATCTGCAATATTAGGATAAATCTGGCATTCAATTGAAAAAAAAAAGAATACATAAAGAAATAGATGATAGCCAATACATACAACCTTCCACTTCAAAATAAACTCAAATCAACCTTGGAGAATATTTATGATTATATCCAATGCCTTAAATCCCTAAAGCTTTTAAGTACAGTTAACCTCTTTTGCTATGTTCTTCAGCAAGCAATTACAAATAACACTATACCTTTACGAAGTGCTTTTCACACTCACAGCTCTCAAAGCACTTCCCACAGAAACACACAAATGAGACATAGCTTTCTTTGGGGTGGGAAGCCACTGATACACAGCATAATATGCCAACACAAAAGGGAGTTTTACAGTATGGCTTTATTTATCAAAGACAGATTTTCCTGCTCTCAGATACCTACACACTGGCAAGTCAGCAAACAAAAAACAATCACAAGCAATTATGCATATCCATAATTTTTAATTCCAGGGAAGTGTTGGGAAGCACCACACTGCTCTGCAGCAGGTAGGCTGCAATCGGGATGCCATTCTGGCAAGTCCCTTGCAGGCCAGCTGAAACAAACCCCGACTTACCCAGGCTGGCCCAGCGAGGGCTGCGTCCAGCAGCGAGAGCAGTACCGGTGCAGACAGGACGACAAGATCAAAGCCACAGGCGTCGTCTGCTCCTGGAGCAGCAGCCCTGACTGCTAGGACGTCTGCACCATACTATACAAAAAGCTGCATCTTCCTCAGGAAAAAAAAAATGAAATATATATGTACTTGAAGCTCCTTGCTGGCCCTGCAACCTATTCCTCTACGCTGTCGCAGCTAGTGACTAAGGAGATGCTTTTAGTGTCACAGGAGATTAAGGCTCTGGGAGGAGAGTGCCTGGCAGCTTCACTCTCACACACCGATCCGTCTTCACGCAAAGGCGCTTTGTCGGCAGACGAAAGTCTATTATTGCCATACACTACCCAAGGGAAACAGTTCCCAAGTTTTCCCACGGGGCACCAGCTCCCTCTTTAAGCCGAACCCCAGCACTCGCTCCCCCTTGTCCCTCTCCAAGGCCTCTCCCCGAAAAACTCCAGGATTTCAGAACCCTACACCCCACCGAGCCCCTGGGCACAGCCCTCGTACCTGCTGGGACACCGCTTCCCCCGAAGCCCAGCCGAGCCCCGAGCGGAGAAGGCAACCCCTCTCCGCCTGGAGGGAGCCGAGGTGCCTCCAGCGTCCGGGGCCACAACCCGGGGCCCCCGCGGGAGGGGAACGGCCGCCGCGGTGCGTATGTATGGACACACGCGCACACACACACACACATATATATATATGTGTATAAGCCACACGCACCGCCCGGCACCTGCCCGCCACTACCAACTCGGAGCAAACTCCCTCCCTCAGGGCCGCTCGGGCAGCCCCTCCCGCCGGCCGGGGCTCCGCTCTCGGCGGCGGGACCTGAGACTACGGGGGCAGCTTCGAGTGGCGACCGTGCCGCCACGCAAATGGGAATAAAGAGGGAAATAACGGGGCCGGGAGCAGCCCNCAGCGCCCGCTGCGGGCAGCCCGGGCCCACGTTCCCTCGGCCGGCTTCAGGGGAAGCCGCTTCCCCGCTCCTCGTTTGGAGTCCACCTTGGCCGGTGAGGCGGGGAAACTTCCGAAGGCGCGTTAAACCCGCCCGGTCCAGAGCTGGCCCTCACGCCCGGGAGGGCTGTGCCGGGAGGTGCTGGGCAAGGGCCCTGAGGGCTGGCCTCTCCCCGGCCCCGGCTCCGTACCGAAATTCTCCGCGTTTCCAAGGTTTGGTGGCCACACGCTGCTTCTTGTTTCTGAAGTTGAAACTCTTCCCAGCACGGCGGCCAGCTCCGCAAGGGAAAGGCGACTTGCCCAACTTACATTAGCCTGTCTTTAAAACTCCCATGCAGGGCTCGTGTCCCCGTCCCCCCCCCTTCCCAACGCCTCGGGGGTTACCTCATTCGGGGGTTACCTCATTCGGGGGTTATCCAAACCAGGTTTCTGTTTGACAAGGTGACTGCCTGACACCAAAGCCCACCTTGTGCAGGGATGTCTGCTNGCAGCCGACTCCCATTCCCTTAGCAACCGGGCCGCCCCCGTCCCCTGCCGCCCCCCCGCTTCCCCTCTCCTCAGTGCCGGGGGGGGGCCCGCACCATGGCGTGAGCGGGCGGGCGGGGCCGGTGGGCAGCCCCACGCCTCTTCCGAAAGCCTTTCGCTCCCCTCAGGCTGCGGCGGGCACGGCGGCTACAGCCGGAGCAGCCGCGGGCAGGGTACAACCTCAACAGCACCCGGNGGCCTCTCCCCGGCCCCGGCTCCGTACCGAAATTCTCCGCGTTTCCAAGGTTTGGTGGCCACACGCTGCTTCTTGTTTCTGAAGTTGAAACTCTTCCCAGCACGGCGGCCAGCTCCGCAAGGGAAAGGCGACTTGCCCAACTTACATTAGCCTGTCTTTAAAGCTCCCATGCAGGGCCCGTGTCCCCGTCCCCCCCCCTTCCCAACGCCTCGGGAGTTACCTCATTCGGGGGTTATCCAAACCAGGTTTCTGTTTGACAAGGTGACTGCCTGACACCAAAGCCCACCTTGTGCAGGGATGTCTGCTCACCTTGGGGCTGTGGCCTGTCCTGGCACATTGACTCTGGCGATGGCCGGTACACAGAACCGCTGCAATAATTCAAACCATAAACTCTGAGGAAAAAAATATTCCTGGTACAACTCTGCATCGCTTCCCCTTCTGTTGAATATATATCTCCATGTGATTTTACCTTCTTTGGCTACTCCCTCCTTAGTCATGCCAGTGACAGGTTCCAGGCCGCGCAGTTTGCCCATGCTCATGTCTCACAGAAGATTTTTCACCTGCACAGACTATGAATTTATTTCCTTTTTTTTTTTCAAAGAGTCTGCATTTCTGAAATATCACAGGTTATTTTTTTGATACTTTAAAAAAAAAATTAATCTAAGAATGTTTCCATTTATATCAAGTTTAAATTCAAACTGGTTGCCATTCTCTTCACATAAACCGAAGTGGGTTACACGTTACTTTCCACACATTTGCAGGCAAACGGGAGGGGAAAGAGTGGCTACCTGTGAAATGCAGATATTATTTTTTTCCCCGAGGTTTTCTCAGCAAAACATTTCAAATCACTAGTTATATCAAGTTGTATCAAGTTATGCTGGGGTGTACCTTCATGTCTTACATCGGCTCTACTCAGGAAAAGCTGTTTCTCCTCTGTACTACACAGCCTTTATTCTCCTGGCTGCCTCAAAGGAACGTGTGTGCAGTAGTTAACAGATCCAAGTGCTTAAATTTATCAGGTTAACTGAGACTAAAATGGAAGCTCTACAGAAATGCCATTTTCCAAAACACAGAATTGATACAGTACATTTCACCTGTGTCTTAAAATTGCAATTCAAAGAAATTATGAATATGGTTCCTGGCAGCGTTTCCAGGCTGAGCATTACTGTACTACGGTAGAACACAATCCTGAGACAGAAAACCAACTGGAAACATTAAAGCAAAAGTGACCACTGTGCTCTTTTTAATTGTGCTCAACTGTAACCAAAAAGT
This sequence comes from Jacana jacana, assembly GCA_013400555.1. Classification (NCBI taxonomy): domain Eukaryota; kingdom Metazoa; phylum Chordata; class Aves; order Charadriiformes; family Jacanidae; genus Jacana; species Jacana jacana. The sequence continues at coordinate 105,016 of VZTM01017833.1, read as the reverse complement.
ACAAATAAAAGGAAAGGCAAATGATAAATGAAAATACTTTAAATGCTATTTCAGTTTGGGGTAATATTTCATGTCTTGTTTCCACATTTCATATTATAACGAAATTAATATTTGTATAGTGAGTTCTCTTGGGTGACAACTACCGTTTGCTCTCTTGAAGACTATTGAACACTTGTTTGCTCTCTTGAAAATGTTTTTCTATAAAGAAAACCAGCATAGCAACATCTCTTAATTTCATGCATTAACAGCTGAAATAAATGATACATAATTAAAACCAAAAGAAACCAAGCCAGGTTTTTACTTGCATTGATCCTTACGCTGCAAACAATGCAGTCAGGCTTGGTTCATCACACAGATCCTTTCTCAGTTTAACCTCTTTCCCAGCGGGAGAGTCCAGCGGTTTGATGAGTGTGATTAGAGATGCAGGAACAGTTCCATTTAGATCAGTGGGACATCTCGCCTTGATGTAGAACTAAGCACATACAGAAATGTTTGCAGAAAAAGACCCTCCATCTGAAAGACTTTGTTATGCTCAGCAAGCACCGGGGAAGAATCGAGCGACAGGGGACTGCTATGCCAGGAGGACAGTTTTGTTGTCCCCTCTCCGTTGTCCTTTATGATGAGATCTTAGTGCCAGAAAAGACCCATGCGGCCCATATCAGAGACAGAACATCACCTGTTGGTAATTATACAACTCTAAAACCAAAAGAAGCCAAGGTAAATTTTCATTTTCCCTGACATTTACACTGAAAATATTTGGTCAGCTTTACTTTATGACAGAGACTGATTTCAATGACAAAACCACACCTTTTATAAAGTTACCTTATCTTTTACTGAAGACTGCAACAGCAGCAACAAACTTCCCTCCCTCACACCTAGTAGTGTTCTCCTAAAGTGGTATAGTCCTCCTTGCTGTACTGGGGTCATTTTATCACCTTTGAAAAGTATGACTTTCAGCTGCTGCATACAGGGCCATGACAATAGAGTTACACACACACACACAGGGCCTGTGCTGACTCTCTTACCGCTCAGCTGTGGGAGTCTCCAGGGCATTTCATGAGCTTCTTCGCATGGTGGAGAGAGTCACAGCACAGCATGTTCTCCTGTAATTGTTTGGACAAAAAAAAAGGAGGAGTAGATATGGCTAACTTCCTTCCAGGAGCATCCTCCTCTTGGGGCACTTAAAGAGAACTCTGAGGAACAGAAGCTGGTAGGCCATAGTGGTTGCTGTGCTCTGAGGTAGGGCCAGTGCTTTCCTCTCAGTTTGCAAACCAACAATGTTGTGGTTCTGATGTTGCCCCATCGCACTTACTTCATAAATATTCAACAGTTGTTAATTACAAGAAAAAACCCAAGCTGCTGGCTTGGGGGTAGGTGCCAAGACTTTACCAAACCAGTGCACTTTCCCCATGAAGGCAGTAAAGCGGACTAAGCACCTCTTCTCTCTGGCTGAGAGCATGAAGAAGCAAAGAGGTTTTCAGAGTTGTTCAAGGCAGGTTCTATTTTTCATAAAATGTTTAATTTAACGGTGACCTAGTTTTACAACAGCTTTCAGTGTCTTGGCTTTTCTTATCTCCTATGTTTTAGCCTACATCATTAGAACAATAGGCTTTACAGACTTTGTTAAGAAAACTAAATAAGATCCTAGTTGGTGGATTAATTCTTCTCTTGTGTTTTGTTTCAGGCAGTCGCTATGGCATGGTTTCTTTGTAGTTTTAAGGAGGTTTTAGCACATCTTTTATGTTACACATTGTAGATTTTTTTTAAAATGTCAGCTCAAAGCCCTTTGCTTATTTCATGGTACATTTTTGAGTATCAGGCTGTAGCAGCAGTCTTGAATTCCTCAGATTTTTTACAGAAGGATCCTTTGTTTTGTAAACATTCAATTAACTGTATGGAATTGTTGCCCAGATTGACTAGCAAATTTGGAATTTTACAAGCAGTACAGATTCATGTGAGCATTCAGTGGGAGCAAGCTGTGGGGTACTGCTAATTTTGCCTACCTTACTTCACGTGCCTGGAGCTCCAGAAGGAAAAAGTTGTTCTCCTTCTTGCCATTGCAAGAAATCATCGGTAGGTCAAGTGATGTTCACTCTTTCTATTGCTATGCACTACATACGGTGCTCTCAGCTACTGTTTCATGGTACCCCTCCGTGATTCCATGCTTGTGCATGTGAAAGCAGATTTTAAAAACTCCTAATGCTCTTTTGTGTGTGCTAAGTTCCATATAGATTTAGCAGAAAAAAAGGAAGTAATGTGAAAAAACTATTGATTTCAGCCATGCAGACACAAAACAAATTAGGTCTGCAGAAAGATGCCTCTTTCTTCCATCTTCATCTCAGGGATTTGCAGGAAATTATATCATTGGAGAGTCAAGTATGGGGAGCTTTGCTCCACTGAGTCCTTCCTGCATACACATCCTTTTACAGAGAGACAGCCATAGTAGTAGGAGATGCCACTGCATCCCCCACGCTTATAGGAGTGCAAGTGCTTTCTCTACAGGGAGAATTCTCCCAGGGGGATCTCTGCCCACAAGAGGATTCCTTTGATCCATGTTAGTCGTGCTTTGCAGAAATTGAACATGTCAGGCTGAAGAACCCGCGTGATGTATACTGGCAGCTTCTGAGCCATGAGTTAAACAGCGTCAAGCCAAACATATAGTTCTACATCAACGAGGATCATGCAAGCTAAACCAAAGACAACTTAATAGGAACCATTCAGAGGCAGTGTGTGCTGGGCCTTGCTGAGCTTCACTGAGTTCCTCCCCTTGTGCTAAGGGATTTCAGCTGTCTTGGCAAACATGAAATTTGTGTCAGCTCTAATGCTTCTTAAATTCTGCATGACTTCTGACAAACTTCTCAGCAACTTGTTACCATCAGGAAAAAAAACCCACAACCCATGGAGGCATGGAGGGACTTGTGCCTTGGACACAGGGAAATCACAAACCCAAAAGTATTGAGAATAATATTTTTTTATAAAGCTGAAAATATCAGAACAGCATTAGCTATGGTCCCTCTGTTCGTTTTTACCAATAAACAACACTGTGGAAAAGCAAAATTCACAATCTTTGCAAATACACTTGGGACAGTCTAGAATACCTTGTTTGCTGGAAGTATTAAACCGAGGCTTGTTTAAGAAGATTTGCCTTACACAGTCTTTTCTGGAGTCTCAAAATGGACCAAGAGCCATACAAATAATTACTAGCAGGGAACTCAATTTTCTCAATATTCTGGTTCTTGCTCAAGCATTTTCTTCCTCTTCAGCCTTGTAAATCACACACATGAACAGATCAGCGGACTGGGTGAGCGAGGAGGTTAGCAGTCTCATTCTTTCCTGTGCTAAAGGCAAGTCTTTAGAGGGGATGTGAGGTTTTTCTGTCTTTAACAGGCAAGAGTCTGCTAAGATCTCTCCACTTCTTTTTGTTCACCAGGAGATCCGTTCCTTACTATCTAACAATGATTCTTCTTTTCTGTCCTTTAATCAAGAACAGCCTTTTGCCCAGACTCCATCAACCTGATCAGAACATGTAAAGTTTTCCTGGACCAGGTAAGGCCTCCACTTCTGCCACACTGAGTGCCCAAGCATTATGAAAGCTCACTGCCCTAAGTGGCAGTAATGGGTGAACTTCCATAGAACTCATGCTTTCTCCAGTCAGTCTGTACCTACCAGACTGGAAAAGGTGCACAAGGAATACTTATCTGAATAAATCACAACATCCTTGGCTATTTTCTTCTGCAATACTGCAAAAGTTTCCTTTTTCCTTTTTTCTATCTGAAATAGGTTTTATGAAGATTAATTACATAAGCTGTGATGGGAGCTGCTGTGCAGTGGGAATGAGGAGCCTGAAGTGTGGAGGAAGGCATGAAATGTGTTGAAAAAAACCCACCCTTAAAACTAGCAAAATACAGCATGTGCCTTTCATAGCCGTGATCATGCTGTTTGTATGCTGTATCCCGCTCTCATCACTATTTATCTGTGTCTTATTAAACTACACATTTGTCACAGCAGAAACTATGTCATCTCCTGCTTTTGAAAAAGCATTTAACACACAGAAGAGACTGCAAACATCACTGTAAAACATGTTTCTTTTCTGTACTAGGGTGATTTATAGTGCACACCAACACAGTACAAGTATTGAAACACATCTATGTGCTTGTGTATCTATAAATACTCACTTTGTGTACACACATTTATATATATAAAATCTTTTCTTTAATAGTTACAAAAAGTTTGCTGGGTGTTGATGATTTGCCTAAGTCCCATGGTGCTATTTCTCTCTCTCTCTGGCTAATTTATGTAGCTAAACCTCACAGAGCATTCTCTGGTTCTGGCAGGGGAGTTTAACATTTCACATTTGCTACTAGTGAATATTCAGGTACTCAATTTTGTTTGTCTGTTTGTTTTTTTTCCAATATTAACAACAGTAAAGCTTGAACAGGCAGACATTTCTACAATTTGACTAAGACAACTCCCTAAAACTCACTTTCAAATTCAAGTGACTTATTGGGTTAATCTTCAGCAATTGTTCCAGTTTGTCTACTGGTGAGAAAATACTGTACTTGGAAGAGATCTGGCTGAGCAAAGGTCAGTTGTGCAGCACCCACTGGAACAAGTGGAAGGTGGGAGGGCAGAAGGACTGAAATCCCAGATATTAGCCTAGGGAACCTGATTTTCCTAGGCTCTCACTAGAGATGCTGGGTAGAGACAACTGGAAGTTCAAGGCTGGAGCGTAACCCTCAGATACTCAGAAAAGAGCCAGAAAGAATCTTTCTTTCCCTCTGCTGAGCACAAGGAGACCATAAGAAGGTTTGCCCCACTGGATGGCAGTCAGCCTTTGCTGGCTTTGTGAATCCCCCTTGCCTACAAAGCCAGGAATCCACATGCCAGTTTTGGAGATCTCAGCAGTGTAAAATATGAGATGGATCCCAGAGCTCAGTTCTGGTCTCATCTTCCACCTCTGTGGCCAGAAGAACTCTAATGGCAGCTCTCTCCTTGAAACACTCCTTATCTCAATCCTCAGCCTACTGAGCTGTGACAATAGAGAGACTGATACAGATCAATTAAATTAAAACACATTTCAAATTGTTCTGCTTTGTTAAACTAGAACATGAGAACAACACATTTGCACAATGTATAATTCAAAATAATGCATAGAACCTATTTTAAAAACCAGGAGTTAATATTTTCTTTTTCTAATTAACCAAGAAACTGCTTCAGATCTGCATCACCATTAACAACTCCACCAATCTTTAAAAGATGTAATACATGTCATGTCAGAATCTCAAAGAGAATTATAAGCACTAATGAAACAGTGAGTCCTCAAATCCACTTGCAGGTAAATAACGCTGACAGGTATGGCTGAAATTCTGCCGTTCTTCAGCTGCTTGGGCTGAAATGTTTCAGTTTATGGACTGGCACAAGGCTGTCTTCTTATTTTCTAATTGTTTTTCTTATGTTTCAGCAAAACCAATTTAATTCACTCTGAGGAGATTTGATGAAAGAAAGGCTTTTGCCCATGTTAAATATATTCTTATAACTGAATATGCCCGTGTTTTGAGGCTATTGTTAAAAATGTATTCGGGAGATGGGCCTTGGTGACAAGGATATGCCGTTCTGTGAAAATCTGCCCAAATTTTGACAAGTTACAAAGTCTGAAATTTTCAACTTGTTCCTGCTTACATTCTTCGAGTTGAAAGCTAAATTTCCCAGAAGCTGTTTGCAGTGATGCATATTCAGAACAGTATAGTTAATTTTAACTAAACATGTAAATTACTCGGGCAGGGTAGGGGGTGGTTGTGGTGTTCTGCTTCTTATTACCAAGCTGCAGCACAGAAGGGGACTGAAAATCACTGAGTCTGTCCAACTGCTCAGGGTAGACTCAGCTATGCCTAAGTTACTCCTGACAAGTCCTTAAAGACATGCAGTGCTAGAGACGCCAGAGATGCTCCAGCCAATTCAGTCTAATGTTTAAGTTTCATCCTAATGTTGAAGATGAATCTCTCCTGTTAATATTGAAGCCCATTGTTCTGTGTGCTCCATCATGGACGTGGAAAGCAAATTACCACTGTTCTCTTTGGAGCAGAATTTCACGATTGTTAGGACTTTTACCTGTATCAGATTAGACTGCATCAATTTTCTTTCCTTGCAGCTTGTTTATCAATGCCTCGCCATGCTGATTGCCTTCCTCTGGACCATCTCCAGCAGCTCCACATTTTTCTTGTGTCCATAAGCGTGCACACTCCTCTCTGACACCTCACCAGTGCTGAACAGAGCACACTGTGCCCGCACAGACAGCCCAGGGTGACCTTCCTCTTTCTTGCACCAGCCCAGCGTTATTGCCTCCTGTTCAATTTGGGGTCGAGGAATATATTCCTTCTAAACATTTTCCCACAGATATGCTGTGACAACAGTTCTTTGCTGTCCTGTGTTTCTGCAGCCCCTTGCTCCTGTCTAAATGTAGCTCTTAGTCATATCGTATGCTTCCCACATTTTTCAGATCATGTCTGCAGTTTATCAAGATTGCTGAATTTTAATCCTGCCTTCTAATATATTTGTAGTCTCTTGCTGCTTGAAATTATCTGTAAATTTAATAATAATCCTCTTTGTGTCATCATCTGGCTCATTAATGAATGTAATGAATACTACCAGACCTAGAGCAACCCTCGGCAGAACTTTGTGCAACTCCTCCTTACATTTTGAAGGATGAAATATCTATAACTGCTGTTTGAGTAATGGCCTGCTATTGCAACTCAGCATCACATTTTCTGGGCAAATATTTACAAGTTCGCAATTTACCTTCTGCAAAATAGTTGTTTAAAACTCTTTCTTTTCTTTTTGCCAGGCAATTTTTTACTATTAACAGGACTCAGACTTCAAAGGAGACTGAGCAGAGGTGAAGCAAATTTCATCTGTTATTCAAATACTTAATTGGAGGCAATATCTTGAGGTGCATTTTTATTAGAATTTAGAAAAGGTGGTCACACTTTAGGTATTGCTTGGCTGTGTCCTCCCCTCCAAAAAGGATTCTCAGATTTTAGCTCAGCAGCTGATGGCAATAACATGCAAGAAAGCATAAATATTGAAAAATGGAGAAAGGAAGTCCTTAGTACTCCACTGGACCACTCCTTGAGTAAAAACTTAGTATTTGCAGTGACTTAGAGACTTTATGCTAGTTTCCCTCCTTTGAACCCCACATTGTACAAAAGAATAATACCCTCCATGACAGTTAGAACATATTTAGAAAAGGCCCACAGATCAGCTCATGTGGCTGTGATCTATAATCTACCCACACATGCTAAAAAAGACAGAACTCTTCTCACTGTTATAATCAGCTAGTCCTCCTCATCCTTTCAGAACACAAAGTAAAATCTCTCTTCCTAGATGCTCAACTATTCAGTTTTTGGAATGATCAGGAAAACACAAAAGTATTCCCAGTGTCTCTACCTCTCCAGCAGGCTGTGTCTTCTGTGCTTCTGCATGTCTGACAGGTGGACCTCCCAAACTGAATACTTCTAAGTAAAATATCAAGAACCAAAAGTGCAGCAATGACCTTTGGAGATGTAGTCTAACTGGAAGTTCATACGTCACCTTGAAATGACAGCCAAGCTTCTGTTCTTCATTAGATCTCATCAGTTTGTTTTGTTTCGCAGCTCTGAAAGCTCCCAGCGAAGGTGAAGCTTTTACCACCCTGTCCACATCTGCATGGAGCTGCAAGTTCACCCAGGGCCACTGCCAGGGATGTAACCTCCAACAACCAGTCCACTGGGGTGCAGAGTGCAAGTGCAGTGTACAACTCATCTAAAATAGGTACCTGCCACCAGAATGCTCTCTCCTCACCCGGGCCCTAGTCACACATTCCCTGCACTTCCATCAGATCAATCTGGTGGCCATATGGCTACAGGACAGGTGAATTTGGCTGGCAGATCTGATGGAAAACAAAGGCAACAAATGAAGATGACTTTGCAGCTGGAACAGGGAACAAGACTGTTTTTGAAAAAGGTTACTAGTTTTTAGCTCATTTTAGATGCAGCACAAACTGTTACCTCTGCCTTCTCTCTGCATATTTATCTCCTTCTGACCCTCTAGCCTCCACACACAGGTCCCTGCCTACAGGTTTAAGTCGTCTGTTTTTAATTATTTTCAGCAGTTTTAATTTTTAATCTACAGTTTGAAATCCTGTGCTCCCTGACAAAGCCCAGTCTCAGCTCTTCTTCCCTGGCTTCTCTGGCAGTGCATGTTTTTAAAAAACGATGCACTTGTTTGGTCTTTGCTAGACCAGTGTGTACATCAATCTTCCAATCAATTTCACAGTAATTTAGATTATCAAAAATTAATTGCAAAGAAAGCTAAAAATACTCTGCTCATTCTCCAGCTCCGCCTTTAAGAACCATGTTATCTGGTGGGGATGGTGCACAGACCCAGCAGTAGGACTTCTCTCCTGCATGAAGTGACTGGCTCAGCTTATGACCTCTGCTGCGCAAAAGTGTAGGTCCTGCTCTATGACAATGTCCCACACTTCCTCTCTTTCTGGTAGGGCAAGTAATTCACATAGTTTAGATACCGATTTGAGGATGGGATGTGTTGCCCTCTAGAGCTGACACCAGCTCTTCCTTCTTTGGAAAGGGCCTGGACAACCAAGTCAGACCAGCTGTTAAAGGGTGGGAGCTGGGGGAAAAGAAACTCAGATAATGAATTTTAGTCAGAAGGGACCTGTTTCTGTTACATATTTTTAAAGGAAAAAAGGTGAAAATTACAAAATAAAATGCAAAAATATTCTAATGTTGCAACATCCTTATAGATGTCATGTAGGAGATCTCAAGAAATCCAAGCTTTCTAGCTTTGCAGCCACCATTAAAATGAGATCAGGAGACCAGCAGTTCAATGCATAACAGATTTCATACAGAGCAACACAAACTACTACACTAGGAAAACACAGGACTGGCTTCAAAGATCCTTTTTGCATACAGCACAGGCTGCAGGGATAGCAGGCTTTGTCTGTCAGTAATATCAAACAATTTCTCTCTGTGACTGACTCTGCAGATGAAAATGTTTAGTGCCTGTACACTACATTGCTATCTACGACTGCTGGGCTGTCAGGAAAAACTCCTGAAAAGGAAACTGATAATCACAAAGACAATGTGACAGACAAAAAGAGAATTGAGAGAAACTAACCAGAACTCCAGCTTTTATCTTCCGGACCCCTCCACTTGTTGCCTTGACCATCCTATCATGGTTACTGTATAATCCACTGTAGGGAGGTATCTTCCTAGTTTTCACCTGACTGTCTTAAAGCCATTTTTTTTCACCCACTGAAGTGTTACAATCCTGGGTATGCACCAGCAGTTTAAAAAAGCTTCCTATGCAGTTATTATCTATTGCAGTTGAAGAAGAAAACTTTGGCAAAATTTTAAAAGATTGCCTTACCAGGGAGTTTCAAATAGCTGGAGATTATCTGGTTTTAATATATCAGCTAAGCCCATCTCCACGTTGGAAGCATTTTTGGCCCAAACCAGATTAAGTTTCTAAGCAGCCTTAGGCAGGGAAAAATACCATGGTGGGGTATAGAGGCCATGGAAACGTCCTGTAGTCCTAAACTACCCATGCTCTATCTCACAACTTTATTTACACAGAGAACACTTCTACAGCAACTGCTGAAAAATATGCAGAGCCAGTGAAAACGAATGGAGAGTAAAATCCTCTTTTCAGGAGTGCTGTGCAATCTGGCCTTTGCCATACATGTAACTGCCCTTTTATGAAAATTCCCCAGGGCATCACAGGTTTTACTTGTTCCCTTCATCCTTTAGTGCTTCTGCCTTAATTTTAACAGGTACTGTAGATTCTGAGAAAATATATATGTGGGCTATCAGCACTTTGCATTTTGCCCAACCTCATTATTAAGAATAAAACTGCAATGTCCCCTTTCTTAGAAGGGCACTTCCCTGTTTAAACCTGTGCTTTCACAGACCTGGGACATAGCATGTCTCTGCTTCCTGCAATTAACAGTCTCTGGAAATAATTTTGTGTTCCAACAGCATTCCTATTTCTCATTCTCCCTTTATTTGGGAAGCAAATGCCATGCTGTTTGCAGTAGGTTTTTTCCGACCTTTTATTTTGGGAAAGCACGTAGTTCTGTTCTTAACTAATTCTCTCAATTGAGGCTCAGTTTGAAGGGCACCGTTCATTCCTTTTGTACTGCCATGATACATCTGCTCTCCTCAGATGTTACTCCGTCCACACATCCCCTCTCCACTACTCCCCATCACCAAGGGCCAGCTCTGACCCTCCATACCTGTACAGAAGCTACGGAGGGTCCTCCCATTCTCTTTGCCTACATGGCATGTCAGGGCTTCAGGCAGACCACAGCGGGAGAGCCCAGCCTGGCCCTTTGCTTTCTGTTCATTACAGACCCTAATCAATATGGAAAAGTTCATATAAAAGCAGATCCCCAAACACTTCTGTTGTTTGCACTCTATATGCGGTGCCCAGTTTTTCAACCAGCTCTCCTGTTCTCATGCTTGCCATGGCTGTGGCACCTATATCCTCTAAGTTATTTCTTCCATAATGTCAACATGGAATTATGCATTTCTCTGAAGAGAAACAGGAAGACCTGCATCATGTTTACAGGAGAACTGCTAACTCTGCTGATGATGGAGCAACAAAACAGCGTGTGTCTGGCACCAGAAACACACATTCATTTTCTTTCCTGTCCAGAAGTAATAACAGTGTTCCTAAACACTGGTCTAACTTTGCAGAATTCACATTCTGAATTCAGAATACATAGTTCATATATGAACTGTGGCTCATAAATACAGAGTACATAAACACAGAATTCATAGCTCATATTCCCCCCACCAAATTACTACCTTCTGTCTCCAATGCTCAGCTGTACAGAACAATCCTTGCTTTCATCAGTGCCATCAATTCCTCAGGACTCAGCAAATATAAAATAATACTGGGATGCATAAGGGAGGAAAAAATGGAGCATGAGAAGCTCTCATTAAACATTTATATTATCAGACATAGACTGATCGGAACTGGGGACTGTTATTACAGGCATTTTTTAACAAAGGTAAACAATTTTCACTTTGCCTTGCTTACAGCCTGTATCTGAAGACAGGCTCTCCAACTCTCCTGGGCACACAAGCCCGAGCACACCCGGCACAGCTGCCTTGTCTGCCCCAAGCAGGGGAGATGGACCTGACCCAGAAACTCAAACAAAAGTGGTAACTCAGTCTCTGAAGTCTTTAGAGGTCTGGCTACCCAGCTACAAACAGTACTGTGTGGGCATGTCCAGAACACACAGAGATAAATCTAAACCTCTTGTCTTTCCAGAGGATAAACTAAACCCTTACAGTGTATATCCCTTTTCAGAATATAAGCAAGTCAATATATCCTCTCCTACCACCAACCCGTCCTCTCCCTTTGCTTCTGACAGAAAAATATCTGGATTGTAATCTGAGATGACACATTGTTACAAACGAGGGTTATAAGGGAATTCAGCCAAAGAAAATCTCAAAGACTACTTTCCTGTAATAAGAATGGGAAAAGAAAGGGTAGTAAAATTCTCACACAACCCTTTTATCATTCTCTCCCTTCCCATCCACTGGAAAAGTGCTTTTATCTGTGCAGAATGGAGAAATGACTCCAAAGCCCATGATGCAGGAGAGTCTCTGTGAACCACGGTGAATTTTATACTCTGTAGCACAGACTACAAGTCAGTAAAACATACCTGAAATTCAGTAGAACATGGACAGGTAGTTTGGGCGTTCAGTTTTGGTTCAGTTCAGAGATGCTTCTTGTCCAAATCTCTTTGCTGGCAGGGATGCAGTGCCTCAGCAGGTAGCCTCTCATCAGTTAGCAGAAAGAGTACTTCTGGGATATACTGATTTTTGAATGCTGCATAGGCTTTGGACTCTGAGGGCACGGTCACTGGGACACCTCAAGCTGATAAAATGCTAGAGATGAAGATCCTATCCTGGACAGCAGCAGCCTCCGTGGAAAGGCGAGTACAACCACAGGAAGCATCTGCCAAGATGATCCTCCTCTCCTGTCTATGTCTGTAGAGAGCTGCTCACTGAAGCACACTCTAAAGTAAAAAAATCGGTAATTAGAAAAAACCCAAACCTCCTGTATGTCGTCACAGCTCGGTTGGAATCGGGACATGAAGCCTCCCAAACTCTTGGCATTCTGTGAATAACACGAGAAGGGAAAATCTTTCAGCAGTCTTCATATGGCTTGCATAAAAAATAGTGTGACCAGCAGAAGTAGGGAGGTGATTGTCCCCCTGTACTCAGCACTGGTGAGGCCACACCTTGAGTATTGTGTCCAGTTCTGGGCACCTCAACACAAGAGAGATATNTGGACTTGATGATCCCAGGGGTCTCTTCCAACCTAAATGATTCTATGATTCTATGGTTCTATATCAACCAACACACTGTTTAATAACACTTTCCAAGGCTTTCAAGGAGGATAGGTCCTGGTACAACCTTGCTTTTCACAGCATTGTTTGTGATCATGCAGTTACTTAACTGCCCCAGGGAAAGCAAACAAGACTCTGTAAGTGATTGTTGGTCTTGAAATCCATAAACTTCCTGAAGAACATCTCAAGGCAAGGATTTCCATAGGTTAGTCCTGAAACGGATAAAATTATCCCCTTTTCTCTCTCTCTCTCTTTCTTTTTTTTTTTTTTAAGTTGCTTTTCTCCCTTTTCTTTCAGCATTCCCCTGTTACTGTTACTGCACTCAGGAAGCTTGTACAGGACCCAGCTGAACTTTCTCTGTTTTACTTAGCATTGTGCAAACTGTATATGCTGTAACTCATCTTCTCAGTAAAGTATGCAGGCTTCACCTGCTCCATCTGTTCTCATATGGAAATCTTGCCATTCTCCAAATTATTTGATTACCTGTTTTGAGGTCATTCTATGTTTCATGGATTTTTCTGACGAGTAGCCAGAACTGAGGACTGCATCCTGGGAGAAGATGAGGTATTTTTCCAGAGGCAGATGTATTTGCTATTCTTAGCTCTTCCAGGAGCAGTGCCTGTATATTTTCTGCTACTTTGTATTCCAAAATTCTTTCAGAACATGATTTTCTCTCTAATTCCCAACTCCTGGCTTCCCAGCCCCAATGGGAGTTTTCCCTATCAGGTACAGGGAGAAGCGCTGGAGCAGCTAAGAAAGAGCCACAAGGAAAAGGGACTTCAGAGCCAGGAGCAGCAGTGCCATATCACCTCCTCGCTGTGCTGTAGCTCCTCCAGAGATGCCACAGCCCTGGGACACTGGCCAAAACAGCACTTACCTTGTGGAGACTGGCAAACCCCCCACATTTCCTGACCTAATGGGGAACATCAGCAGCTCTGCCTGCCAAAATGCAACGTGCGTCTTTGTGGCTGGTGATATGAGCCTACACCCACCACAGAAACCAATCTCAGCGGCCTGAATACTGCAAACCAGCATGGGTCTCTTTCTGTCTAAAGGGATGGGTTTTAAATGTTTGTTATTTGCAGAAATACACTGGCAGTCTCCTCATTAATCATTTTGGGGGATGGGGGAATGCCATCCCAACTCCCAAACTCTCAAAAAATCTGTAATCAGCTGTCTCTGAGACTAAGAGACTAATTCCCTGGTTGGTACCTCAACAGGAAAAGAAGTTTTCTCTCCTTGATATGATTAGGTGAGCATTCTGTTTTGTAATGTCACAGAAAGATGTGTCTTATGATGAAACTTTAGCATCCCATGCTGTGCTAGACTTGTGGGGAAATAAATTTTTAAAAGAACATTTCACAGCTTTGTTCCATGAAGGGTGGGAATATTCCTCAGTACTTCAAGTGCTGGGGAGAAAAAGCCCCTTCCTCTCTTTTCTTCTCAGGGAGTCAGTTATCTTTCCTTTGAATTTATTTGGAGTTTAATTAAACATAACATGTATTAGAGGTTACATCTCTGAGCATCTTTTTTTTATCACTCTACTAGAGAAGCTAAAAACTAGAGTGTTATTGTTCTGCTCCTTCTTTGACAACATATCATAAAATAGGTCTCAGGGAGATTAATAGGGCCTATAAGACAGGACAGTTTTTCCCAAGGTTCAGGCTTCTTAGAGGAGCTTGCAAAAGCTGTCTCACCATACTCCCTTCCAGCAGACAGGCAGGGAACCTGCCATCAGTCTTACTCTTGGCTCTAGACTCAGCACTGCTTTGACATTTTGCGAAACTTTGAGCTGAAAGAAACTAAAATTGCTTTTTTGCTTGCTAAAGGAGATGTATCAGCAGTACATTGTCATAGTAAACTAAGGATGAGAAATGGCTGTATTCTTATCTTGCAGACATAGTGCAAGGATGCACTTTAAAACACAGAGCCAGAGAAAAAATGTACAATTAACACCTTAACACTGCTTCAGCCGAAGCAGAGATCAACCCCATGGCCTGAAGGAATGCCACAGCAGCAGCAGCAGCTGAGAGGCAGCCATGGCACTCGGCTGAAGCAGTGTGTGACAGCTGGGTGAGGAAATACAATTTGAAAAGCTGAGTAAGCACAACAGGAAATAGAGTCATAGAACAGTTAGAGTTGGAAGGGACCTTAAAGATCATTGAGTTCCAGCCCCCTGCCATGGACACCTCCCTCTAGACCAGGTTGCTCAAAGCCCTATCCAACTTGGTCTTGAACACTTCCAGGCATGGGATATCCACAGCTTCTCTGGACAACCTGTTCCGGTGCCTCACCACCCTCTGAGCTAAAATTGTCTTCCAAATAACTTATATATATCTACCCTTTTTCAGATTAAAACTGTTATGCCTCATCCTATCACTACACTCACTGATAAAAAGTCCCTCTCACCTTTGATGTAGGCTCCATTTAAGGAGGAAGGTCACTAAAAGGTCTCAGCAGAGCCTTCTCTTCTCCAGGCTGAACAGCCCCAGCTCTCTCAGCCTGTCTTCATAGGAGAGGTGCTCCAGCGCTCTGATCATCTTCATGGCCCTCCTCTGGACTTGCTCCAGCAGGTTCATGTCTCTCTTATGTTGGGAGCTCCATAGCTGGACAAAGTATTCCAGATGGGCTCTCACCAGAACGGAACAGAGGGGCAGAACTGCTTCCCTCAACCTGCTGGACACACTGCTTTTGATGCAGCTCAGGATGAAGTTGGCTTTCTGAGCTGTGAGTGCACACTGCCAGCTCATGTTGAGCTTCTCATCAACCAACACCCCCAAGTCCTTCTCCTTTGCAGTTTTTTAATTTTAAATATCTGCAACTTTTAAATTTACTCAAAACGTATGTGTTGGAGCAGTGACTCGATGACTCGGTGTGCTTGATTTTCACTCAGCTGTCAAGGAAGACACAAGCACAGGCAATTGTTATGGTTGGTAACTACTAATTTTGATTTGTGCAAAGACATAAAAATCTGCGCTCCAAGGAAATGGCTGTCCTCAGCTGTTCCTAGTGGTCAGACCTGTGGGGTCTCATCCCTC
Organism: Jacana jacana; assembly: GCA_013400555.1. Classification (NCBI taxonomy): domain Eukaryota; kingdom Metazoa; phylum Chordata; class Aves; order Charadriiformes; family Jacanidae; genus Jacana; species Jacana jacana. The sequence goes on along the minus strand of VZTM01017833.1, from coordinate 89,560 downwards.
TCACAGCACCTCAGCCCCACGAAACCCAGTGCTTCCCAGGCACAGCAGGTACACCCAGTGTAAAAGCCCTCCAGAACCTGCCTCTGCAGCCCCCACGCTGACAGAGCTTTGTAAGGAATGTGGTGGGCAACTTTTTAAATGTCACCCTTATGCAAGGTAAGCTTGGTGCCAAATAGCACTGTGTAGAGCAGGGAATCCTGAGGTCACCAGTGGTTTTGGCCATCTCTGTTAAAAACAGAAATGATAATTTAGACAGTCCCATTTTTCCTTTTAACTTGGTTTTAATAGCTGAATTCCTTCAGAGCATAATTAATGTTTATATATCCACTTCCGAGCAATTGACTAATTTACTGTCACAAAACCATTAACCTGACATTTTTGCCTCTGTGTATTGTAACCCAAGATTCACAGCCATTAGATTCACCTAGAAATACAGAAGTTGCCAATACATGAATTATAATTTAATAAATAAAGAACAAAAGACGGACAAATTAATACAGACAGAATAAGAAAAGATTGAATCCTTTGCTGAAGTATTTAAAATAACACAATTAGAAGCAGGGATGCCTGAGTCAATCCCTCTTTAAGTAGTTTCCATTTAGTTTGACTTGGCATATCCACTTTATTCCATGGAAAAATCCCCATAACTCTGAACTGTAGATAGTTTGTGCTTTTAACTGTACATTGCACACTTCAGACTCCATAGATGGCATAAGGCTCAGCAGTTCTGGCTCTGTGTTTGGGGATCCTGTTATCTCCAGGAAAGCAAATTACTGATAGTGACAATTCAAGCACTGGATCACAAAAAACATGTAGAAAAAAAATTAAATAGATCTTGGAGTGTCTGTCCTGACTAAGGGATGGAAACGTGCAAGGGAGAGTGCCCATAAAAATGCCTTTTGTTTTTGCTTTAAACTGAAGTCACTGTGCACACTGTGATCAGAGATCGCTCTGCCCCTCCTAATACTTGCTGCTCTTCTAAGATTTCCTTGTAGCATACAATGATAGCAACATTGCAAACCAGATCCCTTGTTTCCCTGTTCTAACTTTGCAATGAGTTAATCTATGCCTGCTTCCAGTTGAGGATCACTCTTCATGTTTTCACCACCTTCAAGTATCAGTAATATGCTCCAAGTTGTGTTTTTGAGGTCAGTGTTTATTGGAGAGGGTTGCGTTTGCTTTCCCAGGTGCTACCTTTGCTTTTCCCCACAGCATAGTTTGACTGTTGAGGATTGTGGTCTCCAGTTGTTTTCACTGTGGTGAACATTGGAAGGTCTGGGTGATTTTTCTACTCTTGGTAACAGTGAACAGAACCTCCTGCAGAAGCTGCAGGACATGGATGTATAGGGATAGGTTGGACACTTCCAACAGATTTTTAGGTAAGTTTGTGCCATGAACCTGACAGTTTCCTTATGCATTCCTCTCTAGGTTTCCTTCTGCATTTCAGTTCCCCAAATCACTCATAACAGCTACTTGAATGCAAATCACAAATAAGGTATTTGATGGCTGTAGAACAAGCATATCCATTCCACAAATCCACCTGTCTCACAGCACTGGAGATCCAAAGGTCCACTGGACTAGTGGTGGCACCAAATGGGACTGGGGTAGTAATATACTAATTCTTCACACTGCAATAAAAAGCCAAACTCTTTCCCTTACAAAATCCAGGCCAGAGTGTGGGAAGTGGGGGCTTGGAGAGAAAAAGAGAGTGGGAGAGAGATTAAACTGCCTCTGATATTTGATGCCTGTAGATGACAGCTTCAAAAATATTTCCATGGATGTACTTGGCAGGCGCCTGCCTGTGATTTCCTTCTTGATACATGTAAACAGCAAAAGCACATAAACGGCCTCTTATTAAAAGAGATCTAATTATCTTAATTTTTGTACACGTACAAAAATGGTTTACAAGCTAAGGCATGGCTCCCATCACTGCCCCCTTCCTCCTCCCAACCTGCCCTTCCAGCAGCTGGCACTCACCAAGTGAAAAGCAGGACCTGGGGCCAAGCCCTCTGGCAGGACAAAGTGAAGTGGTTTGGGTTCCCCTGGTCCTTTCACAGCACCTGCCATCCCATGGTTTCAGACGGGATGCTGAGGTCCTGGGATACTTAAGGCCTGCGTTCCCACTCCTTTGTAAAGAGGTGTGAGTGCCTCTGTACTCCAAGATCCTCTGAAAATCCTACACTCACAGACCCACAAAGAAATATAAACCAAGTGACAATTTCCTCCAGTGCACAGAGACAGTTTGTCTCTGGGTTTGAAATCTAATTCCCCAGGAGAAAAATATTAGGCTATAAAGAAGAGCATAGTTAGATGAACTGAAGATTGCGAAGCAGGAAAAGAAAATGATGAGAGGGAACAGGGAGACAAAGAGGAGAAGGGCAAGATATCAAAAGGGGGAGAGTAGGAATACAAGCTGGAAAAGACACTGGCTTTCTGTTGCTTTCTACTTGGCTCCTATAACTTTTTCTCATTTTTGTTTGCTCTGTTTTTTCTTTGCCTGAAAAGTCAATAAAACTTTTATAGGCAATGGAGGGAGAAGGAATGAAGATGAGATGTCTGAGGCAGAATTTGTGCAAGCAACTAGGGCCAGCTCTGTGGTCCTGTACTGGCTGCACAGGTACTGTGCACAGCCCCACCTCCTTCTGATCTGCACTGGACACCCAGCTCAGGATGCTGGAGGAAACAAAATGTGGGCTGATGGTAAGGAGAGAGAAGAAAGAGTAGCAAAGAAAGGGGACAGAGGTGCACAGGGCTTTGGAAGGAGGTCCTGGCATGGGGGAAGGTAGTCAAGCAGATGAAAAGCATAGAGGAAGAGGGTTGTTGGCCTGGCCATGCTGCAATGGCTCCAGGCTGGCTGAGGAAGCTCTTCAGCAATGTATGGCAGAGGTTCACTGCTGGCTGAGTTGCTGCTTATTGTTCCAACTTTATATGGGGATAAAGAACAAAGGCAGGAGAGGAGGGGAAGGAAGGAAGCCTCCTGCCACCTTCTAACATCTAATGGCTGCAGGACTTCAGCCTGGAAACCCTTTGAAGTGTGGCTGATTGTCATAAGCTACTAAAGTGGGCAAAACCTTTTCATTTAAAACAAAAAAAAAAGTTACATCAAACTGTCACCATTGCGAATGCAAAGCCATAATCCCTGCTAAAGCCAAGCCCTGCTGAATCCAGCAGAAGGATACGTATGGCTCTATGGAGGGGGTGGGAAGGAGGACAGTGATGCCCTTTCACGACTTTTCTCCTGATTCCAAGGGTTGGCAGTGTGTCATGAGCCTTGCCAACCATTTGAAATGTAGTCAGCTCTGGATCACCTCTAAAACCAAAACTCAGTCCTATTACACTTCTCAATAGGTGGGTCTTTGGGGTACACACATGTTTCAGCAGGGTGGGATTTTCAGGTAAGACTGATTACAAGTCTGGATTTGATTTAGCATTTTTAATTGGCCTGACATACTACTGTCACACAAACAAATTCCATACACTTGTAAACAGGCTGAACTGAATCATAAACTTAACAAAATAGAAATACTGCCATAGAGTGAACTCTCAGATATATGTGCAAAAAAGTACCATTGCAATTAAAATGTGCGATAGTAACTCAGGAAGTAGACTGATAAGTAATGCGTTCACTGGATTAACTAACCTCCTAGCTACATGAATGAATGGTAATTATAGGTATCATGAAATAGAGTCACACAGTGTAACTGCACTGTAATTATATTTGCTGTATTAAAGTGTGACCCTGCTATTACAATGAAAAATGAGATGAAAAGAAGAAGAAAAATCCCAGCTTGGGATCCAAGGAGGTGGAACAAAGCCACAATGATACCTATTCAGCTGCCTTCACTGCTTCACCATCTCCCTGCCAGAGGTATGTTCCACACATCTCTGGAGTGACAGTGCTGGTGTGTATATTGGTACCAGGATTACACCCACGCTGCTCCGGTTTAGCATCACCCCTGGAATCACTACTCTGTGCCATTACCAGTGATAGGCCAATTCCATAGTAGGAGTACAGTAGGGAATGGCTGCAAGCTGCAGCAGGGTAGGGTTAGGCTGGACATTAGGAAAGAATTCTTCACAGAGTGGTCAGGCACTGGAATGGGCTGCCCAGGGAGGCGGTGGAGTTGCCATCTCTGACTCTGTTTAAGAGTAGATTGGATGTGGCGTTGAGGGATATGGTGTAGGGGAGAACTTTGTAGAGTAGGGCTGATGGTTGGGCTTGATGATCCCAAAGGTCTCTTCCAACCTGAATGATTCTATGATTCTATGAAACTGTTGGCTGCACAAATTCTGTATTCTCCCTGCAGTACATTTAGTTCTAGCAGACTTAATGTTAAAGGCACATATTATACTGGGCCAGTGCCAATGCAATCTCCCCCTCCTGGTCCTTTCTGCCTAAAGCTAAAGAACTGTAAGGAGAGAATGTTTTTGTTGGGTTTATGGTTGTGGGGTTTCTATATACTGCTTTTGCAGTGGCCAAGCTTGCTGATTAGCTCTGCGACCTTTCCAGTGCCCAGTCAGCTCAGAAGAGGCATGGGAAACACTCTAGTACACACTGAGAAAAAGAGAGAGCAAGCTGGGAGGAAAGCAAGCATGGGAAAGTAGCCCCCAGACAAAAGAGCCAGGATGGAAGAAGGAAATCAAAGGAATCTGGTCCAAAGAGCAACAGGTACGTCACAACATGACTTACAGATGCTCCTTAAAAACACACATTTCCAGTCACAGGCATGGCATGCTTTGTCTTTATTCCCAAGCCTGGAAGAAAAACCACCTGGTTGAACTTGTGTAACACTGCCATCCAGTGCTGCCAGCATGCCCCAGGTGCAGCCCCACCTCTGTGCCCTGACCTATCCCCCTCCAAAGCAAGGCCACCCTCCCAGCCAGGCCTGGTTATCACCCTCATTAGGGCAATCTCCCCAGCTGTATTCCCTTACCCCTGGAAGTTCTGGCAGGGCTCTAGCCTACAGGGTGTGGAGGGGGCTGGAGGGCACAGCTGTCCTCAGTCACTAGGACACCTGGAGCAACATAAACCGCACCATCTCAAAAGGTGAACCCATCCACATATTTTCTCCCCTATTCCCCAGTTTTTTATCAGCTCTAAAAGGAAGGTTTCTTATATGCTAAATGACATGATAACTAGTTGCCTGTTCTTGGAATTGAGAACTGGTAACTGGTGTCCACCTTCCTGAAAGGGGACATCATTGTTCAGCCCACAAGGGAGACAGGGTCACAGACCAGTTGTGAGGATGCTGGTCAGGTTTTGCTCTAAATTTGGTGAGAGGCAAATTTCCCATGCTTTTTAAAAAAATGAAATATTTCATCTCCCTCAAGCAGCCAGAGGGATATTCTTAGATATTTTCCAACCTTGCCCCAATTTTTTCCTTTGAACCGGCTAAAACCATCAGACTAATACTCTGAGAGCCTTTCCAAGACCATAAATACAACATGTTGATTAATAAAATACCAAATAACTTACATGCAAAAGACAGTCTTTGTCCTTCTCTTGCTTCAAATCAGAGGTTTTCTGTTTTGTGATGCTAATTCAGAGCTATGGGCAATCCTCTCCCAGGCCAGCTCGCTCCCTTTTGTAGAGGAACAGTTTTCTTCTGCACCCATTTATCAACCTTCATCAGAGATATGTCTGGAACTTTTTCACTACTAACTAAATTGATAAATTTGCTACTGAATAATTACAAAAATAGTTCACTTCAACTGAACAGCAGCAGAATGGACTGCAATGAATCACAAAAATAGATTTGCTGGCTTTTGAACATGCTTCAGCAAGGAAAGTGCAGCTGAATTTGACAAAATACAGCCACTTTCTCTGCTGACTTGCATAGTCAGGAGAAACTCTGCCTTTCAAATCAGGTGAATTTGAAAGGAAATCTTTGATGTAACACACAGAATAATGTCCTGCATAGCTGACAGAGTATAAGCAAATAAACAAATGCTTCTTCTTTACTTTACTGTAACTATATTTAGTTAATATTGAATGGATGACTTGAAAAATTAATGTAAGGATTGATAGTGGAGACTGTTTTTATTCTTGATCTGCAGAGTTACATCATTATTAATTAAAGCAGATACTGTACCTGCTGAAGCCAAGTAGATAGCACATAGTATTTTCTGCTTCTTTATCCTTAAGCTTTTTCAATCAAATTTCTGGAATATGCAAAGTAGTAATACTGGTTCTGAAATAAAAAAATAAATTTAAAAAATCTAACTACTGATTGTTGTAGCTGGAAAGATACAATAATTATTATTTTTACCTAGGAAAGTAAACCCTAGAAGTTTGGTCTCAGTTGTGTGCCATTTCTGGGCATTAGCTTTGCCTTACTCCATGGAACAATGTTAAACTCCAGAAATCTTTCACATGAAAGATTTCACTCTAAAGCTATCAGAAAGGGATCTATTTTTCAGCTTCCCTCAGCCTCCTGTATTTTCCTGAACTATTTATGTAGCTTGCACCTGCTCTGACAATCTTCAGCCATTATTTCCCATTTATGATAATTAGAGGCACCTCTTTTGGTGTTCCCCAGCAAGGAAGTGCAGCACTGAGCATCACCTGTGATGTCCTTCCAGAACCAACCTCATCTTGAAGACATGGTCTACACTCTCTGTGCTTCAGCAGCCCCAGCCACTTTCAGAGGAGGGTAATAAATGCCAGAACAAAAAGGCAGAGAATTATGTGCAGTCCCTTAGAAAAAACATGGTTTTCAAATGCAGTTCATCACTAGCAGCATGCCAGAGGATCATTGTCCTAGTTTTCCTAGTTTCCAACTTGGAAGAGCTTCTCCACTTGGGCACAGTTACCTCCGATACTTCAGAACTACAAAAAAAGCAACACAGAAGACCCACAGGTCTTTGATACAAATGTGTACGGTGTGCAGTAATGACAAGGTGAAAATCCTCACTCACACAGAGCTCACCTGTAAGGACTGAAATGGAAACTGTGTGCACATTTCTATAGAAGAGGGTCCCTGGTCCCTGTTAGTATCAACTTATTATGGCACTGCTGTCAGTGTGGGCTGTGAAACCTGCTGGCTTGGTTTCCATCATTGATGGCTTCTTTATCCCTGCTGGCAAACCTGATGGATAAATACCTTATCTAAAAGGTGAAAGTGGGTCCTTCTGTTTTTAGGTTCTTTACACCAGTGCCTAGACAGGAGGTGATTAACAGAAGCAGCACCTCTCCAAAAATCAGCTGTGTGAACCATGCTGGGCAACAAGTGGCCAGAAGTCCCAAAGGTTGACCTTAGATGAAGGTCAAGTTGGGCATTTGCCCAGGAGAACATACATGCATGTGGGAGAGAAACTGAAGGCTCACATCAGCTGGAGGGGGCTGGTCCATTGGCGGGACCACTTCCCAGGCAGCAGGACACCAAGACCAAAGAAGATCCCCTTGATCTCTCTGGCTGCTCATCCTGCTCTGCCCACCTTTGCACCTCTGCCAGATAAATCAGCTGAGGGTTGTTCCTCTACCACAGCAAAACCAAGCCTTGTTCTGAGAGACCGTGCGCCAGCCCTGATGATGGGTATTTCTAATGGGAACAAACAGGTATTTTATCTGCTTTAACTCCCTTTTCAGAAAAAAATTACTCAAATATAAATTTTGGACCTCAGCCAACTGGGGGGGGGTGTCCTTCAAATGCATAATAAAAATCAGTTTTTCATGTATATGTTTTTTGCCATCCTCCAAAGAGCACTGGTTGCTCTTCCCACCACTCTTTGTTCCCAGTATAGCACTATATCCCAGAGTATCTCCTGTGGGAATCTAGACTTTCATACTCCAGCTTTATGTTAGCCCTTAAAGTCTTTTGGTGCCAGAAATGCTCCTAGTTCAATAATACAATTACATTGGAAGACATGGGAATAAAGGAAAGCAACTAAGGTTCTGCAAAGTGGGACCAATTTGCAGAAGATTTCTGTATTTCAGCTACATGCAGTGCTCACCTCATGTCCAGACCCAGAATCATGGAGGGTCATGATACAAAGCCCTGTTCATTTCCATCAGCCAGTTCTCTGAGGTCCAGGGGAGAAATGTTACCCGCAGTGCATCTTTGAGGACTTCGTCAAATGCATTTCTAAATTAAACAGTTTTCAGCTATTGAGCAAGAACTCTGACAGTCAGAAGAGCACTGAGGGGAATTTTAGGCTTCACTTTGCTCAGACAATTAATGTAATACAATGCTGGTTCCCCGATGCCTCCCATCTTGCATAGTTATGCAGGCTAAATCTACAGAGAGATTTTTCCTTCATTCAAAATGCAAATCCTCAGAGCCCCCTTTCCAGCTCTTGCCTAACTTTGGAGCTGGCTGAATCCCTGTGACACCTAAGATCCCATCAGTAAAGCTCTCTGGTTGCTTAAATTTCTGCCTCTGGGCCTGCCCAAATATACTCAAGTCCTGACAGCACTGAATAACTCAATGTTTCAGCCCTACAGGGAATCACAGAAAAGGCATTACTCTTCTAGTAGCTGTATCTGCTAACTGGGATCCCATAGGAATTTTGACAACCCAGAGCCAGCACAGACCATAGCTCAGAAATGGGATGGTGGGGTGGTGTAAACTGCCACTGCTATAAGGTAGAGGGAGGGAGAAAGAGGGGCAAAGTATTTCCAACATGCTGTTTGTGGTGTTTCTGTCACTTCTGGACTCACCAGCAAATCCCTAGTCAAATTCTTCAAGGAGGATTTCACTTCCCCAGAAAATATCATGGATAACAGCTGGGCTAGCCACCTAGGTAATCAATGCCTTGGATGCATGAAGGGAGGTGCCCCATCATTCAAAATTAAACATGTGGCTCCCACCCCTTTCTTGGCATTTGCTGTTGACCTTCTCAAAGGGTCTCTGACTCTGCATAGCAGCTTTTGTAGCTCTAATTAGGCACCTCAGCATCTACTTAGCCACATTGTTCATTTCACTGGGCATCAGAGCACAAGAACTAAAATCAAGTTCTCTGAACAATTTGGCCTCTACTTTGCAAGCAAGCTTTGCTTGGGAATCCCATTTTTCCACTCAGATGACAAAAAGCTTGGAAAACAGCAGATTAGCCCTCCGGATGCACATGCATTAGTAATGGAAGTAATTGCACTGTCTTAAGCACATTGCATAGTGTACTGACTTGAAACCAAGCTGAAGAAACACCACTAGCAGCTACAAGAAAACAGACCAGATTACAGGACACCAGGTGCAATAAGGCTACAAGATAGTCATCTCACCTGCTCTGGTAATTAACAGCCACAAGTCTCACCGTGCAGATCACAACTCTCTCCAGTACTCCCTTCTGATGAAGAGTTACTCTCAGATTGTGATCCCTCTGCAAAAGGGGACAGTATGACAGCTAGAGAACTGAAGGAGGAAGTTTATCTCCTTACTGTATATTCACTAAAAGCCTCAAACTGCCTGACTACTTCTCTGGAGCTACTTATAGAATATGAGCATGCACTGGGTTTTCAGAGTCTTACGCTGAAACAACCTAGGGCCCATGTCTGCACGGCCAGTACTGTGGAGCTGTGCAAAAGAAAAAAATGTGCAAGGAAAAAATCCTCCTTATCCACTAAGAAGTCCCAGGACACAATCCTCATCCTGCAGCAAGCCCAGCAACGTGTTACTGCGAGCAATGTGGTGCACCTACTGGCTGGTCACTCAGAAAATTAAATTGAACTGAATGCATGAGGCAAACCTGAAGTGTTCCCCACGGGCGCTGTGTAGCGTTACAGAGCACTGGAGGTGGTTTGTGTGTGACTAGCACAGGCTCTGAAAAGGAAGCCACTTTAGTCTGAATTTGTGGGGAAGCATCCTTTTTTTCCTCCCTGGTGCAAACACTTGCTAAGACACAGCACTCTCCACAGAGTGTGGTTTTCCCTGTTTTGCTGTCAAACCCTCCTGGTCCCCTGTGGCCGCTCCCAGAGCAGTCGGCACTGCCACCCTGTTTCAAAATAGTCACTTACCTCCCACATCCTTCTCCTTTCTGAAGGCCTGCAGGTGTTTTCATCTTCTTTGACACCATGCCAGCTTTTAATTCCTTGATCCCAGCAGTAGCCTCAGAGGTTTCCAAATGCACTTAGTGTCCTCCACACTCACCTTCCTCCTGTCTATGATTTTATAATTAATAACTCAGAAAATAGCAAGTAATGGAACTTTGGCACAGTTATCCTGTCACTTGCCTTCATCAGATATAGTCAAGTGTAAAGATCCATAACAAATTACTGAAGAAACATGTTTTCAGATGACACAAAAATACCACATTCAGAGAAGGATGTGTAATAGCACTTGGGAATGAAAAAAGCGGACCCTACACTCCTGAAATGCCAATGCTGCTGTCAACTTGAGGTTTTATTTAAAGTCATAAATGAAATAGCAAAATTTTAGGAGTTGAATATAATGCAGTATTGACAACAGAGAAGAGAAATTCTTGGGCAGGTCACAACCCTCTGTGCCAACATGATCAAGGTTAGCTGTTTGCTGGCCAAAGGGAAGTATGGTTTTGGAGCGTGTACATACAAGCGTTGGTGTGTAAACACCAACACCAACCCTTTTTGTAAAAACGGTGTGTCTGTCACAAAGCATAGGTAGATCTCATGAGGCGAGGTGCTGATGGTAAGGATTGCCTGACCTATGGAGCTAATAGCACAGAGGGGAAACCATACCAGTTTTAAGGATAGCGAGCAGATCACATGCTTCAGCTGCGGGGTGTGTTGTGTATGGGTGACAGGGTAATAGAATGACTTGACAGAAGCTGTTTAATGCAAAAAGGCTTTACTATCTGATTCTCCATCATCTTCCGTGTTATGCTGACGTTTGTCTTGGCAAAGAGAGTTCGAACTGAGTGCACAACGTGACCTCAGTCTCCAGGGAATGGAAAACTCTGAATATGTGTGTATGTCCCCAAAACTTACTTTCCATAAGTGTAAGCAAATATGCAGATTGCATGACAAAGAAGAGTCAACGTGTTTGTGCATGGAGTTTGAGTGAGTGACACCAACCCAAGAACAAAAAAAGATCAAAGTGCCAGTCTGCATGCACACATGCTAACTGGGAAAAACATGTCACATTTATACTCAACAAACCTTCTAGAGCTGCGTATTTCAAGTAAAACGGTATGGTACTGGATAAAACGTGCTCCTGTCACTTTTTCCTTGTCTGTTCTGTAAAGCCAGAACAGCTGTAAGATTATTTGTCTCCAATTTAAGCACCTTTGGCCAAGACACTGGAACTAACGGAGGGGATTTTTGAAGAGTACAAAGTCTGTTCTCCATTTACTTAAAAACACATCCCTACAGTCAGAAGTGTGGAATGAGATAACGCCATTCAGCAAACTGACAGATCACGCAGGGTCTGGCATTTCTCTTTGGGCCTTAAAGTGGAGACAAAAAAATGCATACACAGCACAAGATCTAAATAATGGAAGGGACTTTCAGCACAGTTAATTAAAGCATTGAGGTCATTATCTGCCAGCGTACACACATCACAATAGGAAATATAGTCTTTCTTTCAAAGCTCCCAAATTATACAGAACAAAAATACATTCTGTCTTCCTCCTTCCCTCTCCCCCATTCTAACCTTTGCTGCAAAGGTTTCTTTTTCTTCTGAGAAAAACTTGTATTTCACCATCCACTTTAAAATATTTATTGGTGAATTTAGTGTTCTTCAGCATTCTTTAGTGTTCCAGCTTCCCCCATCATTTTACCAGTGCACATTAATCCAAATTGATGAAGACTAGGAAAATTTGGATTTTCCTTTTTCTCACCCTTGCTAAATCAGTGTGATGTAAACAGTGTCCAAAGCCAGTGAAGCCTCTGGTTCTTCACCAGCACAAGGAGCAAACACTGTGAGTACTTACAGGCCTGCAGGAAGCTACAGCTGAAACAGTGGTAAACTTCTGTTGCTGCCCTTGGTGACCATAAAGAGGGCAAATATACATATGTATACATGTGTATATACACACACAGACACACACATATATGTGTGCACACACAGAATAAAAGAAAAGCTGGGAGGCAGGGGAATTTGTAAAGTGAAGAGCTCCATAAAGCTAAAGGCATTGCTGGCTAGAGGGACAAAGCTAGTGGAGTCCATTCTGAGGCAAGTTCACTGAAGAAATAAGAAGCCACCCAAGAGCAAGGTAACATGTGGGATGAAATAGCAGAGCAGAGATGGGCAGAGAAGGCACATGCTGCCCTCAAACTGGTTCCCTGCATCCCCCTGCTGAACTTGTTCCTGATATTTAAGAGCTGACACCGCTGTTGCCAATTCTGGATAGAGGGCAGAGCCTGCTCCCAGGGAGCCGGGAGAAGAAAGCTGCTCTTTGGGACTGCAAGGCCAAGCACCGTACAGAGGGAAAAAAGGTCCAACCATCCTTTTCCAGTTCAGGGAACACCTGTGAGCTCTCCTAAGAGGTGACCTAAAGATAATTGATTCTGCATTACACTTCTGTTAAGCATTAGTGTCCTCATTAAAAAGATTCACAGTCCTTTTTTAGCTTTGTTTCTGTGTTATCCCAGCTGGTGGTGGCAAATAGGATGAAGAAGGGATTTTAATGCCTCTTTGTATGTCTGACAAGAGAAAACTTATCCTCCCTAGCCTACCCCAAGGGTCCTGTCCAGCTTTCAGTTCTGCTGCCATCACTGGCACATCAAACGCCCTCAGCTTTCAGGGCCAAATCTTCTTTGCAGGGTGGAAAAGATGACAAAGGACCAAGGGAACTTTTTCCCTCTCAGCAGCTCCAGCCCAAAGGCACTGATCTGCTGCATGGTCAGCCTCGGGGCTGCCATTGCTTCCTGATGGGCTGCAGGCAGGCAGCAAATACTAAATCACCTTAAATAAACAATAACAGACTTTGGAAACTATGTGCCTAATGTGACATCTAAGGATGGAGAATTTCTGGTTTTCATCTACATGAAGCCAAAATTCAAGACCTAGATCTTGACCCCCAAGGGAGCCCAGACTTCTTTGCATAGACAAACTACATCATTACTACAGGGAAAAACCCCAATGGCATCATAGGTTTTATTGGCTATTTCAAAGGTCGATATTTTGCCTCAGATTGGTGAAGTGCTCTTTCAGCACTTTACTGAACTATTGAGTGGCTGATTTACAGTTTGACTTCAAAACCAGTCCAATTTTCAAATGAGTTTCAAGCAAATTTCAGAGAGATCAAAACCTTATGTCTTGAAAATAGCTGCTCACAACTTCCCAAAACAAATCCCTGGGGCTTTCTACAGCTTTTATCCAAACAGTGGGCAAATACCGCAATTGTTTGATGTAGAATCTCTGGTACTCACCCTCCAACACTCCTTCAACAAATAACCTTGAAATACAGTTTTCAGAATGGATCCAGAAAGATTATAAATATAAAAGATAGCAAATATACTAAAGTACTAACTGAAGTCCATAGCCTATGGATATTTAAGATAACAGCAACATCAGTAACATTCATATAAAATAAACTAGATGAAAAAGCAAAGAACTAATTATACAGAAGAGACAAGAGTAAAACAGAAAGGTTGGGAAGAGGAAAGCTCAGTTCGTATAGTGTCCCGGGATCTGTGTTCAGATGGACCAATGTGCACATCTTGCTCTGCCTACAAGAAGCAGCAAAAGCTCTGCTGACACCTTGTAGTCAGCAGCTATATCTATTTTGAGGCTCAGCACAAACAGACTTTGTGAAGGAGCAATGAGGAAGGGAGCAAGAATAAAGGCTATCACCTCCAAGTTCTACATACATTCAAGTGGGACTTTCTGCAGTAACAACATGAACAATACTGTATACAACAGAAGTCCTGTCAGTCCTGTCAGTTTTTAAGTGTCCCTTAACCTGACTCTCCACTCCACCTCCTCCTTACCCAGGTGACATTTAGCAATAATCCGGTAGTGATGGATCACAGAAGATCCTGACAAAGAATTTTCCACAGGAGAAACACCTGCTGATACTGCAGATTCATTTGGGATCATCCCTGTTCCTACAGGGAGCTACGCTGAAGTAAGAAAGTCTGTGGGAAGACCCTGTGGATGACCTAGCTTACACATAAGAAATCAGCAGTGCCCATAGTTGCCAACATTGCTCAGGAAAATTCAGCATAAACAGAATAGTTGCCTGTACTAAAAAGATGAGTTGTGCCCATGAACTGTGGTGAACAGCATTCCTAACTACTTTCTGATATCTTTATTAAGAACTTACACTCAGTGACCATATTCAGGAATGAACTTTAAGATTTCAGTGACACAAATAAGCAACAGCAACGTGAGCTGTGGACTGGGTAATAACTTATTCTGTAGATCATGATCATCTCCCGTCTTTTATAGCCACAGCAGAGTGTTTGTTAGCAGGAGAACACCAAAAAAAATATTTGAGTCACAGGGCAATGACTTCTTTTGCTCCAGTGGTCAGTTTGAATTACGATGAGTGTAGAGCATAAATTATGATAGACAGTGTGTGCCATTTTACCCATAGTTTTAGGAAGCACCACTTCCATCATTTTTTTGGGCCTTATAGGAAAATCTTTCAGGTCACTCATTACATAAGATGATGTCTTCTACCTCTCTGAGAAGTGCAGAGGTGGCCAGAAGATAACCAGTGCATATCGCAGCTTAAACTCTTGCAGAAAGGAATTTATGCTAAAGAAAGGATAAAAAACGCCTATGTTCTAAACATTTCTGAGGGCTCCCAAGGGATGGCACATCAGTCAGGAGTGAGCCAGTGCTGTGCACCCAGGAGTCCCTGCAATGGAGCTGTAGCAGCTGCTGGTCCAGCAGAACCAGGCGTGTGCATGGGGACATCACTGCGGGACAGTGCCCAGCTCTCCTGGCTGTGTTAGCGAGAGCAGTCGGGATGTCTCTGAGCTGGTTTAATTCAGAGCAAATAAACTCAATTCCAGATTGGTGATGGGGTTGCAAGGTTACACCTTAATCCATCCCTTTCCATTCCTGGGAAGGACATGTAAATGTGAAATGATTCCCTGGTTTAGCCAGCGGGAAGTAAAATGCTCTAAAGCTGATCACCACGGCTCAGGCTGCCAGGAACCTGCATCAGCCACTTGGCTCTGGCAAACGCTGTAGTTCCCCCTCTAGAGGGAGAGAATTGTGCCAGGTTCTTTTGGAAGTCCTTGTGGTTTCTACAGTTATTGGATAGTGTTGTGAATAGGTCTGCATTTATTGTCAGACTTGTGATGCCTTCAGCCCTCTCCATGAACACAAGCCCTTTTATTGCCTTTCCAAAAAGTAGAGCTGCTCGGCAAGAAAATCACTGGGAAGGATTCCATAAATACTTCTAGTCCTGGGGAAATCACAGACACCAGTCTAATAAAGAATTTCACAGAAACTTCTTAGTAACTTCGTTGCACTAATTGCACACTACCGGGGTTATCTGCAGTAATTCCACCACACAATAAGCCATCTCACCAGAATACCCTGGATTTTCTGCTGCCTGCCATTAGGTGATACGGGGCTCAGCCATTCTATCCTTATCCTACTTGCCACAGTGCTCTGGAGGTAGGGAGTGGACACAGCAGAGATGGGGAGGGTATTAACACTGCAAAAGTCCTGAGAAAGCAGATCGGGAGCTACATTTATTAATTTCTGTGCTACAGCAATACATATAAACATAAATCTGATTTACTGACAGTGGACAAACATTGTATGCCAAGTCTGCTGGCAACACATGAAACCCCCAAAACAGGAGACAGTGATGAAGAGTTTCTGGAGCCGAATGTGGGCAGAAGCTGCAAACTGGCAGCAGCTTCCACTAACAACCCCCTTCAAAGGGGCTGCTGCCAGTCCTGCATGGGGAGAAGGTGGGGCGGTGAAACACCACCATATCTAGCCCACAGCACACAAGAAAACAGGAGATTGA
The DNA here is from genome assembly GCA_013400555.1 of Jacana jacana. Lineage (NCBI taxonomy): Eukaryota > Metazoa > Chordata > Aves > Charadriiformes > Jacanidae > Jacana > Jacana jacana. The sequence goes on along the minus strand of VZTM01017833.1, from coordinate 73,708 downwards.
AGCAGTATGGAAATTCTACAAATACAAAATGTTAATGAAACACAGTTTTCTATTGCACAAAATAAAATAAAAAACCAAACAAACCACCTGAGACTTTTGAGAATAACATTATAATTCCCTTAAGATTCACTTAATGTGTATGCTATAGCAGAGGCACTTACTTTTAAGTATAAGCCATTTACTAAGGGTTTTTTTTACATTATTGTAATTTCCTTTTTTTAAACAGCTTTGCTTTATTGGAAAACTTTCTTATTAAAGTTGATTGTTATGAGTCGTTCTTCTTGTGTAGAAAAGGATGGTCAAATATGCAAGGCAAGAGGATTACAATGCCCCAGAGCTAAACACATGCTTAAAATGCTTTGGCGGATGGCTAAAGTGTTAACCAATGTATTGGGACTGAGCCAGGAACACTTCCCATTCATCCTTAGGGGGAGCTCAGCCACAGATTTCTGCAACGCAATTCAAACTTCTCAAACAGCAAGAGGTGCCAAGGGTGAGATTATAGAACTGATTCATGCTTAGGTCTTAAGGAAACCAACAAGTCCTTAAGAAAAAAACAATACCAGCATCAAAATGCTTTGGTTAGTTAACAGTGATGATCAAAAGGAAACTTTACCTTGGTTGTTGTTTTTTTCCTCAGCATAGACTAATCCTGTAAGAATTCTTTTCTAAAACTGGCAGGTGGATATGGATTCAGTTTCATCTGATGGATGCTGCAAATTTTTTGCCCCCTGTAAAGGCATATATTACAGTAGTTACCTCATTGATGCTCCCAAAGCAGAAGAGGGTGATGCAGAATTTGGGAACTGAGAGCTGAGGTCACCTCACAGTTTTTATTATGCTCCCAGCTTGCTAGTACTACATGCTGCCCTGCTGCATGTCCCCACTTCCATCTCCAGAGATGGAGAAAAGTCGGCTGAAATCAGGAAGGAGTCTGCTGGAAGAGCCAAAGACCAGTAGCAGTGCCCACCACAACCAACTTAGGGCCTCCCCTGGGGCAGCGAAACTGAGAATGATGACTCAAAGAGACCTCAATACTTGTAAAACCTTCAGACCTGTTTCCATCCATTGTTCAAGTGGGACAGTGCAGTGCAGGCTAATGGACTGGACTGCTCTTGTAACAGGATGGGTTTGCTATGCCACTGTGTTCATACTGAATTTATTTGTAAACTCTGGGTTGGTCTCTGCTATTGTAGCAACTGTTTCACACACACAAAGCCTGCAACTTGCTAAAAATAGGTACAGGATTAAGTCAATACTATCACAGTGTAGTCAAAACCGTGATTTGGCAGCATGTGGCAAATTGGAAATTTCAGCAGCTGGGGAAGGAAGGTGGCATGGACTCTGCTCTGCTGACCTCCACACATGGTTACAAGTCCCCTTCCAACCTGCCCAATGACAATAACTTAATCTGGAATATGCACAGAAGGAAAAAAACACCAAATGTGATTGTGTCATTTCAATGAGCCTAATTAGCTAATAAAGGTCAGTCTCATTAGAAGCTCTTCAGGGAAGGATCCACTGAAAGAAATTAAACAGCAAAAGAATTTTAACAAGCTGTCCTCCCTTGCCTGCACCAGACACTTCAAGGAGGACTCAATGAGAAACCAAATTTCTTGAACAAGTGAAGAAGTAATGAAGGTATTGATACATAGGCACTTTGTGTCAACGGAAATGCATCTTTTAATTGCCAGAAGATGATTCCATGTCATGGAGAGATGCTCTGGTTACTCTCTGCATGGGAGATACCCTAGGTCCATAAAGCAAACTTGGCTCTGAACTCCTTTATACCCCTCTACTCCCCAGCACTGAGAATTCCCATGTGCCTCCCTGTCCTGGGTAGTCAAGTTACTACACAGCACCCTGATATGCCATTTCTTTTCGTTTCAGCACATTTTGCCTCCTTCAGCTACAGATTACTAAAAGCTGTTGTCTACTCATGGGTCTGTCATCCTACTGCTAGGATGAACTCCATTCATATATTCATTTACTCCAGTAAAGACCACTTATGTCTACCCTCTACTTCCCTCCCTGGGAAAATCTACCTCTAGAAGTTATAGTGTGTCTCAGTACAAAATGTGCAACCAAGTTACATCAAATATTTTTTCAAAGCATAGAGTGGATCTTTGCCATGGCCTCCACTTTGAACACCCCAGCTAAAGAAATGCTATCAGCTTTTTCCCTGTTCTGAAATGGGTTAGGTCAAAGCTGTAGGTGGACTGGATTTCCTCCCATGTTGCTAGAACTTCATACAGCATAAAAAGGATAGGGAACAGGTCAGGCCATTTTGGAACCTGGAAGTTTGAAGGACTAATAGCTCTCTGGCTTGCACTGGACACTGAAAAAAAAATGCAATGGTGAAGGAAGACAAAATGATTCTCTGTTTTTTCCATTGCTAGGCCAGAAGAATCCAGCAGCAGCACTCCTAAAGTTAAAGTATTTTCTAGTTCCAGATGTTCCCTCATCTTCTGTGGCCTATAACTTCCTGAAGGGAGGTTATGTGGTCTATATCTTCCTGAAGGGAGGTTACGAAGAGTTACCTTCTCCCAGATAACTACTGATAATGACAAGATTTAGTAGCTTTAGTGGGTAGTATTGGTGATAGGACGGCTGGACTAGATGATCTTGTAGGTCCTTTCCAACCTTGTGTTTCTATGATTTCTATGATTTCTGCCACAGCAAAGCCCAAACCCCAGGAGCGGTGGGAGAATGATGGGGAGACAGTTGTTGCTTTGGACCCAGAATATGCCCTGCTGTTAATGAAGGCTCATAGCACCTCAGAGACTTTGAACTTTTTAATGAGACATGAAGATATTTTTAGCTAAGCCACACTGATGGGCTCCTGTAGGCAGAGCTTTACCACATCTTCTTGTTTAAGACCAGAGAAATTTCATCTGGTCCTCAGAGAGACAACCATCTCTCTAGGGCTGGGCTGATACAGAGGCAGATTTTCCATATTAACAGTTCCAGGAAAAGACAGGCCAATACAGGACTGTGCATCCCACAGACATCTACTGCAAGTCCCTAACAAGAGGTACAGGCATCTTTCAGCAAAGCAGAGTAGTAGCTGAGCCTGAGTTCAGGGGCTCCTCACTTCTATTGGGGACCAGAGTAAAAATATAGGCTTTCCCCCACAGGGCTGTTGCCCCTCCCACTGTTAGATCTGCTTCGGCAGAAAGGTCTGGAAGAAGAGACAACAGGTCCAAGAGATCTATACATAATAGATACGTAGCTGCTACCCAGACAAAGGAAGGGATAAGGGGAGTGCCATTTCCTTAACAACGATGTATATGAACTTCCTTACCATCACTCCTGCAGTGCTCAGTGGGACCTGGGGATCCTGAATCGTGCTTTTGTATTTCTCTGCTGGACACCTTCTCCAGGAGACAGAGCTGGTGGCAGCTGAAGCATCATTTGCTCCTGTTGGGCTCTTCTCTAGGTGCCTGATGCAGCTCCAGGGAAAAATAAAGAAAAGAAATTGTAAAAACCTCCTGAGCATCCTTTAAATGTTGCTGTCTGTGACAGAATTCGTGTGGAGGTGTCCTCCTCCCCTACTGTGGAAAGCAGAAATATGTTTTGAATTTGTTCATACTTTTGTAGTAACCACAACAAAGATGAAAACGTATTCAAATTGATTTTTCTTAGGTAGTCAACACTTTAACACATTCCCTGCAATCTTTTGCCTGAAGCGGAGAACAAGTGGAGGAAACAGGGTTATCAAGCAAACAAATGAAGCAAACCCCCTGCATTCAGATATTTAAACTATTTCCTGTCAAAATGTTTTGATTTTCTTTGCTTAGTTTATTTTTAATTTCTTAGTAAATTAAAAGTTTAACACCCCCCTTCCCCCCCATTATTCGCCTTAATAGCCAAATTTTACAGCAAATTACTTGGATTAAACTATCTTGACTAGCTCTTTTTATAGCCATGGAGACCTTTCTGATTGATGCTCTGCCTTAGTGCTACAGCACTAAGTTACTGCTGTCACAGGGCTTGCAAAGGCAACATTTGGGTAGACTCGGGCTTTTATATTTGCTTGTTTATTTTTAAGACAGAGTTTAAGGGAGTTTGAGAACCTGAAGTGGCCCCTTCACCCCCCATTAAGCGATAGCTGTTCGTGCAGACTGGTTTTCCCACTGTTGGCTTGTTTTTCTTTTTATACAGAGACATTTGGTCTTTTCTGGTAACATTCAGCTTTGTCCCTAGCTGGCCAGAAGCAGCTCCTATTCAGTGTTGCCTCGACCCTTTCCCGTCTGCTTTCTTTGTGATTTTTGGACCCAACCTTTCTGAGCAGGGATGCTCAGCCAGCAGGCATTAAGCAGGGAGCGGCTCCACCCAGTGGGCGCCAGCAGCAGGCACCACACAGGCTTCCTCGGCAGAAAAGCGTAGAAAACCCAAAATAGCGAAAAAGGAGTTTAAGTGAAGGATGCATATCCCCTTCCTTCAAGTGGGAGAGATCACATCCCATCACATTTCATCTTCCAGCTGCTCCAGCTCCAAGTGCCATGATGCAGTTGGGAAATCAGACCCGAATGCAGAGAAAAGCCGTACCCAGTCTGGTTTGTTACTTGTAATACTGAAGCTGGCTGCTGGCTTGTTGTTTGGACTCTGTACTGGCCAGCTGAGGAAAGCCAGGGTCCCCGGACTGACACCAGAGGGTCAAGAGAGTCCCAGTCGGCCAGCCTAGCTGGAGGCATGTGGGGCACACAGCCCTGGCAAGGGACTAATGGAGCCACCACAGCAGGGGGGAGCCAGCAGAGCTCCTTACACCAAAAGTAGCAGAGTGAGAACATATTTGTGCTCGTCTGACCATGTGAAACCTGTCTGTGAATAACAAGTAGTCTTTAATTTTAGTAGTCCAGTATATTAAAGCTTGTGTATTGAACACACATCCCCACAAACCATAAACATCATATACTGATAGATAAGAGGCAGGAAAAACCACTTCTGCCCATCCTCTGGACCTTCCTTCTTACGCACTTAGCATGGGGAGCAGTTAGGCAGGCTATTTTATCAGTCGGTAGAAGTGGCTCTGTGGGAGGGTGGTGTGAAGCCCAGGCAGAAGTGCTCCTGCTCTGCTGACTCACCCGGGCAGGGCAGGCAGTCCCAGCCAGCCTCATTAACTCAGCTCTGAAAGCTTAACAGCTGAGCCCCTTGGGAGGAGGATAATAACTCAAAGGAGGGACAAGACCAGAGGATATCCAGTTTACAGATACTTTAAGGTTGAAACTAAGTGCAGTACTATTTTCAAAGGAGGTAAACTCAGACAATAAACCACTGAATACTAGAGGCTACTGAAAAATAGTTGTTGAGCTGCATTTCTGCCTATCCCTTTCTGCAAAGGGATAAACCTAAGGGAGGTTAAAAAAGAAAGTGTTGTCATACAAGTAGCCCAGGATGGAAAGAGCTGTGCTCCTCACGTAAACTGGCCAGTTAAGACTTGACCCTCAGATGTACTTTCCAGGATGGCTCCAGGCCACCCTGTGCCAAAACAGCTCTTAGTTCATGAGCTAACCCTTGTATTTTTAGACGAGTCTGCAACATGTTTCCTGTGATAAAGCAGAGTGTTACTATTATTATTTGACAGCTTTATACTGCAATGGCTGTGAGAGCATCTAGAAAGTCCATTTGAGTTGTACAAGGTGCTGCACAGATTTATAAGCGACAGTGCTCCCTTGAAGCATCTCTAGTGCCTCACAGCGCAGGCAGAAAAGCCCTGGCAGCAGGTCGTTGAGTTCAGAGGATACAAAAAAACCCCATCAGGTACTATTATCTGACCAGAAATCAACATCAGAGCTCTTTGATGCCCTCCTCCCTCAGGTTTGTGTTCATGGAGGGCCTGACAACATCAGGCAACTTCTCTGCTCACACTGTTACTCCCACTTGTTCCTTCACTCTGGTCACCTCCTCTCTGTCCCCCAGGCTATTGGGAACATGCTGAACATGACACTGCAGGGACTGGGGGACCATTGGCATCTGGGATCACTTCAGGTTAGGCTTTCACCTAGGACAGGCTTCTCACCCCTGAAAGACCTGGGCCAGGGAAGGTTAGATGACAGGGTGTGGGCCACACACTCAAGATAACTGTTAGTTTTGCATAATTAAGAACTACTTGCCTTGACAATGAGGATATACATTAAACCCACTCGTTTCAGTCCTACAGCACTAGCCTTTATGAAACTGGTCCGCAGCTACTGCCTAGATGAATAAATGGTTGTAGAAAGGTGAAAAGCTTCCCAACTGCAATGGCACACACACGTTCTCTGCTCTGCAATGCTGTGCTGTGCTGGCTATGCACTGCCTGCAAAGTGCTTGTGGGACTGATGAGCCTTTCCAGCCTGGCTTCAAATGCTGAGAGCTCTGTGGGGCAGAGGAATACAATATAGAATCATAGAATCATAGAATCATTTAGGTTGGAAGAGACCCCTGGGATCATCAAGTCCAACCATCAGCCCTACTCTACAAGTTCTCCCCTACACTAGATATGCCAAAGAGTCCATTTTGGTCCAAAGGATAAGCCCAGCAGGAAGATGAGACTATGTGTCACGCTCTCCCCTTGAGTGCCAATGTGAACTCTGGACCATCCTTGTGGACTGCATCACTTTTGGCCTCCTCACAGGCCCTTTTGTTCATCATGGTGCAGCTGATGGGCTCCTTGATAAAAGCAGCTAGGGAACCTGAAATAACTTTTATTGGTTGCTCATTTGTCTTTTTCTCTAGAAAGACTTTCAGTGTTTAATTACCCTGCATCCTCCTTGCTGGACTGCAGCCTTTGCACACATTACACACAATAAGGAACAACCTCAGGTCATCTGGCAGCGGTGATGGTGTGAAGTGCTGCAGCTGTCAGGAGGACAGGCAGGACTCTGTGTGGGTTGCTGCTGTTAAGTTACTGCACTGCCTTGTTCCCACCATGACATTAGCAGGACTTTATGGACATGCTCACTGGGCATCAAGAGGAAGAACTGGAATCTCATGACTTGTCTTACAAACAGAAAGATAATGAAGATGAAAGAAGTAAAGTCCATCAGGGAAAGACACTAGCTTGGCAGTCTGCCTGTTGGTATTCACCCACCTTCATTCCAAAGGTAGGAGTGGAGTCAGTTTTTGGTAGTACCTGCAGCTTTCCTGACCCACATTTCCTTCCAGCAGAAGTGAGACAGGTGCAGAAGAACAATGAGCTCCCTGCAGCAGGGAAATGCAGTTTTGTCTCTGATGCTTCCTGCTTGTTGCTGGGAAGACTAGAGTGTACTACATGCAACCTCTTACTAAAACCTGCACCTTGGCTTTGCTCTGCTTGCCCTGGGGAGATGATTGAGACAGACTGCTCTTCAGCCAAACCTGTAAGGACAAATTCTTCACTATGCATCAAGCAGCTTGTTCTTTTTCAGCTTGCTCAACCGAATACAGCTTCAGCTCTGAACCAGCTGTAGGAAAACTACTGAAAGAATTTGACAGTGATGGCAACAAGCATACATAGGAGGAAGAATGCACTGGCCTTCAGGACTTCTTTGAGGCACAGGCCTACTGAAGATACACCTGATGCCCTTTCTTCTTAATTAATGTGCTCACTGTAGTTTTAAAGTCATGGTCCCAGGCAGCACTAGCAACCCCACACTGCACTTGGATGCTTATTGGGTTCACTGAGCTGCCAGCTGCCCTTAGGAAAGACCCTCCTATGTGTGGCAAAAGCTCTGTGTTATATACCCTGCAGGCAAATCAAATTTCCAGCTGTTCATATATTTTCATATGTTCATACATTCCAGCATTATTTTCCTGCTTATATAGTGGTGCAATTGACACACTGGAGGGAAGGGAAGCCATCCAGAGGGACCTGGAGAGGCTCGAGAGGTGGACTAGTGCAAATCACATGAAGTTCAACCAAGCTAAATGCAGGGTCTTGCACCTGGGACATGCCAATCCCAGGCACAAATACAGGGCGGGCAGAGAATGACTGGGGAGCAGCCCTGAGAAGGACTTGGGAGTGCTCCTGGATGAGAAGCTCAACATGAGCCAGCAATGTGCACTGGAGGCTGAGAAAGCCAACAGCATCCTGCGCTGCACCAAAAGAAGTATGGCCAGCAGGTCACTGAAAATGATCCTACCCCTCTGCTCTGCGCTTGTGAGACCCCACCTGGAGTACAGTGTCCAGCTCTGGAGTCCTCAACATAGAAAGGACATGGACCTGTTGGAATGGGTCCAGCAGAGGGCCATGAAAATAACCAGAGGGATGGAGCACCTCTCCTATGAAGACAGGCTGAGAGAAGTCTGGAGAAGAGAAGGCTCCCGGGAGACCTTGTAACAGCTTTCCAGTACCTGAAGGAGGCCTACAGGAGAGCTGGAGAGGGACTGTCAGGAAGTGTAGCAACAGGATGAGGGGTAATGGTTTTAAATTGAAAAAGGAGAGATTTACATTAGATATTAAGAAGAAATTCTTTCCTGTGAGGGTGGTGAGACACTGGGACAGGCTACGCAGGGGAGCTGGGGATGCCCCATCCCTGGAAGTGTTCAAGACCAGGCTGGATGGGGCTTAGAGCAACCTGCTCTAGTGGGAGGTGTCCTTGCCCATGGCAGTGGGCTTGGAAATTGGTGATTTTTAAGATCCCTTCCAACTCCAACCATTCTATGATTCTATATAACTTTGCTGGAAGTTTCAAAAAACAGTAAGTAGTTTTCTTCTAGCTGAAGAACATTTGCAGCAGCAATTTTACAGATGATGCTTATAGGTTAAAGTGGCCCCGCTGCCACCTTATACCCAGCTGAACAACTGAAACTCTACCCTAAGCAATACTAAGGCATAGGCAAGATACATTCTGCATCAGCTGCTGCTCTAAGATTAGCAGCCATGCCCATTAGCCCGCAACAGTGAATGTAAAAAGCAGGAACTGCACATTTCTTATAATTTGACAGCAGATTCCACCTGCTGAGAAGACACTCTGCTGTCTACAGCCTTGATTCAGCACAGCAGGAGGAAAATGGCCTATGACAACCACACTACACATCTAAAACACTTTACAACCATATAAAAGGGTAGGAGGAGAAACAAGGACTGAGCAGAGCTGCCACTTATAAAAAGTTAAAGGAGCATTCTTGAGGTTTTGCAAGACCAGGATGTGCAATTCTTCTCATCTCCAGCCTGAATTGCTGGAAGACACAAGAGCAGCACAGGGAAATCATGCAATAAGACCATTACATGCTTTCTTCTACCAGGGAACTTCTGCCAAAGTACCAGCATGCTTTTTTCTTTATCATGACAGCTATGTAATATTAATAGCATTTACAGGCTGAGAAAGACACAGTTACCCCTCAGAAGCACAGCTGCGAACTCAAAGATAAATCAGCCCTGATTTCTTAAAGAAACAAATTGCAACTTTTATGCTTGACATAACATAGATTAAAAACTATGTGGACACACAGATTAAAAACTATTATTGTAAGCAACACGATCTTCTTCCCAGCAGACAGTACTCAGGCCCACAAAGGAAAAGGGTTTATTACAATACCCTGGGCTTCAACGCAGCCCCTGAGTGTGGGGCTGCCCCAGCTCTTTCCATGAGGCTAGCAGTAACACTGTTCCTGTGCAATGTTTTTCATTAGCAGAGCGCATTGGTCCTCGAGAAGTTATTTTACAAGCTGACCTCAAAACTCTTCACAAAGGGAAGCTCCTGGGCCTGTTCTCCTCACTGGGAACCTGAGGCAGAAGCATGAAATTACTTGCACAAGATTATTCCTCCCGAAATCACAGAATCTTCATGGTTGGAAAGGACCTCTGAGATCATTGATCCAACCATACACACACAAAAAAAACCCTACAATCTCGACCACTAGCGCATGCCCTGAAGTGCCACATCTGCACGTTTCTCAAATACCTCCAGGGATGGTGACTCAACCGCCTCCCTGGGGAAGCTGTTCCAGTGCCTGACCACTCTTTCAGTAAAGTCATTCTTCCTTATATCTACTCCTCCTGGCCACACTATTTCTGATACAAGCCAGGATGCTGTTGGCCATCTTGGCCACTGGGGCACACTGCTGGCTCACATTAAGCTATCTGTCCACCAATACTCCCAGGTCCTTTTCTGCTGGGCAGCTTTCCAGCCACTCTTCCCCAAGTCTTTAGCATTGCTTGGGGTTGTGACTGAAGTGCAAGACCCAGCACTTGGCCTTATTGGATCTCATACAATTGGCCTCATCCCATTGATCTAACCTGTCCAGGTCCCTCTGTAGAGCCTTCCTACCCTCAAGCAGATCAACACTCCCATCTAGTTTGGTGTCACCTGCAAATGTACTGAGGGTGCACTTGATTCCCTCATCCAGATCATTGATAAAGATAGTAAACAAGACTGGCCCCAAAACTGAACCCTGAGGGACACAACTGTTTACTGGCCATCAACAAGATTTCACTCCATTAATTACAACTCTCTGGCCATGGCCACCCAGCCAGTTTTCACTCAGTGAAGAGTACCCTTGTCTATGCCACAATTCGCCAGCTTCTCCAGGAGAATGCTGTGGAGGACAGTGTCAAAGGCCTTACCAAAGTTCAGGTAGACAGTGTTCACAGCCTTCCCTCCATCCACAAGGCAGGTCACATGGTTGTAGAAAGAGATTAGGTTGGTTAAACAGGACTTCCCTTTCATAAACTCATGCTGGCTGGCCCTGAGACCTTGGCTGCCCTGCACTTGCCATGAGAGTTCACTCAAAATTATCTTCTCCATGTGCCCTGCAGGTACTGAGGTCAAGCTGACAGGCCTGTGGTTCCTCAGATCCTCCTTCTGGCCCTTCTTGTAGAGGGACATCACATTAGCCACCCACAGTCATCTGGAACCTCCCTTGTTGACTAGGATAAATGATGGAGAGAGACTTGGTGAGCTCTCCTGCCAGACCCCTGACTACTCTTGGATGAACCCCAATGACAACATTGCTGGGAAAAAAAGTACAAACCTCCAGAACAACTGCCCGTCCTTGTATCCAAGGCATCAAGCATTTCACCCAGCTGCGATGCAGAGGGGCTGTGTCCAGCTCTGCAGGTAGAAGGGCGGGAAGATATTAGTGTTGTTCTTGCCCATTAGGAACAAACATCCAGGTCTCTGGGATGCTAAAACTTTCGGGAAGGGGAGATTATTGGAAACCACTCTCAATAGCATTCCAGTCATCACCATCAGTACATCCCTGATGAGCTCAGGGTTTTGCCCTTTGGTTTTAACACACATTTAGATTACAACCATGACAAATCATAGAATAGCTGGAAGGGACCTTAAGGATCATCAATTTCCAAGCCCCCTGCCATGGGCAAGGACACCTCCCACTAGAGCAGGTTGCTCTAAGCCCCATCCAACCTGGTCTTGAACACTTCCAGGGATGGGGCATCCCCAGCTTCCCTGGGTAGCCTGTCCCAGTGTCTCACCACCCTCACAGGAAAGAATTTCTTCTTAATATCTAATGTAAATCTCTCCTTTTTCAATTTAAAACCATTACCCCTCATCCTGTTGCTACACTTCCCGACAGTCCCTCCCCAACTCTCCTGTAGGCCTCCTTCAGGTACTGGAAAGCTGTTACAAGGTTTCCCGGGAGCCTTCTCTTCTCCAGACTGAACAACCCCAGTTCTCTCAGCCTGTCTTCATAGGAAAGGTGCTCCATCCCTCTGGTCATTTTCATGGCCCTCTGCTGGACCCATTCCAACAGGTCCNGGGCGCTTTGCTGGACCGGCGCGCGCTGCGGTTCTCGGCGTCCGCCAGCAGAAGGCGCTCGCGCCCCGCCGGGGCCGCCGCGAAGCTTCCCTGAGGGAGCGGAGCGCGTCCGGGCCGCATTTTCTGCGGGAAAGCCGGGTCAAGCCTGCTGCCTGCCCCCGCGCCCCGCTTCGAAGCGCTCAGCGTGGGGACTGAGCCGAGGAAACCTTGCCGGTGGGTGCGCAGGGCCGACCTGAGCAGGGGAGAGGGCATGATCTGGGAGGTCCCTGGTTGCCACTGCCCCATCAAGGCCGGTGCGCCTCCGCTCCCCTCACCGCCAGGCTCTGGGCCACCTGACTCCGGGTCTCATGGCTTCACTCCTTACGGGCCACAACACTTCCCAAGGAATACAGACGGTCGTGCGGGTGGAGGGTCACTCGGGCGAAGTCCTCCAGGCCCATTATCGCTGACCAGACTGACCGTGCCACCCTCTGAATCGTAGGACCAGTGTAGGAGCCTCCCTTCCTTTTCTCTCATTTTACTTCATGTAGGGCAGGGGAAAAACAACAACAAAAAAAGCCCTTCACGTGGCTTATCAGATCATTTCTCCTCTGCAACTCCACAAGTCTTCTCCACTGGGCATTTCCACACTGCTCGCTTGAGACACTCTTCAACCCATGGTGAGAGGAGACTCCCCATCTGCCACCAAAGGGTTGTCAGGCACAGGGAGGAAAGACCTGCTCACCCCATCCAGCCTGGAGTCTGCTTCCCAGTGAAGAAAGTTCACGTGTCTCACATAAGACTGTCGATTGCCTGTGACAGGTAAGAGGACAGAGCGCTTTGCAAGGCCAGCTAGAAAAGCCTTCAGAGGTGTCTGAAACCTACAGGAGGCTGAGTTGCCCACAGCTGGAAGCAGCTTGTTTTAGAGTATCAGGCCCACTTAAAAGCATATGTGAGATACGGTAAATGTGTTCTGGTCTAAGTATGGAAACTGTGCTTATACAGAATACCCACAAATAGACCTGGACAGTTTTCTTGTGGTCAAAGTCAATGATCCTGTGTTCAGCCGACTTTGGCTAGAAGAAGCCCTAGGTGAGCTGCCATGGGCATGTAGAGCACATGACATTTTGTGTGTTGGTCCAGGTGTGTTGCTACCTCTCCAGCTGAGGACAGTTACAGAAAAGCTAACGTTTCTAACAAAGTTTCTACCTCTGCCTAAACCCTAGATATGCAAAAATTCTTTGGCAAAGGTCAGTCATTTCTCAGGTGTTAAATACTTCACTTTTCCAAGGGATTTTGTTTTCAGACTATAGTCAGAAAAGCATGCTAAAGACCAGGATAGCCATCGTTACAAAAGCTGGTGTTCTCAGCCATGTCTAATCCCTCTTACTGCATCAAGCTACCTCCCAGCTGCCTGGCAGGCCATAGTCTGCTCTTCTCCTAGTTCCTGTCTGCCACCGAAGGCACACAACGTCACAATCTGACAGCCATGCAAACTGCCAAAATCATACCCAATGTGAGCCAGCACATCCTGAATTCAGTGGAGATCTTCCTATTAGCTTCAGTCAGCGTGGTCCAGAAACCCTGTCTGCTGCTGGAAGTCCTTTCAAAGTCAAGGGGCTTTTGCCCCCATCTAGGCAGCTCCCAGCCATCACAAGGCTGTTCCCAGAACCCGCTTTGTAACAGCAGTGATCAGAGAGTTAAACAGAAGCAGCCTTGTGGCATTTAGAAAGCCATGTGAACTAGGCAATTTCTAAGAGCATTAACTACATCTGAAGAAATCATAGAACTGACAGGAGAAGAGGTTAGGTCCATATGAGGCCAAAGGGTTTAGTAAAAAAGTCCCAAAGCCAAGTTACTGGATCCATCTTAGCAATAGCTTACTGCTGTCTTCTGCCTTAAAAACATGAAGGAAAGCTGCCACACACATTTTTATCATTGTTTCTCTATACACAAAGTACCTGACACAGCAAGAAGCAACCTTTCCAAGGAGACCAATCAGTCCTGAAGCACATTTTGGAAACAGCTGTCAGACCTCATGAATAAAAAGTAAATTACAAAGTGCATTAGAGTATCCATGTGTCAGCTAATACCCTTCTAAGGGTTTCTGGCTGTATCACAGGCATCAGACACGGAAAAGATCTTATTAGGCTTAGCTTATCCTTGGGGAGCACAGTAGGATTAGCCTCTGTAGGGTAAGTGCAAGTGCTTTGTTTTAGCTTGGGAAGAGAGATTTGCAATTGATTTCTCATCTGCATGGTCCTAAGGACAGGCGTGCTGAAGAGTGGAGCTGGGCAAGTGCTCCCTTCCTCCTGCCCAGAGCTTTACACCATTACTGCAAGCCCAAAGGGAAAGCAGTTCCTTGCTGATCAACTGTCATTTGACTTGATCATACTCCTCCTATACCTACCTGGTATGTGTCACATGCTTTTTTCCCCATCAGCTGGCAATGTCCATCGCTGCTTTCCCTCTCTCTGCCACAGAAGCTGTCCATAACACGTGCTGGGATCTGGCTAGGCCAAGGGGTTGCGAATAGCCACAACGTGCTTGCTCAGAGCAGTGACATCCACAAGAAAGGCAAATTCTCTGAGGAACTAATGTGGACACTGAGCTCTCCTTCTATCCAAACATAGGGCTGAAAACTGGCTTGGAGCTTGTCAGAGCACTGAGAGGCTTGGTGAAAACATGGTGAGGCATTAACAGGGCGCTCCCAGGACATCACACCAACTAGGGTCTCTTTGTGTCCCTCAACAGACACCCTTACCTATTTTTCTGCATGCTGTCCTGTCCTTCATTCCAGGGATTAATTGCAGGTCCTTGTCCCATGACAGCAGTGTGCCACAAACCTGCCTTCTTCTCATCCTGTTACCTCTTACTGGGTATTCCAAATTCTTCTTCAAGTGCAGTGCAGGATTGGGTAATCCTCCCTAGTTCTGGGGGCTCTCCTTCCAATTTATCTGCTAGATGTTAGGGTTCCCATTCCTTTCCCATCACAGGAACTCTGGGCAGACACATCCCTGCACTGTTCCCGTGTCCAGTGGTTCTGTCCCCAAATTCTTCCCCGTACACATCGTCCCTCCAAGTATCTGAAGACAAAGCAAGACCGTTCAATGGATTAAAGTGTTCTTTGGGCAGAATAGGAGCAGGTGGATGATGGAGGCTGGACTGTGACAAAGGTGGTTGAGGTCTGTATTTGTGCTGCAAAAGCCAGTACAAGCCCTTTAAGATCTACAACTCTCACTCTCTGTTAATCAAGCATCCTCATGTGTGGGCTGTAAGCAATTCTGCTGTCAGTCTTTTTCATTGCCATTGGTTCCACTTTCAACTGCAATATTCACTGAAACACCAATGGATAAAAAGGAACCTAAATGACAGTCACCAGGCTCAAAATTCCCATCCCTGAGTCAATGTGTATTTTAAGCAAATGAAAGAGATCTAACGAAAAGCTGGAAGAAAATACACATTAAGCTAGTAGTCTGGTAGTTTGGATGCTTCCCTGGGAGATGCAATACCAAATCCCCTTGGAGAAAGGAAGTGATGAAGCAGAGTCTTTCAGCATTCTGGGCTGTTTGGTAGAAGGGAGGTAATATCGGCACTTCCACTCCCTCTCTCCCTTTCAACCTCCTACCTTGCCTTCTTGCTGGAAACTCTATTAGAGGTCTTTGAAGCAGCCACCAAATACACAAGCAAGAAAGACAGTGCATACAAGTGCCTGTGTATCCTGTTGAAGGGCCTTGAACTAGCAAACTTCTTCCCACAAGGTTCTCCAGGAATTCTAGGAATATAAACTCTCATGGGATAAGGATTGGGTGAATGATTAAAGGATGGGAAACAAAAGGTGGAAATAAGCAGGAATCTTTCACAATGGAGGAAGTTCACCGAGGCAGCTTTCAGAGGGATGAGTGTTGAAGGCTGCGACCTGGCAAATGAGTGGATAATAAATGTGACAAACCTCCTGGTGGCATGAGGATGTGCTGAGTAAAAGCAGAAGGGTTATCTGCAAAGAGCTGAGAAACAACCATATGCTACCAAATGACAAGGTGAGAAAACAGCAGAAAAGCTGCAACCTTGAAATTCAAAATAATGGACATGGAAAAAGCAGTCATTGCATCAAGATGGGCTCCAGCTGGTTCTTAGAAATAACATCAGTTAATAACTGAATATGTTATTTGGTTTTCTAGTCTATCTTACTTAATACTATTTTTTAACTGATAAAACTTCCTGTTTTGTTGTACTAAGTGTCTGTTTCCATTCAGACAGAGGACAGGCGTGTAAATTAGTCAAATTGTAAAAAGAAACATATAATCTGTCATTTTCTGACATATGAATGTGGACATCAGAAATATGACTTGTAAATACATGTAGCAGTCTGTATTTTAGTAATTAATTTATCCCTGATGAAGAAAACATACTGTCATTACAATGCAAAGGGTCATGATTATTTGCAAACCAGCACACTACCCTGAGAATCAATGCATCTTTCTTCAGCAAAGCATCTAAAAAGTCTAAGCACAGGACAGACTAAAAAGTAACCTATAATGGATTTCTGTGCATCCAACAGCAGTTACGTGCAAATGCTTAAGCTTCATGTAAGTCACTCTCCTGGTTTATTTCTCACTGCAGCATAACCAACCCAGAAACGTTCCTCCAAATCTGTCAGAACAGGGCACAGCTCAAATACCAGCCAGATTTGGAGTGGATTTGCAGGGAGCAACCCCCCACCATGGATGAGAGCTTGCCCAGAGACAGTAAGCCTCCCCACAGCTCATTGCTGCTCACCAGGGAGAGAGACACCCAGCGTCCCCAGTGCCACCATCCCAGTGGCAGCCCAGCAGGCTGGCTCTGGAGAACAGGACACCTCGTGCTGGCTCAGGCCATGGCGTGAGGACCTGTATCCCACCCACTGCAAAGCCTGGCAGGCTTCTGGGCTTGCTTTGGCTGGGCACCTCACCTGCTCAGCACCTTTGGGAGATCCCACTCAGACTTTGTCAGCCCTGTTGAGGCTTTTAGAAATTTAGGCCCATTTTCTTGCTTTCCAGCCTTTTTTCAAGTTTCTCTAGTCTCCAGAAAGGATCAAATTCTGCTTTCTTCTCTGACACAAAAAGATGCCCCTCTGAAAGCACAACCCTTCCCTTCAAGCTTCCTGGTTTGAGCCGATTGCGGCTACAAAGCCTACAAGTACAAAGCCCTGTAAGAGAAAACTTTGTTGTTCCATGTCACATTGGGACCAGAAGTGAAGTCCAGGAGCCAGCAGAAATTCAGCATTTCAGTGCTTTGAGAAACCAATACAGCCTTTACCCATGTGTTTAGACACTACCAACTGAGCTTTTGAAGTCTGCCCTGTATAAAACCACTCAAATGTAGTCAATTTTAGAACAGGCTGGAATGCAACTGGACAGTTTTCCTTAAAACCTCCAGCCCCAAAAGAAAACAAACTTCACAAAGCTGAAGCAAAATTTTCTCCGTGTTCCCAAAGGCATGTTCCAAGACTTCTCTGTTGCTTGTCACTTGGGACACTGCAGTAACAGACTAGTGTGTGCTTACGTGCAGGGTTTCACTCTGCCTCTCCCTTTTCTCTTGCAGTGAATTGGTCAGTCTCACAGAGAGCAGCCCTGGTTTTTCCTGTTCTGCTCACCACTAGGCTGCTGGGAAAACACCTCCTGGGCTCTTGTCCAGTCTGGCTGTCGCTCCTCTATTGACTGTTACATGAAGATCTTACCTGCCTTTTCCTGACCTCAGTCAGGGATGGGAATATTTGTGACTGCCAGCACCTTTCTGTAAGGCATTTCCCATCATTTCATCTCATTCCAGCCACAAAGATGACACGATGCCAGTAAGCACACCCCAATCCACTATGTGCTGATTCTGTCCTATGTAGGCTGAGATATGACCCATATTTTGACTAATAAAGATGGCTCAGTTAAAAAACAGATCTGGCTAAAAACTACAAGGAAATCAAGGCAAACAAATCACAGCTGTGGAACTAATGCTAGTTTCAGGTTTTGGGGGTTTTTTAGGTTTTTAGCTTGTTTTTTTTCACAGAAGACTTGAAATCAAGAAATTACCAGCAAGAGGGAAACTCATGTTTTCTATGCTGTAGATGAGGAGCTTGATGAGGTTACACCAAGAAAAGAGACGATTTCTTGTCTTGAGCCTTAACAGTTAGCAGAATATGGCACAGCTCTCAGACCTTTGCTCTCCATGAGGGACTTCCAGGTCATCTTGAAAACTTCAGATGTGCAATATTCTCCAGTTCCAACAGTGTCAAGCAGGGCAAAACTCAGGCAAGCATCAACATTAATAGGCAAATACTCAGTAGGCAAAAAGCTGGTTCTGTGCACTCTGCCCTTTCTTTTTCCCCGGGCTGCGTGTTGAACATGAGCTGAGGAAGAATATAAAGCAAAAAAGGTCACAAAACAATCTACCAGTCAATAATTGTACTGGGACTTGCAGGTTGTGGCGACTGACGTGTTTACCAACGGGAAGCATTCACAATGAGGAATCTTAAAAAAAAAAAAGTGCTGCAAAGCACGTTAAAGCAAATAGTTGTGCATTTATCTTATGCCACCCTTAGTGTCAAATGTGATGGATCAGGGAGGAAGTGAGACTGAAATTTCCCCAAGATGCCATCCATGCTGTGCCTGCAGCAGAAGCTGGCGCAGCAGAGCGAGGCTGAGCTGAAGCCCCAAAGCCATGAAGCGCCAGGCGAGCGCATCCCAGTTGTTTCTGCCACGTGTGGGCAGACACATCCCAGGCGTTATCTCTGGCACATCCTTCTTTGGGTGTGACTCAGCCTGTTCCTTGGGTACAGATAAGTTATCGGCTGAACCTCCCAGCTCCAGTTAAGCCAACTCAATTTTGGGTGTGAGATTCAAAGCAGATGCAAATGTATCTTGGCGCTGTTCACAAAAATCAAGTGAGCATCAAGCTCTTTTGTTCACACAAGTGCTCCACTTGCTCAACTCGTCTGGCCTTTCAGCTCAGCTGTGGGCAGTCACAGCTCCCCTGCCAGGATCAGCACAGCGGTTGCTCTTGCTGCACTGGGTCTCGAGCAGCAGAACAGCAGCCAACAGCCACCAGGTTAAACAGATGAACTCTGCTGGAAGAGAAGTGCAGGAGCAGGTAGGAGGAAGCAAGAGGAGAGAACAGAAATGAAATTTAAAACAGCACCAGGGTCAAGTCCCTGGTTTTTTGCTCCTGTGTCATGAAACCTCTTTTTACTTAGTAGCTGGTGGCATTTGCCACCATCACAACATGAGGTTAGAAAACAACATTCAGGCCTAGCCCTTGAACACATCCTAGTTTTAGTCTCTGAGTTTTTGTGTGCCAAAAGCTCAGGGGCCCCTGTTGGTGACCAAGAGCTTCACTGGCATGGCAGCTATGCCTCTCAAGCTACCAGCACAGAACTTCTGCTTGCATGAAATGCAGAGGGAAGCAGAACCAGGGGGCTCAATCCAGGCTTTGATTAAAGCATGGGTAAGTGGTATTGGGTATAGAAATGAGAAATCTCTAGGGAAAAAAAAAACAACAAACCAAACCAACAAACCAGAACTGTACTGTAGGAAGTTGATTAGCAGAGGAAGCTCAGCACACACCAAGCCGCAGGCCCTCCTTCAGCCAGGCTCAACAGAAAGTAAATGTAGGTGCTCTGCTGCCAACCAAGGTGGGAAACAGCCCACAGGCTTTCAAGGAGAGTACAGACTTCTGCATCATGAGCTCTTGGAGTAATGTAGGCAAGAGGTGGCCTGCAACTGCTAGTAAGGTTACACACTTCTTTATAAAAGACAACTTTTTCCTGATGACTGCTGTGCGTTGCCCAGAGAGACCATGCAGTCTCCGTCTTTGGAGGGTTTTTTCCAAGACCTAACTGGACAACGTCCTGAACAGCCTGGTCTGACCTCAGAATTGACCCTGCTGTGGTTGAAGGCTGGACAAGAGACTTCCTGGGGATCCTTCCAACTTGGGTTGCCTTGTGATAGACTGACAAATCTGCACCCCCAGCCCTGCAGCTTGGGAAGGCCACGCAGCTTACTGCAACAGCCCTGTTTTCTCTCCTACTTGAGTTGGCCACACTGCTGTGCTACAAACAGCCCAGCCCACTTTAAATCAGTCAGACACCAAACCTCTGGGAAAAACACAAGCTGGCTGTGACATACTGAAATCACCTTCTGGAGGGAGACAGGTCCATGCAAGCAAAGAAGCCCGAGAGAGGAACTTGCCTGCTGTGACCTTGCATACCAAGTGTGGCAAATCCCCACAAGGCCCCTCAGCTGCCACCTGGGTCTCCCCACAGCTGAACGCACCTGCCCCCGTCTGCAGAAGTGGAAAGTGGGCAAGGGTCTGCCCTTCCTGGACAGTGGCAGCAGCCAGTCTTTATTGCAGCAAGGAGATGTAGGAAGCTGCCATCAGCCACTGCCTGCTTTGGGGAAATTGGGCTCCAAATCTTTGGCCTCCAACCAGCCTGACACACAAACTCAGCCTCACTCCTCTCACACCCAGCTGAAGCTGAAACCTTTGTTAGGGGAAGGGGCTTCTGCTGCAGAGCTCTGAAGGAAGTATTTCTATGAGCCTTCCCCCCTCTCCGGCACTGCCTCAAACAGCACAGCAAGGATTTCCTCGTCACAGCTGATTTCAGGAAGAGGTGAAGGTGTCTGCACAAGCCTCAACATCACATTGCCCAGCTCCTGTCCATTAGTAACCACCTCAGCAAAGCCCATGTCTCTGCTCCGGCTGCAGCAGTAGAGGGGGGATAATTTAGGATGCTGTACCAGCTGGTCAACAGCAACTGCCTCTGTTCCCCTGCTGTCACTCTACAACTCCCTGAAGGGAGGTTGTGAAGAGAAGGGGGTCGGCCTCTTCTCCCAGATATCTAATGACAGGACTCAAGGGAATGGCCACAAGTTGTGCCAGGGGAGATTTAGATGAGATGTCAGGAAAAGCTTTTTCTCCCAAGGAGTGGTCAGGCACTGGAATGGCCTGTCCAGGGAGGTGGTGGAGTCACCATCCCTGGCAGTGTTCAAGAAGCGTCTGGGCTACAAGACATGATTTAGTAGCTTAGTGGTAGTATTGGTGACAGGAGGACAGTTGGACTAGGTGATCTTGTAGGCCCTTTCCAACCTTGTGTTTCTGATTCTAAAGCAAGTTGCTCACATACTGGACTCGCACCACACTGAAGTGTCTGCAAGGAGCCAGCAGGTTGCTTTAAAACAGGATTTGTTAACCATCTACCCAAAAGAAGGCGCCAGGAGACGAGAGAAGAATTATGTAAAGGTTTTAAAAGCCGGGCAAGACGACCGTACCAAGTCATGCCTGGTTCACGGGAACCCTTCCCACAAAAGGAAAAAAAAGGTAGACAAGGAGTACTCGCTCTGGTCTAGGGTGACCTAGCAGTGTGCATGGTGGAGCGAGGAACCTCTGGCCTGAGTTCATTTTGAGTGTGGGCAGGGCAGCTCCTTGACCTGCAGGAGACTTTTTGCTTGACCTCAATTACCAGCATCCAATTACAGATGGTAGGACAGCATCTGGTTTTCTTTCCAAGATTCAACCCCTATTTTTCAATCAGGTGCTTCTGTTTGCTCTTGCTGCTTCAGAGTTCTCTTGGTCAAGTACTGCACTGCTGGGAAGAGACGGATTTTCTTTTCCTAAATGCCTTTTAAGGATCCATTCAGTGAACCTGGAAGGTGATTTCCTTCAGACCTACCTTGTTCCACGAGTTCCACGAGCCATGCAGAACAGCGATCCATCGGGCTCAAAAAAGCTCAATTCAAAACACGTCCAAGGTCATTTCTCATTCCAAAGGCGGAGATCTGGAAAACAAACCAAACTGACTCCTATTATTGCATGCTCGCAGGTTTGGCTCTGGCATGCTGAAAGCTATGCGTGCTCTTGGGCACGTATGCCAGGCAACTTTGGGTTTGACCTAAATCAGCTTCAATTTTTGCTGGTAAATGATAAAATCCCACTACCCTTCCATTAAATATCAGCTTGGTGAAGCTCACAGCCACTCTTACAGGTAGCAAAACCTTGGAAATGGGGGAAGAAAATACATTTGTGTGGTAATACAACTAAAAGGGCAGTGGATGAGGGGCATGTATACATACCAACTAATGGCCTTCAAAGGGATAAAAAGTAGAAATCTGATAGAGAATGAAACTCTTCTATCACACCAAGCACTGAGAAGAGGGTACAAGAAGAAAGCAGAAAGAAACGGACACTCTGGAAAGTCTTATCTTAAACAACAAATCCAACAAAATGAGAAGAAAATGGTTTAGAAGAGCCTTTAAAATGAGTTTTATTGTCAGAATTTTACAAGTAGCCTTCAGTGGCATCATACAAGAAGAACTCTGTTGCAAAACTCTAATAAATAGTCTGCCCCAAGTCCCAAAATATTTTCTGAAATAAAATAAAAACCAAACTGAAAAATAAGAGAATAAAAGCAAGACTTCAGGATGCTCAGAGATGTTAGCAATATTTCCCATTTACAAATAATATCAGGCATTATATAAATCTCCTTCATACAAGTCATTAAAAAACCCAAGACATTCTAAACCTTTACAAAAGCACTCCAGAAATAGTTCCAAAGAGATCCATTTCCATGACAAAACATTAGAGAAGAACTCCATGGGGATTAGCATCACAAATGAAGTTTGAGGTTGAAGTGTAGTGTGTACTTCTGTGGAGCAAGATTAAAGAGCATGAAAAAAGGATTTGAGAAGAGCCTGGAAGTTTCTGTGACGCGACTGTGCCTGATGATTTTAATCTATTTGAGAATGTGGTGAAGGGGAGGGGAGTGGATGCTCTTGAAATTAACCCCCAAATCTACTGCACCATGTGCAGGGCAGTATTTATTAAGGTAGTGATGTATCCTCAGAAGGGAGTAGCAAAGGTTTCTCAGCCCGCAGCACGGTTCAGTGCCTGCGCAGACTGCGGCGCTTAAAACTCGTATTCTGACACACCTACTGGGTATCTTCTGGAGAGGTAACACGTTGTGGCAAGTTAACTGTTCCTTCAAAGAACAAGAAATTAACTTTCCTGGCATGAGGCAGTTTGGGAAATCTCCAATCCTATCCCAGTACTTTGAAAAATACACTTCTTTAATTCACCTTCACATATTCCTCCATCTACAATAGTGAAAGATTTCTAAGACCTCTCAGGTAATAAAACACAAGTTGAATAAACATTTCTCAAATCTGTTGTGATATGAGAAGTCCAGAGAAATGGAATGGCAGGGCAGGTGCATGGAGGTGGTTTACATGGGCTTTCATGGGAACACAGTTCAAGGGGAATGAAATCTTAATCTCTTTACAACTTCAGCCCAAGTCTTCTGCACATGTGCAAGGAAGAGATTCCCTGGGAAGGGGACTGTGCTGAAGCAGAACAGCAACAGTACTCAGTGTCTCTCAGCTGGCCTGATGCAGCACGAACCGCAGCAGGCCTAGGTTTGCTGTTTGTAAAGTTACTTGCAGCCATTGTTTCCACAGGAAACAAAAGCTACAGGAAATGCTGATGCGACAGATGTGTGATAATATGCCTCACCCATGGCTTCCATCTCTAGTCTCTCTCCGAATGTTGTGATGCTGGTTGTACTGTACCATACACTATGGACACGCGTTCTCTGTAATGTATGGGAAGGTAGCACTAGCCATCAAGCGCAATTTGCTAAGGAGACACCTAAAACATTGCATGACATCCCCTTGTCTGTGGCATACTTCAGAAAACAATGTAAGAAGAGCAGTAAAATAAACATTTCTTTCTAATTTTCCAGATGTCATAATATTTGCCAAAGCTGCAAGGAAAAGCATATTACCTGAAACAGGGAGAAAGGAGTTAATGGAAACAGAGGCCGCTGGAACAGCAAGCCTGATCCTGCCTCCAAATCGTTTTGTACATAACAGATAAAGAGACAATGTGCAAAAAATAGACATTCACATTTTAGCAGTTAAACTTTTATTTTACCTTTTTAAAATTATTTACTTGGTTTTTTTTTCTACAAAAGGCAGACATTGATTGTTGATCTGCAATCGTTCTGAGTGCGCGCAGAGATGCAAAAAAAGGGTTATTGGAGGGAGGATGAAGGACAGAGAAGTGCTCTGACTATACTTTCACATGTCATGATTAAGGTGGCATTAAAGCTGAAGTCCCAGGAATAGTATTCATAGCAGATAGTTTCCTTCCCCGCACACTGTTCTCAGTTCATATCAATTGTGTTGAAAACCCATTCGGTGAATTTCTTCAGTTTCTCGGTTGCATTCTGGGATTCCTCCTGTAACCTCAAGTTGTCTTCCCGCAAATGCTGCACTTCAGCCTGAAGACTGGCCTTGTCCTCTTTTTCCTTAGGCATGAGAAAAAATACAGACTTAGTGGAAATTTTACGTCATGCTTCCTACCTATACAGAGGGGCAAGAATCTCTTAAGAGAGCATGAGTCTCATTCTTTCTAAGGATTTGATGTGCAGTAACACATGGGGTTGTATCTAAGGGACACTTGTGACATTTCACTCCTCACTTTTTGCTTGGATGAGCAGGATTTCTCTATATTAAATTCTAATACAGAAACTGGCACCTCAAGTGGCGAACTAAAATTGGGCATGCCCTGTTCTGTATGCACAAAATGTATGTCCAACTGCTGATGGTTAACTCAACAAGGGATAGGAAATATTCCTGCAAATAATTCCCCAGCTAAAAGAGGTTTTATCTGACCACAGCAGATCCTGCTTGGACTGAAGCAGGCAGTAACACAACACAGGAAGTTTCCACAGTAGGAATTATATGTTTAGGTAATACTTCTGCTTTTCAACATCAGCAGGATATGTTTGTGCAGACTAACTTCAAGCCTTTTGCAGTGTCACCGAATTAGGAGTGGAGGTCTCTGAATCACCTTCTAACTTAAGCAGAGGAATTAGGTGCCCCCAAATTTAGACACGCCACCCTAACCTTGACAATAATTAAAAGTATGGCCTCAGAAAAGCAGTAAAGAAATGTCTTTTGCTTACACAAGGCTAAGACTGTCGTAGGTTCAGGCCTGGCAAAGCAGGATGACACAGTTACTAGCATCACCTATCCGCCCTAAATGTGTCTTACGGATTTTCTGTAGATGAAATGTTTACCTTCCTTAAATCTTCTTGCAGCATTTTCAGCAAACCTTCCAGTTGGTCCACTTTGGAGGCAAGAGTTGGAGGCGATTCTTTACTGTTGAAAGCAGGAAACAAGAATAAGTATTGATAGGATTTACTGTCTTCACACAGGGCAGCCAAAAGCCCTGAGTATACCAAGTGGCTTTATGTAGGTATGCACAAAGAGTTCACAAAAAGAACCTGACAAAGTACATGTAACACATGCAGCACATTAATCCACAGAATAAATTTAACTCATGATTAATTGGGGCCAACCCATCACTTGACTTCTCTCTACTTCTACCCACTGTATGTGCCTTGAATTATCCTTGTTTTGGACACATTCAGGAACATCTCAGACAAGAACGAACCCACAGAAAGGTTCAACTGTACTTAAGTCTTCTGTTTTCACTTCCCACCTCCATCTTCATGGAAACTTATGAAGAGTTCTGTGAAGCCTGAAGATGGCTTCCAAATAAAGCTGTTCCTACTCTCTTTCCTGGTTTGTAGCTGAGGAAGCCTGTGTATCTGGTGTATTGACTTACCCTGTATAAGGCTTTATCTGTGCAGTGAGCTGGTCCTCAGCCTGATCACTACTGGAGGCAGCGCTTACAGGTCTGTGATTTTCATCAGCAGCAGCAAAGAATGAAGCTCGCTGAACTGAGAAAGCAAACACTCAGAGAGAAACAATGGCAGCAGAAATGATTATCTGGTCACGCACAGCGCAACTGCTACATTGCAGGATCTCAAAGCAATCTAAGAAGTGTCTCTCAAGCAAGGTAAGACGATGATACGACACACCGATATCCACTTGACAGAGGCAAAGTGACACTGCAAGTGCTTGCACCAGGTTCTCCACCCCATGGGACTCACAACGCAAGCACGAGCTGTGGCACAGCGACGCGTGCTCACGCAGACCACGCCTCACCCTCCAGCTAAGCAGCTCTCCGGGAGGGAGATCTTAGTGCAAAGCACAGACACCCCAGCAGCGTTTGCAGAGTCCACCCGAGGGCAGTTCCAAGAAAGGCAGGAAGCCACGCTGCAACCAGAACTGCGCAGAACTCCCTGGGTACAATTGCATGACACTGCTCAATAACTCAGTAACTATATTGAGCTTCCTTCACTCCATGAAGGATCCCTTTATCTTGAGGGAAGATAAGCTCACTGTACACAATTGAACATGTGGAAAGTAAAATGACCAGTGTAATTTTTCAGTACCCAGACTTTTTTTCCTTATGCCTTTACTGACATTTACAGATTGAAA
Organism: Jacana jacana; assembly: GCA_013400555.1. Lineage (NCBI taxonomy): Eukaryota > Metazoa > Chordata > Aves > Charadriiformes > Jacanidae > Jacana > Jacana jacana. The sequence continues at coordinate 47,670 of VZTM01017833.1, read as the reverse complement.
TGTGAAACATCTTTGCTGCCTCGTGTCTACACTTTTTTGTCCTGTAACTGCTCAGATGAGAGGCTGAGCACACCTCTAAATCACTATCACATGCATTGTGACTGTGATCTACCCCCTGCCCCTACCTCTGGAGTTTCCCAGCACAAACAAGAACATGAACACTTTTTAATTTAATAAACTCTCCCTCAGCAGCTGCTGGTCTCTTGCTGGAAACAGAATAGTATTGTCTTTTCCTGCTTGGTAAATTTTTATTCCATGCTTTCAACAAGGCTAAAATTAACATGCCTTGGGTTTTGATGGAATTTTTCTAGCTCTGTATTTTTTTCCTTTGAATGAAAATACAGAAGATCAGTGCAGTTCAGGGATCCAGGCACCTTTTGTTTCAGCTGGATGCAGCTTTCACTACTGCTGACTTTGGGGGCTTGTGCTGAAGACACCAACCACTGATGTAGAACAGAGGTGTCCAGGACCACAAATCAGAATTTGGGCTGCTTGGTGCTTGTCAATCCCTACTGGCACCTGGCAGAGACCAGAAACTGGGGTTACATTGACATCCGACAGCTGCTCCCCTCTCCAAGTCAAATCTGAGTATAACAGCATTGAGATGAAGGTGCCAGCCCAACACATTACCCCAGCTTTTCCTCGGCTGAGCTGTCAGCTGGTTACCTTCCCTACACTGACTCTGCTCACACTTCTAGAGAGAAAAGCAAGTGAGTCTGGGGCCTACGAAAGTGAGGGATTCAGGTTAATGAGGACAGTCAAACAGATGTAACCCAAAAATTGCTGACCACAGTGAAATGCATTAAAACCTGGGTTTCATCCCAAAGTTGTGGTGAAAAAGGCATCCCTACAGATTCATCTCCTCTTGAGGACTAAAGCTTAAATTTGAACACTCTTTCCCAAGACTGCACAGCAGCAATATGAGACGTGCTGATCCTACAACTTCTGTGGCAACAGAGCCGAGCGCACACGTACATCTTCAACACCAGCTTAGACAAGTGCTGTCTTGATGATGTATATGGCTACTACCAGAGAACAGCCAAGAAGATAAGTTACTTCACAGCCTTCTCCAACCATGCAGAATAACGTCTAAAAGATTCAGGATCAGCAAAAACACTTCTGTGAAGGTGGGGCAGCATTTAAGCAGAGATTAGAAAAGGGCGCTTGTTTGATGCGCCTAGAAGACTTAGATTACAGTAACGGGAAGGTAAACTCCCTTTGGGCTGAAGTGTATTTAGTTTTAAACTCAAACACATCTAGGCATCTTACAGGTCTTTACGTTTTAACAAGTGTCAAGGAGATGGCAAGTGCCATAGGGTGGAAGGACACTGAGGTGCAAGTCTACGTAGTCAGAGTATGCAAAGGGAAGAATGGCAAAGGATGAGGATATACCAACAAGGCATATTTCCCAAATTGCCTTGGCAGCACCCTTCAGCTGCACCACACACAGTTCTGGCTAGCGCAGTAAGCAAGCCAGCATTAGCGTGCATGTAGGCTTTCCCCCTGCTATTTAACTTGACTTTGGCACATTCATGCCAGATGTCTTTCCACCCTAGCTGTGATGTCTGAAACTGCTCTGCATGAAATGAAAAGTAGCCAGTTTCACAGAGATTTGGCAAAACCGTAGTGCAGAGCAGTATGAAGAAGTGGTATCTGAGTAATACATCCATAGTTTTGGGCTGTTAAGAATTGAGTTGCTATTTTAAATGAGCTTCAGACTTAAGTAGAAACAGTAACAGCAAAAGTCAATATTAAAATAAATCAAAACCCCCACTCCTTAATGAAGCATGCACAGAGACCAGCTTTTCTAAGTATTATATTCTGAAAACTTACCTTCAAAGGCTTTGGCAGCATCTACCAAGTTTGACCAGTCCAGATCAGAGGCAGAATCAGGCAATGGCATAAGACCAGGGTCTGGCATGGGCTGCCGTCTTTGTTCCTGGATATCGGTGAGGGAGCTGTCTGAGGCAGAAAACTCTCCTAGAGTAACGCAGAATAAATTATAATCTCCATTAAAAAAATGCAAACCAATTTCCCTTCCTAATACTAAATGTATCCCTGTTTTTAATTTTTCTGGGCTAGCACTCTCAGAACCAGAACTCAGGAGAATGTTTGATCAGCTGGAGTTGACCAGATACAGCACATTAAGAGCCAGTTTTCTGGAACTGCTTCTCACCGGGACATTCAGCTCCTTTCTGACCTGCCTGAATCCTCGCAGCTTCGCAATTCAACCTCTGGCTCCCCCCGGCACTGGGACTCCTCTACCCAAAGATTCCTGCCGCTGCACAAGCTGAAAATACTGTGGGGAACGCTCTGCAGGTTCTACACTCCTTAGCACCTATTTCTATTTGCTTCTCTAAAAGTACAAAATTGTAGGGTTTTTTTTTCTCCTCTCTTTATAATCTCATAAACCAATGGGAGCAGACTTAGGCCTACCAAGATGAATCAGAACAAGAAAACCTTTACAATTACTTCTAAAGCATTGCACATCTCAGCAGTTTAGTGAAACCTCTTCATCTTCACTGAAAAATACTACTCACACCCACCACCCATAAGCTGGTACACAGTCTTCTATGGGAAACACATGGGCGACCTTGAAAGGACGTAAAGGCCCTGTAATTTTTGTGCAAACTGACACCTGGCAAACCAAAAGACTTGAATTATTGCCACTAATTAAGGAAAGACCAAACTGTGAACCGACAATTATATACTTTATTTCAGTTTACTGGCTGAACAATCACGATACGTGCAGCGCCTCGTCAGTCAGCACATGTGTAAGCTCAGAAGCAGCAACAGCTCACTTCCCCGTGCCCTCTGTCAGGATGTAAAGAAAGTTTTGAAAAATTGTAGGTGGTATCAGAAGCTGCAGGCCATGGGAATGAGAAGATGGACTTAGCTCCTGGGAGGAAGCTGCAGAGGAGAAGTGTATAGTAAAGAGTCCAGAGAGAACAGACAGACAGACAGTGTGGTGGGCAGGATACAAGCCCATTGGAAGACAAACACCACTACCTGTGTTGCTTATTTTTCATATTTTGAACTTCAATAACTAATACAACTTTCTAATAACTTCAGCTAAATAATATTGCTGCCTGGGAAACAACTGGAAATGCTACACTGCATTCACTTGAATTTTGCTGGGACTGTTTATTTTGAGGAAGAGGAAACTGAGGGGAGACCCTCATCGATTTCTACAACTGCTTGAAAGGACACTGTAGAGAAGTAATTAGCAATAGAACAAGAGGGAATGGTTGCAGGCTGCAGCAGGGTAGGTTTAGACTGGACATTAGGAAAGAATTCTTTACAGAAAGAGTGGTCAGGCACTGGAATGGGCTGCCCAGGGAGGTGGTGGAGTCACCATCCCTGACTGTGTTTAAGAGTAGATTGGATGTGGTGTTGAGGGATCTGGTGTAGGGGAGAACTTGTAGGGTAGGGCTGATGGTTGGACTTGATGATCCCAAGGGTCTTTTCCAACTTAAATGATTCTATGAATTTTCTTTTTCTGTCTCTGCGTGTGTTTACTTTTTATAAATGTAAGTTCAGCTCAATGTTAACACCAACGGTTCTTGTATTATCTCCCCAGAAGAGGGCAGTTATTTGGGAAGTTCTCAGCCTGAAATATTTACAACTAGTGAAAAGATATGCAGAATTAGAAGAAAAACCTAACCATTTGAAAAATCACCTTCTTTTTTGAAAAGTGTGAATTGGATTTTTAATGAAGACAAATGAGTAAATAAGATTTTTAGCTCTTTGTTTTGCCTCTTCAGCATAACTGAAGGTGCTCTGGAATGACTGTTCTTTGTTATTTTTTGCATTAAAAGAATTTTGAATAGCTGAAAGCCAACAAATACTTGTGATATTAAATAGCCAGCTTTACTCAGTCTTTCTCTCAGCAAAGATAAGTGTGCAGGGGGGACAGTTCACATGCCACTCAAACAGCTGGTCCGAGAACCATGCAGGTCCTACATTTTGTAGGCAACAGAAAATCTTATTTTTTTGACAAATGTAGAAAATTTATGTGCTAGGAGGAGGAATCGGTTCAATGTAGAAAATAACATGACAGTGAATGAAGGTTTTATGGTTTTCTTTTGGAAAAATACAGGCATCCAAACAAAAAAAGAGACCAGATGGCATCATTAATCTTCTGCCCCCAAGCCCTCAGCAGCCAAGGCCACCAGCCAGTTAGAAGGGTCACCAAGTCTGCAAAGTTATTTTAGTGCGTATAGAAAACAGAAGTGAAGCGAGCTCGGTTTCCTAACTCTTACGCAAGAAATGTTGCACAGAAACAACAGCTCATGAAAATGTCAGGTTCAACACTGCAAACTGCTGCCTTGTGATCACAGGCAGATGAAAGGAACTGAAAATACATTTCTTCAGCAGCCTTCACTGTCAAATGTATCTTGTGTATCTAAATCCAGACCGTGCTTTGGACCCACTATAGTGAGTTTCATCTATTGATAGCCTTGCGCTTTCCTCTTGTAACATACTAAAACATGAATAAATCAGAGCAGATATCTACTTCTTCAGCAAACACTGCAGAATCCTACACTGTGAGATCTGGTTCTATTTCTGGAAAACACATTTAGTACACATTTAGTTATGAGGTACAGCAGGAACCTGTGAAAATTCCCTTTCTCACCAAGTGAGACATTCACATGCAGGAACACATACTGCCTAGCAGATAATCCTACTGAAACTTCTGAGTTAACTAACGGGGGAAAGCTGAGTGCCTTCCTGACTGCAGTCTATCAAGTCACAACTTCTTGTGAACTCTCGATGTGTGATTAGTCCTGTAAAATGTGTAGGGCAAGAGAATTAATTTTAAAAGCACTGGTACAATAAAAGCTGTATCTGGTGTAGCTGTACCTCCAAATGTCCACTGGTGGTTATTTATCCACTTTTGTATCATTATTTTCCTAGTAGTACTTTGTTCCCATAATCCCACACTAAAGGAGCTGACACCTGAAGCTGTCACTGGTGGAGAACCAGGCATAGGTTATTTGCCCATTGGTCCAACCGGTCCAGGTGACTCCCGGAAGAAATGGTGAAAATTTACAGCCAACGAGGCAATTTTTTGTGCTCCCTCCACCAGGTAACTGCATGACTGGTCACGCAGTCTTACACCCACTGAAGTGAGGAAAAAATATATTCCCATCCTATTTTATATTTGCAGGCATTTGGTTTGACTCCACATTTTAGCAAAATTTGAGATGGAAGCACCAATTACTGTAATAAAAGTTTTCCCTTAAAATGATTCACGAGGGATTCCTTTCAAAGTAGCAAAATGGGAACTACACTTACCATGTAGTGATTTCATTCCCAAAGTATACGATGGTCTCCGTAACGGCAGGGACTTTGGGAGAGAAGGGTAGGTGCTGGTGAACAGGACATCGTTTGGCATGGCTTGGTCCAAGAGCGAGGCCCGTGAGGTGAAGAAGTGGTCTCTTTGACCACTATAAATACTCTCATCTGACAAAGTCCTTTGCAAGGCACGCCTTGTGGTAGGAGTGCTGGGAAAGGGAGACTGACAGGACAGAGTGTGTGACTATACATTCATAAAAACAAAAAGAAATGAGAAAAAAGAAAACAATCAATAAGGAAACTTTTGAAGTGTATGTTGAAGTAGTTTTTTAAAACATTTTGGTTTTTACTAAGAAAGCAAGTGTTAACACAGTATTTTTTCAGAGTGGATTGGAAAAAAGAACTAGAGGAATCTGCTTTGAAGGAGATTATACCTAGATATCACATAGAGGTCATTTCTAGCCACTCTCACATTCTATTTTTTAAATACCCTTCAGACTTCTCCTGAAGTGGAAGTCTCAGGCAGCCCTCGTGGACTCTAGAGCTGACATGTAGCAGAAATAATGTTTACAGAAACAGCCTGAATGCTTCATAAACCAGAGCTCTCCCTCGTGCCTGGGGGAGGCTGCCTTCCCGCAGGCAGAGCACCAGCAAATGCCAACTAATTAAAAGTTTCATATTACTTAGCAACTTGGAACACCCACCACCACTTTGATTCTTCAGAAGAACTTCAATCAAAATTAAGTAAATAGCTGCATGAATAAGAGAACTTGGGTCTTACCCCCACCATCATCCCAGCTTCCTCCGTGCTCCGCAGAGCAGAAGGGAATGCCGTGGGCAGCCTGGAGTTACCTGCTCCCTGGCCAGGGCCAGTGAGCTGCTGTGAGAGAACGCGTAACCGCTCCCCTCAGCGGAGACACCGACTCTCCTGAAACCTGTTGAAACGTAACTGTCTCTAAGGTGTAACCTTTCTTTAAGGTTTGGTTGAAATTTGGCCCAAAGGCTTTAATGGAAAACAGAAATGCCAAGCAGAAAGGAAGACCTCACCACCCTCACTTGCTCGGGAAGCAAGTTTAAACAAAAAAGGAGATAATATGATTTCCAGCAAAAGCAATTAATCATTGTAAAGATTTGCCGAATTGCACATAAAAATAGTTCTCTCGTCTCACAAGGAGGTAAACAGACAGCACTCTGTTCCTGTGATCAAAATCCCACACTACAGGGTGAGAGAAGAGTGTGGAGGAGTGTCAGTTGAAGACAATCTGATAATTTTTTTCCCAAAAGCCATTACAAATTTTAATATTAAAAGAGAGCTGCATGTTTTGGTTTTATGATTAAGGATCAACCAGAAACAATTAAGATTACTTCCCAAAACCTGCTGTCATCAGAAGACAAGGAGGGAAGGAGAAGCCACATCCCATGCCAACTTTGTGTGACATCAAATCATCCCTTCTGTGTTGCCTCCCTCAGGACGTGCCCATCGCAGTATGAACCCTGCATACAGACTGAACACCACAGAAGTGACAACTCCTGGTACACATTTGTCACTATGATACACTCAGAATCAAGCTGCTTTTGTTTTTTCCTGAAACCTAAAAACTCAATCAGCAGGTTCATGATATGACCCAGTGAAATCTCCCAGTACTTGTCCTAAGGTGGCAAACAAAAAGAAAGAGCAGCCAAGTCAAGCAGCATTTACTCAAGGCTGGTACAGTTCACTTAGTCTTCAAGAACTGGGAGCTGGAACCACCAATTAGTATCAGACACTGAGATTAAGAGGTTGCACAGGTACAAACATCTGGTGCAGCCGGACCAGAGGCAACATGAGTAGGAACTGTCTCCTGGTAGCAGAGCAGGGAGAAGAGAAAAAGCAGGGTGACTTGTCTGAAAAGATAGAGTGCTTAAGTAGTAGGTAAGAAAAGCTCAGAAGATAATAAAGATGCACAAGACACAAGCTAGAATTCTACTAGCAAAGAAAACCACAGCCTTTGGCAGCCAACAGACAGGAAGGAGCAGGACTTTTGGTTGCTGTGCAATGAATGACAATTTTTCTTTTCTTTTTGAACTGACAAATTTATGCCATAAGAGAACATTTTTTGTCAGATGAAATACAAATCATTCCGTGGGCAGAAATTACAGTTACTTTTAAAATGGAAAAGATTTAAGTGTTATTAACATGCTGAAATTTATCAAAAGTGTAAACTGAGTTAACATACTTGTGACAGTCACCAGGAAATAGAGATCAGGGTAAGAATCAATTCACTGGCCCAGAAAGCAGAAAGACAATGAACCTGGGAACACAGACACTTTTCATGGTTTTAGGTCACCTTCTGAACAGAATGGAATTTCTTGGAATGAGAACAATCCCCTTGCTCAAAATGACGAGCAGGAGATGCTCACTATCACCCCTGTCCCACTCCCTCAGAACTACCACAAACCTAACAAATAGTTATCTTGCCATTGGCAAGGTTTGTTTTTTCCTCCATCTTCAAGGTAACATCTGAAATAACCTGTTTGGAACCTTGCACTTACAAGTTTTAACAAACCACTTTGGGTTTTTACAAGCAAAGAAAAAAGTTGCAGCTCTCTCCTGCATGGTTGAGTAGCTCAGTGAGTAGTACTGGTGAGAGGACGGTTGGACTAGATGATCTTGTAGGTCCTTTCCAACCTTGTGTTTCTATGATTCTATGGCTGCTGTGGAAACCATTGGGGCTCTAGGTGATGAGCCAGAGCTGTTAAGCACTGACTGTACGTGGAGACTGCAGAAAGCAGAAAGGTTTCTTCAAAATGATGGATTTTTAAAATTAGTATGTGCACTTCTGTGTTATTATACGCATTTCTAAACACATCAGGGAATGCTTCCTACTATATATTCTGTATATATATTTGGTTAGGTTTGGGGAGCATTCTTGGTCCTTGTGTAGCAACAGAATGAGAGAGGCATAAAAGTTTGCTTTCTGTAAGGAGTTTCAGTACTGTCAACACGTCACAGTCTGGTGATGCAATTGGAGAAAAGCAATTCAAATGCCTAGGACAACACTGCAGGATTGTCCAGGAACCAGCAGTCCTAGATCTTCTTTGCAAGTTGCCACACCAGTCTCCTTAAATTTGCACACAAAACTGTACTCATATTTCAGCCACTGTAATAATGGAACTGTGCTCCAAATGCATTTATCTAGTTGGTAAGTCTGTGATAAATGGATAATTCTTTGTCCATGATGAAAATTCAGGGAATGCCTTGCACTCTATTTTCCTGTTATGGGTGAGAATAGAAAAAAATGCTGTCTGAGAAACTTGTGGGTCTGATACAAAGTCCGACCAAGTAAGGTCTGTATGAAAGAACGCTTGAGCTTTGACTGCTTTGAAAGCACTCAGCACGTTCTTATAGGGCCTTTCCCAAACTGTGAAGCACTTACTGCATTATGGGCAGCAACAAACTCAATCACAACATGAAGTTACCAAGTGTAACTAGACATTTCTATTTTGTGACAACAGGACCATGACTTGGATCAGAAGCGGAACTGAGCATTGCTATTCAGACATTCTCAAGATTTCACTTTACTGTGACAAGAGATAGCCAGGTGACAGACTCTCTCCTCAACATACCTTAAAATTCTTCTGGGATTCAGGTGTTGGGCTATCAAGATCTATCAATTTCTTCAGCTCTTCTTCAACAGTGGACTTGGATGCTCGTTTGGGAGATGCTCGTAGATCTCTTGCTGAAGCCCGCAGCCGAGGGTGGGCCATTTCATTGCCATCGCTCTGGTGACGTCTTAAATGAAACGGAACAGACACATTCAGGTCTCAAAGCCCTGGGGCAGGAGGCATGAATGAAACAGTAATTATAGCACCCTCAAGATTTTCAAAGAAAAAACCTAGGTAGGGGGCACGGAGGAGGGAAGGAGTTTCGCTAATACAGCAGAGCCTCAATCTTAACGAATACCTGGTGAAGCAATACACTAAAGGTTACCGTAATACATTTTCCCAATAAAGGAGAAAATAATCTATATTATGTACCAAATGAAAAAATGCCTTCAATGAGCCTCAAAGCAGCAAATCACTAAGTTTTTTATTCTTTTAACTGGCTTTTTATAGTGCAGTTATGACAAAGTTTCACCGTCTCCATTTGCCAGCCAGTTTTTGGTATCATCTAGAGACACTGTGCTTGGCCCAGTGAAAGTCAAGAAGGGTTGAGTAAATGACTTTAAAATGGCCTTTCTGAACGACTTTCTTTCCAGACCATACTAGAGTTAAAGGAACACTATTTTCACTAGTAAGTTGTTTCTCAGTTTCTCTTTTGGAAGAGATGGCTGCAAACTGTAACTCAGTGAGATCTCTACTTCCCTTAAGCCAGTTCGACTGGACGATACCAGCAACAGTGTTCACAGGGCACATGGCGTGTTGCAGAGCTCACGCACTGCATGGGTGAGAGACTTCAGAAAACTCAGGCTCTATGTTAAGAGGATTTTTAATATTTGCTCAAATACCATTTTGAGTCACCTTTAAGTCAGCCCAAGGAAAGGTAAGTTTTAATAGGACTGAAATCCATACAGCTCTCTAGAAATTATACAACAAATCTTTTACAAGTGAACAGGGAATGAGATTAGCTGTCAAATATTTAAGCCTAACTGCAGAACACTAGACTAGAGATTAAGTTCTACAGAAAACCAAGCATCTTATATAGACAATCTTGAACTCTTCTATACAGAGAAGTGTCACAGATCCTCAATGCTTCTTTACAAGACAAGAACCAAACAAGAGAACCAAACGAGAGTCTTACTTTCTTGAATCCATAAACCCCACTGAGTTTATTGTCCCTTCTGGCTTTTTCCATCCGATGAGATACTTGCTGGTAGCACCCTGGCGAGGGTAGAAAGTCCTTGGACCGGATGAGGAGGAAGAGGAGGAAGAGAAAGAAGGTGCAAGCTGGGGAGAAGTAGCAGAATGAAGCTCTTCTTTAGGTGAGCTTCTGGCACTGGTGAAAACAACCGGGCTGGCAGAGTGTCGTGAGCTCATGGTACTAGGAAAAAACACATAACAAGGACAATATTTGCCTCAAATGTGTACATATGCAGCTTGTTTAACTGTTTTTAAAGCAGAACTCTGGGTACAAGATGATACTTGTATCAATAGCAGGCAGAGTAGCAAAACCAGTTTGCTCTTTTTAAGGGCCTTCCACCAATGTTTCATTGAAAACATCTCACAAAGTACCAAAAAGTTTTGTAAGCATCTTTTAAGAATGCAATATACCACTGTCCCCTCATCCCCCTTCACACATGGGACATTTACAGTTCATGGCCATTAGGCAGCTTAAAAGTTACCCAAGAGATTGTAGCTGAATTACCAAAAAAGAACCAAAGCCCAATTTCTTGTTGGAATTCCTGCCTGGGGAAGAAAACATATTTTGAAGGAACATAAGCAACAAGAAACATCTCTTTAAGACCTCAGAACAAACCAAAGGAGAAACCCATACGCCTTTCAAAAGAGCCCTTCCTGGATTTTGCCTGAAAAGCAGTTACCACTTGCAAAAACATCCCTCTTAAATTGAGACGTCTGAGCAGGTTTCACATATATATCCCACTTATAGAGAGAAGAAAGAGTTGGGATGGCCAGCTGGAGGTTATTGTTGGAAGATGGAGGTGGCTCTAGATGGGAGCTACTCTTCAGTTATGCTGATACTCAAATCTGATGGAGCTTGCATGCTATGAGGAGCACTAGGGCTTAAGACAGTATTTACTATAACAACCTTAAAAGGTCAGGTGTTTCTAAGCAGAGCTACAGGAACACTTTGTGTACAGCCTTAGCACTGAAATAGCATTTTATATTTGGAGACCAGTTTTCTATCGGTTCTCTACACAACTCAGCCACGTTTTCATCTCTGTAGCAAGCACTCCAAGGAAGGAATTTGAAACAGATGGCCCCGTGGTAAAGAAGAGTTTCTGACTGAGAAATAAAAGTCAGCTGGAGGTAAAGTCACTTTTCTTTCTTAGCTTAACAGAAAACTCTTCATCCCTCTGCTTGTATCTTGATCAAGCAATACATTTTCACATCTCTCTCTTACTGGAGCAGAAAAAAGAATTTAAGGTCAAATTTATGTTGTCACCTGGGAAAATAATCTTACCTAGGTCTAGCATTACAGAAGTCAGTTATCTAATCTATGCCACTTGTCTGGCTCATGCTGGAGTCAATGGAGAAGGATCCTTAGGAGGCGATTCTCCTCATCTGAAATTAGTGCCTCAGACACACAGGCAGAAGTAATGCTTTGATTCCCTTCTCTCCACTGACAACAGATGGAGCCAAAAAAGTTACCTTTAACGATGGTTTATTTTCATATGGCTCCAGTTAAGCACCACGAGTCCCAAGAGTTAAGTACTGTGGATTTAATGAGGGCTGTGGTCTTCCCACCTCAAACAGCACTGGCTGCCGCAGCCTAAGCTCCCATCTGATGTATGTGGGGGATGGCTGTGAAGCCCCTCACATCTGGGGCAAGACGCATCTCCACATACATATGCAAATCAAATGACAATTATACAGATTTTGCATTATTTTTCTTTAGAGTTATTTTTCTTCTTCCCTCCATCTGTACATTTGAAAGGCCTACACAAAAGATGGCAGACCAGGAAAATATAGGAAGAGGTTTTCCTGTCTATTTGGCACTGCACATCATAGCGCTCCTATTTGTAACAGGCATAAGTAAACACAATTTATGGCAAGATAGCAGAGAAAAATAAGAGCTGGGGGAAAGGCAGTAAATTTCTCTTCATTCCCCCTTTTTCAATACTGAAAGAAAACTCCTACACATGCTGAGTAAACCAGTCCATCTGTGAGGCATCACCACCACCAACTGAAACCACCAAGAATTAGGGAAGATGCACATCATTAAAGAAAACATATGAGGCTGTATTTTTTCATTTTTACCCCCTTCTAAATACACTCAAGAAGCGAATCAGTCTCTTGCTTCAGTGTAGGAAAAACAAAGTTCTCATCACATTTCTGTGCACATTAGGAAAGAATTCTTTACAGAAAGAGTAGTCAGTCAGTGGAATGGGCTGCCCAGGGAGGTGGTGGAGTTGCCATCCCTGACTGTGTTTAAGAGTAGACTGGATGTGGTGTTGAGGGATATGGTGTAGGGGAGAACTTGTACAGTAGGGCCGATGGTTGGACTCGATGATCCTAAGGGTTTCTTCCAACCTGAGTGATTCTATGACTCCAGAATTCTTTATTCCATCAGACAGTGCTAGTTATGAGAAAACATTTCTTGAGAAGAACCACTAACAACTCCTCGACAGGATGGTACTGTTGATCCTTAATATTACTGGGCAAAGAGTAAAAACTGATGTTCTGTATGCTTTACATGAAATCTCTATATAAAACACATATGTATATATTAAAATAATTATAGCATTATATATAATATTGTGTATATACCTTGTGTATTTTAGGTATGATTACTTTATTATAATATGTGTCATATAATAGATGCCAAGAGCAGCCTGGCAAACAAGCAAGAAAATTGGCACACAGTTTTAAATACACTTTTCTTTAAAGTGTTCTGCATATTTTGAGCTGTGGTTTTCCAATACAGTATGTTGGGAGGTTATTCTGCTTCAGGAACTGTGCACAGACCTGTGGATATGACTGAAGCTTTTCACCCTGCAGGTGAACACAGGCAGCCCAGCAGGGTATGACACACTTCTGAACTCGGAGCATATTTGGAGGATGAAAGGCTTTGCAGAAAGTCTAGAAAAACTGACTCGGAGCTGGAGCACCGAGAAGCTTAAAATTGTTAGAAGAACTGAAAAAGATACTTACCTAGGGATAACCATGGTTTTCCTTTTAGTTTCGGTGAAGAGGACCATAAGAAACCATGTTGTTTAGGTGGAAATGAAAGTTAGATTTCATTTTTTTTCTCGGGAATTCATGCCATCAGCGCATATGGCTCCATTTAATGACATTCAGCTATAATGATTCTGTATAATTACTGGCCTACATAATGCAATTCTCCTGGGATGCTATGAGAAATCTGCACAATCATCAGGAAGGACTTTGGGAACGGGGGTGGAGTAGAAAAATAAAACCCAGCCAGAAGCTCTGCTGTAAAAGTTAATCACTATAATTTACATTTTGCCACCAATTCTCAGGTACAAGTTCTTTTATGCACCATCAAATGATCTGAACACTAATTATCACTCCTGTCTTCTACAGACACAAACACTCTAATTTGTGGTTATTTTCTTTTCTTTTGTCACTGAGGCTTTTTTAGGGCCAAGTTCCTTTTCTTCTTGCTCAGAAATCTGACTCTAAAGACATTACAGCCATTCTGGCATCCACGGGCAAAAGGTAAAAAAATGAGAGGCAACAAAGGATAACAATTTAGGAACTGATAGAGGAACACACCAATTAAGCTGCTCGTTTCTCAACAAAAAGTAGCCTGTTCAGAATCATCCTTCAGCCTTCCCTCCTGCACCTCTGTGAAGAAGCAGCTGTGGTTACAGCTTGGAAGTGCCAGCTTAAGAAGCCCCCAGCTCCAGGCCGTTGTGCCTCCACAGAAGAAGCTATGGGAGAGTTGGGAGCAAACAGCTGGAGCCGGGGTCTCCTCAGGTCAGCCCGCTGTTCAGTGGGCAAGCACCAACCCAGGATGCCATGAAACAAAATGAAAGCTTTTTAGCCCAGACTGTGCCTTTGCTTTATTGTGAGGCATCAAACGTTCTAGCCTTCAAATTAAGAAATAATAAAGAAGGAACACAAGTCAGTCTGTTTTTTTCTCTACCAATATAAATGATGTGGGTGCCAGGATTGCAGTATTTCTCAAATATCATGCCCCACGTGTTCTACAAATTGCTACTGCTCCTCTTGCAAAGGGCTGCATTTTTAAATGAAACTGGAAAAACCAAACAAAGCAAACCCAACTGTTTTCTCTAGGATAAAGCCTAGGGAACCTTTCTCTGGACATTTCAGTATCAGCCCCCCAAACACATGGAGAGACCCATTAGAATAATTTTAGTATCATCACAGAGATTCAAATCAACCAGAGAAAATGCCACGTTTCAAGGCACACCACTATCCCATAACAAATAACGAGACAGCATCCTAGACTAAAGTTTGCAATCCAGTTGCAAAGTATATCCATGGAAAACAAAGATGAGAGCTGGCAGGGGGTGCCTGCCCTGCAGAGATATGTTTCTTTCTATTCAATTTTCTCAGCTTGTCTACTGAACTAACCCTTTTTGGTGTTCAGAGAAGAGGAAAGCAGAACCTCTGATGTACCAAGATGCTATTCCCATTAGGCACACCTTTACAATAGAGCTTCCCAGAGTTACGTCTGCGTTTTCCAGGCTTGAGTCACTTCTGAAAAAACTCCTTCCAAGTGGAAATGCTACTGACAGCTTTAATACAAGCAGCATCTTGTACAAGAATCTCACCTTTAATGCTACTGCCAGTTACATGCAAGTATTGCAGGGCACCTGGCAAATTCTAACAGATGTTTAAAAAAAGGCATATAAACAGTCCTGTCTTAAGGTGTAAAACTCCAGATAACCACCATATAGATTTCTGCTTTCAGAAGAGGGGCACACGCTAACCCTGGCCAAAATCGGAGTAAATCCCCCACATCACTTTTTCTGCAGACCTGCTCAAGTCCTTCACACACACATTGCTACTGGAAACACCATGCTCAAAGACCTGGGTGGGATTTGCACCAACGGAGTACGAGCTTTAGTGCCAAAAGTGGCCAACCACAAAAGGCAAAAAAGCCATACTGGTTAATAGTTTGGGGTTTTTTTTAGTCAAAATTACCACGACAAAGTACATGGAGAGCGTTCACTACGTTACAGTCTCTATGACAACCCCCTGTTTGCAGCTACTGTACCAGGAGTTGTTAAACTGTCTGATAAACATCTAGCCTTACATAAATAAATGTAGCTTTCCTCAAAACCAGTAACAAAAATTGCTTCAGACTTACAGCCTCTAGGTATTTTAGCTGTGCACACTCAAAGCAGACATGCTTTAAGAATAAAAAAGCAACAGTCAAGCTCTGCAAGGCCAACAAATGATGATGAGCACACAGCTTCCTTGGAAGAGCTGTGGCTTCTTCCTTGTTGCTAATGTGACACAAGATGAGTATTTTTCCAAAAGTGCATGGAATACTTCTGGGGAAGCGGGCTGGGAAAATGGCCTCTAATATCGCCTGCCTCTGGCAGCTCTGATTAACTTGTAGAGTGGGTATCTGCCAGCTGGGGTGTTCAAGCCCATTATCCGCATTCTCAGTATTGCCCAATTTACAAGTGGCAAAGCTGAGGGAGAAAGTGATTGTAAGGTGTCCCACCAACAAGCTGACAGCAGAATGAGATTAAAATCTACACGCTAGAACTCCCAAGCAAGTTGCTCTCCGCCTTGATCATACCAACTGCAAGCAGCTTGCTAAACAACAAGAGAAGGAAAAAACCACAAACCATCTGAAACATGTTCTGAATACAAGAACCTTGTATTACCCACACATGTGTGTTTATTATATGCATTAATAAAATGGACTGATCTCCTTTCTGATGCTTACGTGAACTGTAGTTTTTGCAAGTTATTCCTTATAAACACATGGGGCACATGTCTGTCTTGGGTTGCTTTAGTAGCAGCACTATGGGATGTGCTCTCAAAGACATTCTTTAGTGTCATAAGCAGCAGCAGATGCAAAGACTGAAGGTGGTCTGAATTTTCAAACTTTCCACGCAGTGAGATCGTTCAAAACACTGGTTAACACAAGTGGAAACTGCTCTTCCACATCCTCTGCTCCCCGTTGACAGGCCAGAAGGAGAGAACGGGAAAATGAGTGTGGAAGGGTCAATCTCCTAAGAGGTGAAAATTACCTTGTATGTGAGACGGCGTCACTGAGACTATAAGCACTGTTCTCCCTCGTTAGAGGATTGGAGGCTGGCTGGCTCTTGCTGTGAATATCCAGGCTCAGTGAAGACTCGGTCTTTCGGTCTATGTGGCTCTCTTTTTCCAGTGTCCTGTCTGCAATGGAGACCACCTCGCTGGAGCTGTGCCACAGGGGCGCCACCTTCTCCTTCGTTAGCCCTGTGCGGGGAGAGGTTGCCGCTCCCAGGGAGGCCGTGCTGCCATGGCTGGGCCCGTAGGAGGTGGTGTCAATGCCGCTGTCAGCTGAAGTCCCTTGAAGGTAGTTGTAGCTGTTGAGCTCCGATTCGGTGCGCTCCCCGCTGTCATACCACTTCTCATCACTGTGAGCACTGGAGGCGTTGCTGGAGAGGGTATTGCTGCTGGAATGGCTGGAGTAGTGGCTGTCAGACTACAGAGGAAATGGCAATCCAAAAAACCCAACATTTGTTTCAGAATTAGGGAGGAAATAAACAATCACAAAAGTCACCGCAGCACAAGAAGCAGCTCTTCTACCTTGAGGTATGGGATAGATACACTGGGGAGAACAATAATCTCTAAACATTGTTTCCAACACAGTGCATGTGCTCTGTTCTGGGTGCACATTAAAAGCTTTTATATGGATATAGAAGCCACGTGTTAAGAATTCAGGGAAAGCCAGAGTTGGTATTTTGTCCCAAAGTACATTACAGTGCTCTGCTCAGCCCAGTCCAATGAAATTGGCTGCCTTCCGTAGACTTTGACTTGGTTTATAACTACTGTAATTAAAAATATTCTGATTTTAAGACTCCAGTGTTTTATAAAGTGAAACATAACTAATCCACAGAAAGGGCACAGGTTATTTTCAGAATCCAAATGCCTATCAGAAGTTAAAGCAGGGCAAAATGACCACTGCTCTTCCCACCCCCTTGTAGTAGGGTGTATTTCCTCCTCAGCAGGAGCGTCCTTTGCACGTGACCACTGAAGTGCCATTTAACTCATCTGAATTCAGTTTTCCAAAAGGCAAAATGGCAAGAAAGGCAGCCTTGATGCACTGCTTTGGAATTGTCCCATCGGGGCGTGCCAGCGTCTGGTGGGTTTGTGTTTTCTGTCCTTGGTCACTGCCAACTGTCAGGGAGAAACTGAATGCTCTTAATTTCATAGTGGGCATTGGTGGAATATCTCATTATAGAAAGCATTTCTTGCCACACACTCATCATTGCTTAGTAGCTCAAACCCCTTTGGGGTACTTGTATCAATCTGAATTCCTTAATTTTAGTTCCCATCTAAAGAATTTATCTGTGCTGACCACCTATATAGTGAGAACTGAAGCAGTTTTGCAGTAGACAATGGACTTGCTTGGTGACCAGATGGCCCCGGTATTAGGGGAGGGATGGAAAGGAGACTTAGAACCACCTCTCCCATTTGTCTACTCTTGGAGTTCTACTGAACAGGCACAGGCAGAGGCCCCAGCCAAATGTAGAAGATGAGATAACCTCTGTTTTCACAGGAAAAGAGGGAAAATAGAAAATGGATGGATACAGAGAGCAAGAAATTTCAGCATCTGCGTTTCTTATTATACAAGAGCAAGAATTGACAGAAAAGCAGGCAGAATATTGAGATGAGCTGGCCTCCTGGTTCCCTGCAATTAAAGTTACTGCTCTTCATTAGGAGCTGCATCACTCTCCCCCATCCATCTGTCTACATAATAAAGACTTACTTTAACATTGTCTAAAGGAGAAGAAAGCAGGCATTAATAACTCCAGTGCTGCGCTTTGCAGGCAAGCTAATGAGTTACGTCATTACACAGTCAAATACATCTCATGGAAAACGGGTCAATCTACATATAAAAACTAGTTTGTGCTCCTAAGAATCTGAAGACAGGTGTGGTGTCATGGGGGTTTTAGGGTGTGTTTGGTGTTTTTTTTTAATAAAGATGAGTTGTTATGAAGTAATATCCTAAAAGTATGGCTGCCACTTGTATTGAAAGAAGAAGGCTGGTGAGCAAATAACAGGAACCCAATTCAAGACTTTCTCACATCTAAATAACTGCAATTAATGCTTTCAGTATAATCATGCAATGCAACTCCATATTTTAGCTGACCATGCAACTAAAAAACCCAAAGGATACATCTTATTGGGCAATTTAAACTTCTAAGGGGGGTGTGTGTGTGTTTGAGTCTAGTGACATAAAGAATCTTCAAGACATTTTAAACTTATGAACAAGTATCTATCTCTCTGTTTGTAAATCCAGAAGTGAGAGTCTCCAAGAGGTGTGAATATCTAACTCCGCAGAGACAGAAGGGCCGAGTTTACCACCCAGACACTAAACACAAATAAAACAGAAAGGATTTTTTTCCAGCAGACCTTTCAGACAAAGCCTTCCAGCACTGTGCAAGGCAGGTTATGGAAAGGAAGTAACAGTTGCACTAGATGAGGGAAGTGGAGAAAGCACAAAACCGACAGGAAGATCACCATTCTGGTTTAAAGCAGCAGCTTTCTCCGTCTTGTGCTATGAAATATATTAGCAAACTTTAAGTCTTCTCACACGTGAGGCCTAGGAATAGCTTTGCAAACTCCCACAAATCCTCTACAGATCACAAGGCAACCAAGAAAGTGTTGCTGCTCAACTGGCAACAAAACTTTATTAACTAATACATATTTCAGTAGGCTGTGCTTAGCTTCTGTAGGATTCAGAAAATAACAGGTCTGTCTACTGCTTCCTCCATGTTCTAGTAAGGAACAGGGCCCGAGGATAGTTTTTTCTTTAACTGACACTCTAAATATAACTTGGATCAACACTTTTGGTATCAAGAGCTTGTGGAGCAAAAGCAAATCATGAAATAACCCGGTTTTTAGGATAACTTACATGACCCTGCTTATTTGGAGACAAGTGAACCACAGGATCCTGTCTCATCAGTCTTCCACTGGGGCTTTCTCTGAAGGAGGGCAGCACTTTCGATACTGCTGGGAGGTGGCACGTTGGCTCTGCAATACAGCACACAGCGAGGTACTGAGGAGCACACGCAGTGCAACGAGCTAAGAAAACATCTCACCTAATTTTACCCTGTAATTTTTCCAACACTACCATTAGCCAAAAACTTTGAATATCCAATACAAAATTCATTTCAAATAAAAAAAAAACCTAACACATCGTGACAAAAGACAGGTGAGTAAGTGAGAGCCTGATTCCTGCCTGGTGTAAATCAGTTAGACGGCATGAACAACCAGCAGCCCCCATCCTGGCTTCTGTTAGAACACCCTGAACGGTACCACCCCCCGTCCAACAGTGCTGCACGAGAGCGTTGAAACAGCGCAATATTCACCTTCACAGTGTATTGACATTGCATCTCTACTCTCATGTTGCCTGTGGACAAGAGAGTGAAACCCCCTTAAGATCCACATTTCCTTAGGCTGTATTCTACACAAGGCAGGACAATAGCAAAATTCTACAGTGATCACTTAAATGGACACATTTTCTCCAGTACAACTAGTACGTGTGCTTCTTGTCAACGGGAGTTAAACAAACACCTTCAACTGAAAAAAAATCTGTTGAAATCACAACATTCCCTTAAAAGCTGATGGCTGGAAACCGCATAGATGTACAAATGAACACTTATTAAACTAAACCCGACATAAGTGGGTGGAATTCATATCACTCGTCTTACGTGGAGACCACGCACGGTCTTTCCCACTTAAACTTGTTTTGTTCCAGGAGAACTGTGGAGCTCTAGAGGGTGTCCAGCCCCAGCATGTCAGGTAGGTAATGGCTTTCTCTGAGTCCAAGGTCAGTATTTTGAAAGAACCTCTCTCAGTTGTGACTGTTTACATGTATCTTCTCTCTTGGGGTAATGCAATATTCCACACCGCTAAAAATACTGCTTTTAAGTAAAATATGGGCTTATGAACATCAAGTGCAGAACAACACGCACAGTAATTAGCAGTGCTTTTCCCAACACAATTACAGTTTCTCCTCCTTGATCTGCAGCATGACTAACTTTTTTTAAAAACAATTTTTTAAATATTTTTTATTTTTCATCTAAAAAAATAACTACAAAAAGTTTAAACTTGATCCCCCTGGCAGGTGGTAGCAAGCAGTGCCGGTGCACAAAGAGCCTAAGTCTTCTGTAGCTAAGAGCGGGCCAGGAAGGAATGAGTGTGTGGATTCACTGCCACTAATGCCCTATTTACCTTAAGCCAGATAATCCCAAGTGGAAATGTGCTTACTTGGCACAGACCCAAACTTTCACCTAGAGCCACCAGACTGGCAATCAAGCCTCCAGTCTGAGATGCAGCTTCCAACTGCGGCTCTATGGGCGCAGGACAATACACAAGAGAGAAAATAGAGGGATTGTACGTCAGTACCCATCTCTCAGCCTTCACCAAATGCTGGAGACATCTCTTCTACCACACAATTTGTTCAGTTCTCTTTGGCTTCATTTATTTATTTTGCTAATATGGTGACACCTGACATGGTACAACAGAACTTGCTGGCAGTTCCACTCAGTGCCAGCATCAACACCCAACGGCTGGTCTGCAAAAGCAACGCTGAGCAAAAGATCAGCGTTATGTGCGTCGTTACCATCACAACAGTATCAAAACATATGCCATTACAAATCATCTGTCAAAATGAGAACTGTAGATGAGTATAATCACAGCTTTTCAGTGAGGGGGGGCGGGAAGAGTTGTGCAGGAGGGACTGACAGATGGCTTCAATAACAAGGCACAGCTCACTGAGGTTGTGAAGGTGTGTGAGCAAAGTACATCTCCAGAACTCACGGCTGGCATTTGCCTTAAACGCCTGCTGATCTCACTGAGCCTCACTCTGTGTTCAACACTAGTCCATTTATATAGAACAAAAGCTGTGATGCAGGAAAACATTGATCTATACCTAGAATAGAAAAACTATGGAATTGTTTAATCTATGGTAACAAAATGAGAAAAACCACTCTAGCCATCTTGGCCATGGTCACCATGTTGGATCGATGCTGTTTGTAGACAGGACATTTCCTTGGTGTCAATCTCACTGGTATCCAATTGAGTCAAGTCGTAGTTGTAGCAAAAGGTCTATGTGCAGAAACTTCAAATGAAGGTGTAACAATGCAAATTCTCCACAGCCAGCTGTTTTACGTAGTTAGTATGTTCCCTCAGCTGACAGGTTAATTGCCAAGTGCAATGAAAATGCATACAGTGGTGGAAGGCAGTTACCAAGCTATAGATTTACCTCACTGTTTAAACTTTAATTGCATTTTTTACATTTTGTACACGGTATTTTTATAGCTTCTACGATCAAACAATCAATTTGCATTTATATAGCACCGTTTGAAAGGGAGCATCACAAACACTTCAGGCAAACTAAGGGAAAATTAAACTAAGCCAAGCCACTGGGGAGAGCAGGTGAGGTCAAACAAGTCCTCAGCAGCAAGACAAGTCAGTAAGTGCGTCTACCCAGCCCCTGCTCAAAGGGCAGAGCGTTGCAGGATAAGGCAGTTTTAGTCCCACAGTCAAATGAAGAACTGGTATCAGTTCTTTCTCAGGTGATAAACAGAGATCTCAAGGAAACAGCCTGCAGAAGCCCAAGATACGCTCCAGACCTAATTATTCATCCTGCTGAACAAGGTTAACTGAATTTCAAAGACTCTGAAAAGACAGTGCTTAAGAGGGCTCTCTCTCTGCACGGAGAGGCATTGCCAAAGTCACCTTGTGGTTAGCACCACTTGCTCGCTGTAAAGAATTAATTACCTACCCATCTGGTCAGCGATACTATCCTCACTTCTTTGCCAGCTGGGTGTGGATTTGCCGCTACCGCCCGTATCGGACTGCGTGTTCTGCCTGTCAATGGAAGCAGGGGATCTACGGCTAATTCCAAACCTGTTGTAACGCCCCAAAAAACAAAGCAGATAATGGTTTTAAATAGGCAGAAATCTCACATAAGGGGAAAAGAGCACTTTTAAGAAGCTGGTGTCAAACAACAGGGCAGACAGAGCACAACTGCTTAAGGGATTTATAATGTTCTTCCATTTAGCTTTTGCGGAAGCTCTCAGGACCCATTTAGCAATTTTAATGTGCAAGATTACAGTACACAAATTACTGAGCACCTTTTATCATCTAGTTACAACGCACACAATTCAAAGAAACCCGACCAAAACATCCAGAAATAAAATTACTAGTTTTCATTGACATGCACGTTCAGGCGGAAGGGTGAGCAGAGGGTTACATGGCTACAGAAAATCCACCACAATGAGTAAAACTTACAAGTCTGCGTAAAAGCCACACAGGGAAACGAGGTACATTTACTGGGAAAAAAATATTAAGGACGGACCCTTTTAATGGGGAAACACTACTTTGAACTAGTCAACGTGAGCACCAGACAGTTTGCTGGGACAATCCCATGGATCTCAGGCACTTCCCTGGGTTATGAGTAGAAGGCTAGTAAGGTCATACCTGGGTGATGCGGACATATATGCAAGCAACAGAGACTCATTTGGGACAATATTGCACTGCCAAGTAAGTGTTTATAAAATTGGCTGTATTAGTTATGGATTCCCAAAACCTGGGGGTTATAAATTCTGTAAATTATGAAGTTTTGATCCTAAGATAATTTGAGGTGGCTGGTGTAAACCAAACATAGGAAAGCAGTGAGACAAATACACTTACTGCTGTAGAAGCACAGAGAGCACAAAAGGAAAACCATGTTCAATGGGCCTTGTTTGTAAATGGTGCCGGAATAGCCAGATGGATTTTTGGAAAGTTCAATAAGGATACAGAGAAGTCAACAAGAACAGTCTAATGACAAAGTGTCTCTGTGCCACACCCAGGTCTACATGCCCTACACGTCTAAAAGCCTGTAAGAATTAAATCTGTAACTCTCAAGAAATAAAAATCACTTACAAGTCTAGAAGAATTATAATTGGGTTCAAAATTAACAGATCAATCATTAAGAATTCATCAAGAATAATTCATTTCTGAGGAGTTTCGTTTTTTGATCAGACATACCCTGAAGGAAAAAACAAAACCCCCAAACTCTACAGGCACAGAGTACCAGCCAAAAGAATTACAAGCTGATATATTCTCTATATATCAAGGAGTTTCTCTAGCTCAATGAGTAACAGGAAATAAAATACCAAATTTGTGCTTTGTACTCATTCCACTGGCTACAGACTGTCCCACACCACCTCCAGTGTAAAAGAGCCTTCTGCCCAACTGCCAGAACGAGTGCAATGTGGTTTTCCCATTTGAAAGTTTGTGAACTCGTTAACTCAAATGATCCCACCAAAGAAGAATCGTGTGACTCAGAGCAGCAAAATCCTGCTCCCATCCTTACAGACAAGCAGCTGGAACACGCCTGGAGAGCCAGCACAGCTCCAAAGTGTCACATTTTGAAATTCAGACTTCTAAATTTTACCCAAACACGCCCCTATTTCCCTCTTGTTCACCACTCCCTGGGTGGAGCCAATATATACAGTTTGATGAATTAAAAAAAAAAAAAACAACAAAGTGAAGAAACCCTGGATATATTTGCTGTCTGAATACAAACAATTTGCACTGAAATTGCACAAAGTGAGTAACACTGTCCCTTTTCTATTCCCACAGACTGGCCAGGATTTCACCTAAGCCAGTATCTAATTTAAACATGATGAATTCAGTACCAATCCAACAGATACACAAGAGGTCTGCACACAACGTTTCAAAAGCTGACTGAATCTTTAAACACTCCTCTGAGGTAATTTTCAAACCCTGGGACTTGTAAAGGATTTTGGGAAGAATATCTTTTCATAATAAAATACCTAAGAAGCTGGTACCCAACAGACACAGCCCGAGCTGCCAGAAGCCTGGGTGCACTGAAGTTATGCTGCACCGATATTTTACTGTTGATGCATCATCTTCTTACCTAAACCCCGTACCCTTCGTATGCAGAAAAGCAGTAGTTTTGCATTTGGCATATTTTATGGCATGGGATCTTTTGTCAAGATTACAGATACACCAAATGTTTCCAATTTTATCTCATTACAATCGCTGCTCTACTAATTAAGCAGCAAGAAATGTCTTTAGATGGTCTTTTTTACATGAGGTGGGCTATCTAAAAGCGGGAATAAGCAAATGCAAATGGCACTATATTCTACGCTGCTTAAATGTATAGCCCAGCTGGGGACATAGGAATGAACCCCCAAAATTCAAAGAACTTTATCTGGGTTAAAAGAAGAGTGAAATTGTTTAAATACACATTTTATATATAGATCATAAGAAGAAAATCATTACTTTGACATTTTTCAATTCCATTTTTACATTCTGCAATCCAACACTACATGTACATACCTTCTGGTAAATGGGATAAGTATCCAAACCACACACATATACATCAAGACCAATCTGGAAATTCTTGAAGGCAGCGGAGTTTTTGCCTATACCCAGCTCAGGATACGGAGCAATAATCTAGAAGAGGCAGCAGTTACTGCTCTCACCGATGTCTGAGAGGGGCTGGACTCACCCTCACAGCTTCCAGCCATTTAAGTGCAACAAACTTTCCAAATCTGTTATATCATGCAACAAGAAAGAAACGTACACACAGATTATGCAGCTGAGATTTCCTGCAGTGGGAAATCTCAGGGACTGGCACACCTAGAGCACACTGGAGCCTCACCTCAGGAAGCTGACCTTGAGGACGTGGTGCCCCCCCCCAGGCCCTACTCCAGCCCATCCTTCTTCTCCAGCATCTCAGCAACTGAAGGCTACAATCCCTCTCCCCTGTGTTACAGCATACATGGGCTGGCCAGCTCTGCCCTGGTACATTGAACACTGCTGCCGAGCTGCTCCAAATCTGGTCTCTTGGGTGAATCTCAACAGAAGATGCACACAGAACTGGGATGATTTTTAGTGCTGTGACAGACACTACACTTCGCCCATTGAGACAAAGGAAAGTTTCCTGCATAATGTCGTTTTTCATGCTTTCCATTTAGCCTGGCAGAAAAATGTTTGGAAAGTCCTGAGTAAATAGGATTCATGTGTACAAACAGACAGTACAGGAGGCAAAGTGCTTTTCTGATAGGAACAGAATACAATGGTCAAATAATTGGACTTTAATAAGTGTTTGCTCTTTTTTTCTTTCAAAGCGTCCAATAAGAAACCTGCAAGGTTCGTGGCTTAATTACTTCCTTCATTATTCCATTGTAACACTGTTTCCTTGCACCAAATTAAAACTTCAAAACCAAAAAGACAATATATATGCAAGGTTTCTAGGACACAGCTCATTCCTGAACCAAAGAACGCTGAAGTCAACATCTGCATATAATTAACTTAAACGATGGAGAAGGGCTGGGAGGGGTGCTGGGGCGCTCAGAGGCCGACTCAAAACAAACATCCCTTCCAACTACAGCAGTTATGGTGGTGATGGTATGAGGACATATGGCAGCAACGCTTTTTTTGTAGAGCAAATGATGTAGTTGGGAAAGAGCAGACAAGATATTGGGAGCACAAGCTGCTCTTCAGAATTCCAGGCACACAAATGGTGCTGGCGTGAATGAGCCCGGAATTACGCAGTGTAATAAAGAGGTTAAGTGCTTTTTGCAGCTGCAGAGCTCTGGACACACTTCTATTTTGTTTCCTTACAGCGAAGTTTAGTGGCTTCAGAGCAGCAAATCTCTTAATGTCAGTAGGACTTCAGAATGAACTTAAATAATGACCTGAACAGGCCTAATATTCTCATGAACCTAAGCCCATATGAAGCAGAGAAAAGATGGCCTCTGCAGAAAACCTCAAACTGAGCTGCAAGGAGAAGGACAGGGAGGACAAGCTTCAGTGCTGTGGAGCAAGCAGCAGCAATAGTTCAAGCATGTGCTCAGAACAGCACTCTTTGGACCACCAGAACAGTGTCCTCTACAAGCAGGTGAACAGGCAAATGACAGTGCCTTGTGCTAAGCAGTTCCTGATAATGGTATTTAATCTTACTAAAAATACTTAAAAAAACAAACAAACAAGCAAAAAACCAAACCAAACCAAACATACAAAAAAACCAACCAAACCAACCCAAAACCAAACAAAAACAACCCACAAAACCCCAAGATACTTCTACTTTAGAAAAGACCCAAACTAGAATGAATTGCACACAATAACCTGCAACATTGTGTTTCACAGTGTGAACTATCATCAGTTTTGCCCCTTTATCTTCCTTACAGGAAGTCATTAGGAACGTGGTAGATGTGTCCTGCTGCCAATTATATCTTTCCCTACTTGGAGATGCTCTCTGAAAATGATAGAAATTTAATTTCTACCTCTGCGAGTTGCCCAACGTTGACACTGTATCCCTTCAGAGTTCGAAGACTTCTCCAAAGTTGGAAGAGAGCGCCCTAAACCAGGGTGACTCTGACTGTAAGAGATGCTTCTGTGCCCACACATCTGAACTCTTAGCTGTACTCAACACTGCTTTGCTTCAACTGTTAGCTCAGATTGCAAAGTCCCCAAACCATTACTTATTTTATTTTCAAATCTAAACCTGGGAAATGAAGCAATTTGCAACACGAAGCCAGTACCTTTAATGAAGATTTTTAAATACATGGAGGTCCCTTTGTAGAGTGTAACCCGAGCAGTTGTAGAGTAGGATCAGAGAGAGAGGATGGGTCACAAACGGAAAAGGCAGAAGGCAAGGGATTTTAACAACTGACTTTTTCAAGAAGCGTGACAGTGATATTTGAAAACAAGCACGTTTTAATGTGTGTAAACAACAGCTGAGAGGAGGCTGTGTGAGCACTCCTTTCCTTTAACATACATTACAACAAAGGGAACGGAGAACAAAAAAACCTGCCTAGAAAGAGTATGAAAAAAGTCTGGTGCCTACCCTTCCGGCATAG
The DNA here is from genome assembly GCA_013400555.1 of Jacana jacana. Lineage (NCBI taxonomy): Eukaryota > Metazoa > Chordata > Aves > Charadriiformes > Jacanidae > Jacana > Jacana jacana. The sequence goes on along the minus strand of VZTM01017833.1, from coordinate 20,662 downwards.
ATTTTTGTCTGTACGTGCCCCCACCAGAGCCAGTCTCACTTGAGGATGACAAGTTGCTTGGAGAATTGCGGCACTGCTGCGACCTCGCTAAGGCAATGGATGAAACCGTGACGTAGACATCAGAGCCGGGAGACAACCTGTGCAGAGCAGAGGGACCCATCCCATCAGCCATACCATCGTGCAAAGCATGAAGGACAACATGCAAATTGTCACATCAGCAGAGAACATGGCATCACGGGGACAGCAGAAACAAAGTCAGTTGAAGGATCAGACATTTTTCTCCTGTTGGAAACCATGGAAAATCGGCTGCAGAAAGCTTTATGCAGGGGAGTAAGTGAAGAGAGACAAGTCTGGGAGGAAATTCCCAGCACGCACCAGGAAAACATCCCATTTTCTCAAGTCCTGATTTGTTTTTACAGATTGCTTGTAAGGAATAGTGTAGCATGACATTCCTCTCCCAAATAACAAACAGAACAATATTTTTCTAATTCTCAAAATGGACTCTTGCCTGGAATTTAAACAGGGGTGAGCTGTCTATGAGAACCCTGCCAGGAGTGTTGAGCTTCTCTCTCTGCCATAAAACTTGTCCACATTAAATCACAAAGACTAAAAAACATAATGCTATTCATAGATACCTTAAAATCCTCCCTACAAACTTAACATTCCAGCACAAAAATATCTCAATATATCAGAACTCCGAAAATACAGACCTGAGTCACAATGAAGCCTTCTCCTGGCAGAATAACTGCACAGCAAGTAAATGGGCTAGAATTGCAACACAGGTACCTGGCAGAGTGGCTGGAAGCAGTGGGCTTATACTGCTCAACTCGTACAGCCTGTTCTGGAGCTGAAGGGGTTTCCAGATCGTTTACTGCTTTGTGCATTTGGTTTCCCAAACCCCAGCAGAACTCACTGCTGCCAGCCAGTTCTTTGTTCTACCCAGTAGTAACCGAACTTCTGCCGTGATTTAAGTGGAGTTTGAATTAAGCCGTCCATGAACATCAAAATCTTACCGTGAACACAAACCTTTACTCATTCTAACCAGGAAAAATACTGTAACTTACATGAGTTAAATAACAATTTAACTTTTAACATTTAAAAAACACATTTTGACTTCAGTGAAATACACAGAGGTGTCTCAGTACACAACTTGGGCCTGGGGATTTACAGTACCTCATCTGAGCCATTTAATCTGGAAAGGAGTGACAGATTTTAATCAGCTCCCATTGCAATACTGTAACAACTTTTAAAATTCAAAATCTCTTTGAAAATTAAATAAACACTGAGTTGATTAACATTGTCTATGTATGTGTATGCATCCAAAAACTGTCTACATGTATCAAATGTGCACTTGTCCTCCTTAACCCTTCACAAACAAGTAGAAAAAAATAATCTTAAAATGGAAAGAGGAGTCAGATTGGACCAAACATCTTGAACATCTGGAATTTCATAAAGTGCCTATGACTAAGAGTAACCCTTTTTCCCAGACCCAGGAATGGTCTAGCACCAGACCATCACAAGTACCATACCAAATCCAGTAATTCCTTTCTAGTCTACTGAACCGAATTTCACTTTTCTTACATTTATCAAGCAACAATTCTGAAATATTTGATTGCAAAGAACACAGTTCAGGAGTTAGGAACCTGTGGAACCATGAGCCAAGCTGTTCATTTTCACAGTGGAACTCAGAAAACAAATTAGTTCAGCAACAAAAGTACATGCTTTCAATAGCATTCACTCACCTGGGCAGGCACACACATTTAAACTCCCGCTTGCAGAGCAATACACAGCTTAAAAAGTATGACCTTTTTCACCCAATACTAAATTAGAATTTATGGCGAGGAAGCCAATTACTTCTCAAATAATTTCTGTAAAATGATTTCCTGTTGGAAAACACTTACATTTTCACTTCAGACTCAGCTATGCCTTTTCTTTACTTCCTGTGCCTTCCCAAAAAGTGACAGCACTGTTCAGAAGGAATGTCAAGATTTCAGAACGATGTCATGGAGTTATAACTCATTTTACAAAAATGGAAGACCTCGAGGGCAAACAAAATTGTATTATGAATGTGATCTGAACAACAGCCCTGAGCAAGCAGTCAGGCAGGACATCCTATTATTTAAAAGCAGCAATACATCTAGCTGGTGCACAATAGCACTAAAATCTTAAAATGAAATGTCTCCTACTGTTAATGTGAAATGTATAAATAAGACAAAAGAATTTCTGAGTAAATTAGTTTGAATTGACTTTTTGAGCTGCTTTGAAATCTGTTGATGAAAGGCACTTCCCAAGACAAGAGGCACATTGTGGTAGCAGTATGCCCCTATACTTAAGATATTCTGTGCTTGTCTTTTATTTATAATTAAAAACCAAACTAAAACAAGCTATTATCTATTTCAAAAGACAGCTTAAAGAAGAAATTCCAAAATGCTTAAGTGAATGAGTCCCATAATTGAATTTAAAAATAGGCCAAGCGTCCACTGCATTAAAGAGATACAATTACATTGTGGAGAATTGAACTGGGATTACACCCCATGTGATTTCACTCTCTCACATCCAGTTCATCCTGAAAGGAGGGGTTGAGCTTTGCCAAGTATGGGCAGAAAATCAGCTTTTGTGAAGGCAGGGAGTGGGACGGCTGTACAGTTTTTTTTTGTTTAGTGTGACAACACAGACATGGAAAGCATCCCTCTTGCTCTTACATAAATTAATTCCCATGTCACTAGCTGTCATCTTCCCCACGTCTCCAGTATGCACAGGTATGTAATATGCACACCAGAAGAAAAAAACCCGTCAGCCTCACACACGGTGTGCCTATGGCCTAAGGTGGTCTTTAGTTGTATGAACATACACGGGTGCCTCCTCACGTAGGACCTCTGCCCTCTGCACTTCTATTGTGGCTGCCCGGCTGGGGGAGAAGGGGCAGAAGCCGGCAGGAGGGGGAGGACAGCCAGGCAAGTCCAGGCGTTACAGTGCGGACTTAGCAAAGCAAACTGCTATCCCTGCAGCAGGCCAATATAACCATTGGCATATTTGTTAAAGAAAACTTTTCATTCATTGTCACTAATTGCGAGTTTCTCAAAGGCCTTATTTGATTCCAAGGCCAGATCTGCTTCAGAGCTGAAAACTTACCAAAGCAGCTGAAGTCAACTGAAGCTGTAATTTGAATATATAACATATTAACAATGGTGGGCACACTTCCAAATATGAGATGGCCAAAATAAGACACAGCAAATGATTAGAACTTAATTTCTCTCTCCACCTTTGTTCTGAAGCTGAAGAGGGCCAAAGACATCTCTTCTCACAGAAGAGTTTTGAAAATTAAGTTTAATTAATATCCGTAAAGCATTCAGAAACTATAGTAATGGGTGCCACTGTAAAGCTTAGAGGGGAATTAATTGCATCTTTACAGCAGGATTTGAATGGCATCCAGTAAATAAGGGATGGAGTAATGAAGAAGAAAATAAAATATTAAATAGCTCTTTTTTTAATGAGCTGCATCCACTGTGTGAACTGAATGAGGCAGATGTATTCTGTTAAAAGAAAGTCTCATAATTTAATCAAAGGAAGTATCAGAAAATACGGTTATACAAGAGTTCTGAATAAAATTGCATAGCAATTCTTGATTCTGGCATGCTCACCTTCCACGTGTTTGATTTTTGCAGTCCTAATAATACTGCAAGACGTGACAGTTCTTTGAAAACACTGACTCAATGCTCTTATGTTAAAAAGGAAACCGAACCATTCAAAAAGGAAAAAAAGAACATCGTCAATTTTGGGGAAGGGAACGGAGAATGAAACAGAAAGCAGTTGTGCTGTCATAGTGTACCTTCTACTGCTACACTGTGCGCCTTGTCTTGAGTATTGCTCTTTAATTTGATCAAAGCATTTTAGAAAATACGTATTATTCCAAGAAAAGATAGAGAAGGCAGACAACTGGACAACCAGAGGTACAAACCGGTTTCTGAATGAACAAACACTGCAAAGGACACATGGCTCCACAGATCATAGAGAATTTTATCGTGTCTGCTTCAATCCATCCAAACGTGATTTATATCAGATGAAGCAAACAATGATTATTCATTATCCCTTGTGACAAAAGAACATTTGGGAGACCTGGAGCTATCAAGAGACCAGTTTGGAGGCACCTGGATGAAGTGCTACCACCCACAGCCATTGAACACAGCATGGCAGGTGCATCTGGCCCAGGCCATCTCAAACAGCAGCCGGCCAGGGGACTGTCCCAACTGGAAAGGAGTCTGCCTTTACACCCATAAGAATTTCTGATGCTTTCCCTGGTCCCTGCTGGTGGCCACTGCCAAACAAGAGAGATCAGCTCTTGATATGACACAGCACGGCTCTACTCAGGTGTTTTTGGAAAACAAGAGTTTGACCATACAGCCCAGGTGTACCAACAAACTTTGAAATTTCCATGGCTACATCCAGCTCTAGGTCCTGGTGCTGGTAACATATAATCTCCTGTTAGTCCATGCTTTGATTTGATGAGTGTTATAAAAACTTCAGAACAAAAAACGATCAGAGCCAGTCAGGCAGGCAATGTGTGTGCCACAATGCTCACGTGATGGTGGCAAGATGAACACAGACACCTGCTTGTTTATATTAGGAAAAACGTCTTCAACGTGACTGAAGCCTGGCAGCAGCAGATTAGGATTTGTATATAATATGAGAATGGTTTAAACTGGAATCTATCTGCAGGAATTAAGCTATAAACTAATACTGGCACAGTTCCTGTCACTGACTACATGCAGGCATCGTTTGAAGAAGTATGAAGTTTTAGGACAAAACTGGGCTCCAAAGTCCTCAATCAGATTTAAACCCATCTTAATGAATACTGTTCTAATACTTCCACACGGTGGAACTTTACAGCAAGTGCTTCACTGCTGTTATACCGTCATTCAGTTTTCCATTTGGTTTAAAATATTGGCTGTGCACAGAAATTTTCTAGTTAGAACCTTGAGCTTTCCTCCAGGATGGTACCAAACTGCTCATGGCAGCACACAAGTCCAGCAGTGGGCTTTGCTCACTGCTCTTCACACTTCTCAAATGGTTGTTCAATCAAGTTATAGTTAAGACCGGTCCCAGTTTATGATAAATTAAGAAGAGATTATTGTCTAACACTCATCTCCTTTCCATGCACATTTACTTCTTAATAAAGTCTGGAAACAAAGTGTACAAAATAAAACCTGAAAATTTGGAGGGGAAAAAAAATAATATCAAGCTCTAAAATTACATCATCTCCAATAACATCAGCTCTGACATACTTCACATATATGTGGTTTATGTATCACACTGGTATTTATTCTGGGTTATAGACTATATAGGATCCCGGTGAACCAATTAATGTTGTGAAAGAAGCCATAACTTAGAATTTATTGCACTTGTATTAATAGATTTTCCAGCCCTTAATATTGCAGTAACATAAGAGATTCATTTTATAAAGTTTTGGGTTATTTTTCCTGCCTTCAAATATGCACATGAATCAATAATACATTTGAGCACAGTGGGAGGAACAGGGAGAACTGAAGTATAAGCTTGTGAGATGATTACAGGAAGACAAACCAATAAAGGCACATTGAAGTGCTCCTCTGGTTAGGCACAGGACTGGGCATTTGTCTGCCTTCTCAGAACCAGGAACTGTCAAGCAAACTACTCTCCCCCTGAAAACACCAGGTTCCACAGGGAGGCAAGATGTTTTTATGTATACGAAGCTAAATCCTCCTGTTCTCAGGACCAGTAATGCAGCTTTTATCTATTTTTAACGTTGCTAAATGGACTGAAGTGAAAATGCCAGCTGGGGCAAAAATTAAACTGGTTTCACTCAGTATGCATGTTTAGAGCTTCTGGCTATATAAAGTGATCATCAGTCAAATATCACTAGTAGGTAACGCCCAAGAGGGACACTCCTGTCTGTTAGCCTGGTTTTGCTTAAATTAAATCCCTCAGAATATCAGTTTTTTTTCTAAATACTTGACATAAGTCATGGATTTATGGCTGATATGTTACCATTAAAATGAGTACCACATCAGGTATGATACGTCAGATGTTATAATCTTCTATAATAAGAGAATAAGATCTTATAATAAAGTTGCCACTTTGCCCCGGTGAGACCTCACCTGGAGTACTGTGTGCAGGCCTGGAGCCCTCAAGAGAGGAAGGACATGGACCTGATGGAGTGGGTCCAGAGGAGGGCCACAAGAATGCTCAGGGGGTTGGAGCACCTTTGCTATGAGGACAGGCTGAGGGAGCTGGGGTTGTTCAGCCTGGAGAAGAGGAGACTCCGGGGAGACCTAATAGCAGCCTTCCAGCACCTGAAGGGGGGCTACAGGAAGGCTGAGGAGGGTCTGTTTACAAAGGCCTGCAGTGACAGGACGAGGAGCAATGGCTTCAAGCTGGAGAAGAGCAGATTTAGATTGGATGTTAGGAATGTGAGGTTGGTGGACCACTGGAACAGGTTGCCCAGGGAGGTGGTTGAGGCCCCTTCCCTGGAGATACTCAAGGTGAGGCTTGATGAGGCCCTGGGCAACCTGGTCTAGTTGGGGGTGTCCCTGCTGACTGTGGAGAGGTCAGACTAGATGACCCTAGAGGTCCCTTCCGGCCTGGACCATTCTATGATAATGCCTCCATTTCATTCCTTGAAATCCCACACGTTGAAGTTACAGCTAATGATGGTACCGACCTTCTGTCGTCCTGGGCGACAGTTCCAAAAATCACCCCAGATTTGGAACTCAGAGACACACATGGATCAATTAGTTACTATGGGTTTCTCAGCTGCCACATCCCTTAAAACATAGATCACAAATTATAGATTGCTATTTCTTAGCAGCAGATGAGATCTGCCATCCCTGTCACTGCGCCTGGCTTCATAAATTAAGAATGTACAGGTAAAAGGCAAAAGCAGAGAGGGATAAATTCCAGCTTGCTCTAGTTTCAAACAACTAAGTATTAGTATTAATCAAACATTAGCAAATCCAAACTGTAGCTCAGCACCGCAGAAACACAAGTGACAGCTAGTGACACCGACAACCACAACCAAGGATTAAAATTGAGGTTACAGTTATAATTTAGTACTGAAAAGAGAGTACCTTCTTTCTGAAAGGGAAGCTTTAATGGTAATAAGGAAATCTAGGATATCTGTACTGCTTGGCAAATGAACCATAATTACAGCTGCCTTTTTCTAAAATCCCTTAAAACTCTGTATAGAACATAAATACTGCAGAGAGACCATTTGGTATACAGCATGACCATTTTTATAATCCTATTAAACGGTCTGTTTTGGACCGCAGGGACCACCAGTAAAGATCCTGGTACCCATATTAGGTATCCCTTGGTCCTCTGTTTCTCCAGCCAACAGAGAGCTGAGCACAGAAGAAATCATAGGGAGCAAAGGCCAGCTGAGCTCCATCACTGCCACCTGCACCAGAAACATGTACAGATCCCAGCACCTCCTCAGAGTTGGTTTTTACACCATGGAAAGTCTGAAAGTTAGTGGGATAAAATCAAGTGAGACAGTGCTTAACAGAGCTAGGAAAATCTTTGTTGATTTTAGAGATTGTTTTACAGAATTAAAGTATCTGAACCTCCCCAAAAGCAAAGCTTTCTTTTCTTTGATCATGCAGAGAAAAGACAAATAAGTCTTGGAGTGAGCTTATTGCCCTTCCCCCCCCCCCCCCCCACCCTACTCCCCACTCTAATACAC
>VZTM01017832.1:90334-137861 GCA_013400555.1 Jacana jacana | reverse complement strand
AGCAGATCAACACTCCCACCCAACTTAGTGTCATCTGCGAACTTACTGATAGTGTTTTCTATGTCCTTATCTATATCATTGATGAAAATATTAAAAAGGAAAGGCCCCAGTACTGAGCCCTGAGGAACACCACTTGTGACTGGCCGCCAGCTGGATTTAACTCCATTGAGCACCACCCTTTGGGATCGTCCTTCCAGCCAATGCTGAATCCAGCAGATCGTACGTTCGTCCAGGCCATGAGCAGCCAGTTTTTCCATCAGAATGTGGTGGGGGACAGTGTCAAATGCTTTGCTAAGATCCAGAAATATTATATCCACTGTCTTCCCCCCATCCAACAGTCGGGTCATCTTATCATAGAAGGAGATCAGGTTCGTCAGGCAGGACTTGCCTTTCATAAACCCATGCTGACTAGGCCTGATCCCCTGGTTGCTCATTACATGGCTGGTAATGAGATGATTGAACTTACTTTTGGTCTTCTTTAGGCAAGTAGCTGACACAAACGTGACATCCAAAATGTCATGACTGATCCACTGCAATGTCTTGTTTTGTTTCAACAAGTCCTCAGTGGTTACAGATCATGTACTAGTAGCTCACTCCCTGGTTGAATCCATCCTGAAACAAGGAAAGGAATGCATTAGCTGTGTTTGACACACAAGTGGACAGAAATTAATTCCTTGAATGTATAAAATACCTTCAGTGTGAATTAAAATTCTTGCTATGGAAGGAGTTTAAAACTTTGCCACTTTGAACTCCTGACTGTTAAAGAGATTATTTTAGGACTTGTACTTGATCAGGTAATCATGTAAATTTTGTTCTGCCTTAGTATCTGTTACACTCACTACCAAAGGTAATTAGAGGGAATGTAAATGTAGAAAGCAATCCTGTGTGCAAAGTTTGGATGGGACACATACTGCTGTTCTTGAGTTGTTTGTGTAAAGTTAATTATTTGGGCATCATGCTTGCACTGGGTTCTGGGATAGTATCACAAATAATTTTCAAGGACCAAAAGGGTCACTAGGAATGTTTCACATAGCCCATTTGGAAGCAGTGATTTTACAAATGGCACTAATTTTTCATTCGAGTATAAAGCAAAAATCTGAAAGACTGGGATGGCAGGGCAGTCTTTCTCTCAGTTATTGGAAATGAGGTAAAACTATTATAATTTCTCTCAGAGTAATTCATTTTTGTAGGGCTTGCTTTTTAATATATTGCAATCAGTATTTAAAAGACAAGTTTGACATGTGATACACAAAGTATTCTTCCTTTTTGGATTTTGATATATACTTTTTGTTATTGAGGGGGGGTGTTAACCATAATTATTATTTTGATATACAAAATATTGCTGCTTCATCAGTGTGGCAAATTTTCATGAAGTTGCTACATGGAAACTGACAACTCCTGTGTTTGGTTTATGGAATGAACTAACTGGGGAAAGAGGCTTTCAAGGACCTGTGTGTGCACTTGCACAGTGTAATCTGCCTATGGTCAGAATAACAAGGGTGGGGGAGAGTATAGCTAGACCCCAAATAGCTGCTAGACCCCAAATTCATATCTGATATCTGTGAAATCAAGCCATGTTGGACAAGTTTGACAGGTAAGCAAATGACTACACCATCAAACTGGGATGCTCGTACACTTGGGAACCTACAGAAAACAGTTGGGAATTAGATTAGTGTAGAGAAAGGTATCTGTTATTTCATGCTTTGAGAGGGGTTCCAGTGATTACTCTGAGTTGAAACAATCTGGTTAGAATGAGATTAAATCCTGCCTAAGCAGACATAAATAAAGTTCAGGGTTATCTGTGTGGCACTTTCATGACCACCAAATTCATCCCAGCTGTTTCAGCAGACAGGCCTGGGTTCCTCTGTTGGACTAGTTGGTGCAAAGTAAGAACTTTTTAAGATCCAATAATTCTTATTTTTAATTTTGTTCAACTTGCCTTAATTAACACAAATTTATTTTGATTTAAGGACTATAATGTGGCGTGATCTAATGCTGTATCTGTTCCAGTTTGCAGCTCATCTTGTGAAAAACAAGTACCCAAGGGTCTGCATCCTAGATGGAGGAATCAACAAGATCAAGCCAACTGGTCTCCTCACTGTTCCTTCTCCACAAATTTGACTGTTAACATTCAGGACAATCTGTCTGAATAAGGAAGTTCTACCGGACAACGTGTATATCCCAAAACCAGAGGGCATTATGGCATCTTCACTATACCAGCTATCCTAAAGATCAGGGTCTTATCCTGCGGGTCTAGAGCATGGGAGCTTTTCATTTATTCTTTGATATAAGGCTTTGGTTGGAACAGATGAAAATTGCGAAGCTTTAAGCTTTCCAGCATTGATGCAGTGCACAACTGGTTGAGCAAGTCTGACACAAAAAGAGTAGCTCTAGCATTTGGTATCTTATGAATATTTCTGCGGAACAAAATAAACTGGCACTTGATGGCCCTAAGCTGCACTTAAATTATTTTTCAAAAGTATTTTACTGTGAATATTGAAAGTAACAAGCTGAAACTGTATCCTCTGTGTATCCTGTGAAAAAGTATTCTCTCTAAAATTTTAAAGAGTAATTACTGTATCTTGTTGACCTACTTTCTTTTTGAGACCGCATTTTTTTCATCTGGATTGGAAATAAAGATGTGTCCCAGATCGGAATTCACTGTAAGAGCTGCTGCTGAGTTCATCCAAACTGTATCATATCATGCAGAAATGGAGAAAGCCTATTACTGTGTGGAGAATTTAACATATTTCCTTAAACACAGCAAATGCAACAATTTCTGAACCAACTACTTCTACCAGAAACACGGGCTTTTGACAATACTGTGTCTTATGACTACAGAACAGTAATTCTGCAAATAATACTGCTTTTCATTTTAGAAGCTTATGCCTTAAAAGAATCAATGCAATTTTAATTTTCATATGAAAACACTAGAGAAACCATGGTTTTGTATTAATTGGAGGTGTAAAGTTCTTTTTTGGCTCTTTTCTCTTTCAGCTAGTGCTGTCAAATTTATTTTATTAAGTCCTATTTCTTAAACATGAACTTTAAAACTGACAGATCAAGACAGCAAACCTTGTTTCTAAACTAAATGAGATGTAAGTGCTACAGATGAGTGAAAGCAGGCTTCCACAAAGGGCAGAAGGTGACTGAGTGCTAGAGAGATGGAAATTACTTTGCAATAAGAAACCAAAAGTATGGAAAGCACCAACAGGAAAAAAAGAAAGTGGCATCCCTCTGTTGCTTAGAAGCTATAAATACATTTTTCAGTGGTGTTGGGGGGTTTTGGTTTCTGCTGTTTTGGGAGGTTTTTTTGAACTGCATCCGTGGAAGATGAGACCTTGCAGAAAGTATTGAAAGAGGAAGGCTTTGTCCTTGCCTGTGCAATGTCCAGAAGATTTTACCCCGAACCTTCAGAAGCCAGTCTCTAGCACTGTGTGCTGTCTTCAGGGAGATTTAGTCTTGCCAGAGCTGTGGTTTTGAAAACCCTATTGAAAAGTCTTGATGGGTGAGAACAATACAGGAGAAGAAAGGCACCTTTCAGCTGCCTTTATCCCAGCTGTGATTTATCTAAAAAATAACTGTGGAACTGCAATATGCTGATATATATTGTTAGATATATACACACATATATAGGCTTTTTTTGATTATAATGTCAGCATAATATATTGAAGCTTTCAAGTTTTTGACGTGAAAAATTCAAGGTGCCTGGCACTGGGACTGATTAAGGAATCAGAAATGAAAGGTAGGGACAGGCCATCAGGGCTTCTACAACAGTCTCTGGTGATGCCCATGGTGCTAAGCTGACTTAAAAAATGACCTGGAAACAGAAAGGAGCAGTGTATTTAATAACAAGCTTCCTGATACTACAAAATTGTCCATCATAATCCAAGTTTTGTGGGGCTACATGAAGAACGAGAAAAACCTTGTGCTACTCAGTGTCAGAGAGATTCATTATGAAAGGGTACAGGTGAGACATTGGAGAACAACAGTATTCAACAGTGAACTCATTGACAGATAAGATAATGTTGCCAATGCCTAACAGCAGCCAGAAAGCCACATGGGAGAGCAGTGATTCTGAGGAAAGAAAGGAACAAAAGAAGTTATGCCATTGGAGAGTCATCCCCNGGATTAGAATGGATACAAAACAGTCAGAATAGGACAGGTTTAGTTATATTGATTGAAGCTCTTCAGTTTGGAAAAAGAGGCAGCAAAAATAGAACACCCCACCTTTTGCTGAGAGCACAATATGCAATTGGTCAGCAGAAGAGGCCAGTGGTTTACAAAAATACTCCTAAAGAAGGGTTAGACGGGTTTGTGGAATAGCTCTGTCTCTGACTGTTAACCACACCGGTTGAGAAGCAGTATTAAACTCTGATCTGTAGTTAAGAGAGGCTGGGAGGACCACCCTGTTTCTTGCACTCCATCTTCAAGCATTTGCCCTTCATAAGTGGATATTGTGGTATACTTAATACAGCAGTTCAGGTGATGTTATATATTTAATCCTAGCTTGATATTTCCTTCTCCTTTATAACAGGTAACTATAAAAGGACTATAAGCATGAAGAATATAATGTCTTTGAGAAAACAGGGTTTAATGTGTACCCAGCCACTCATTCCTGCAATAGAAAGTATTCTGTATCTCTTAGAGATACTTTTATTCTTAGAGAAGTCATCTTTTGAGTGAAAAATACCTAATATTTAGCAGGTGCGTAAAATCCTTTTTGACTAATACAACTGTTTTTAGTATTATAGCTTAAGTCTATATATGTTGAACAAACAGATTTAAGCTGTGATGCAGCTGTCTTCACTTTCAATTTAGCTGAGTAAGATTCATGGCCTGTGTATTCCATTTGTGTACAGATATATTTTTGACAGAGGACTTAAAACTGCTATTAAGTTAAAGTCTACATTATCAAGTAATGTGTGTGTGTCTTTTCCAGGAGGAGTTGTGAGAGAGGATATTTTTTAGAGCAGGAAATGTCAAGATCTGCTAACAGTATTGAAAATTTTTCCCCTGTAAATAGAACTACCTGCAAAGTTCTGTAGCTACCAGCTGGATATGGCTGCCAGTTGCTGATGTACCTGTACTTACTACTTTGATCAGCATTTTTAAAACTGTGCCTATAAATAATGTCAAAGGACAAGTGATCAGTCACAAAATTAGATTCTGGTCTCATTTTCCACAGACAAGGAAAATTCTTACATTTTATGGTAATTTCTCATTAGAGAATTTTAGCTATTTATTGCAGTGTTAGCTGAGTTTAAGAACATCGATACATATTTGCTCTGTTACTCCACCAATTTTGACGTTGCTTTAGTGGAGTAAGCAGTTGTCTGATTTCATAGAGCTCTTGAAAGATTTCTGAAAGGCAGGTTTTCCCAACATACATGTATGTTTCTACCACCATGGTGTTCAGCTGTACCATGGTCATTCTCTGTTTTAGACTGCAGCTAGATAGTGTAAAGATCTAGTAAGAGAAACATTTCTTCATCTTCCATGCTCGTGTCTTCTACTGCTAGCACAAAAATGTCTGAACTAAATATTTCCCACTGTTTGGCCTGGAAAATGCAGCCTCTCCCAGTCTGTTTTTTCCTACAATTTTAAAAACATCTGAATTTGCCCCAGCTAGCTGTGCCTATAGTTTCCTGCCAGGGCAGCTGGATTCCCCACAGGACACCCAGGTGGGCATCGAAGGAGAAAAGAGCAGAGGTGATAAACCCTCTTTTGGCAGTCTCACAACTATTGACCATAGCGGACTATGAAACATTTGCTGCTAAACTAATGTTCTTCTTTAGACCAGACATAGTCCTTTGAGACTTTTATTATACTTTGCATAGAAGTTTCTTGGCTGGTTTGGGGTTGTTTGTTTTGGCTTTTTTTATGAGCAGATATTTGGGCTATTTGGTCTACTTTTTTTGAGCAAAAATTAAGACTCTTTGTCCTTATTCTAGGAACGTCCCTTCCTGGACCCATCTTGTCTCCCTTTGTCATCCTGGTTATCTGCCACTGTAATGCCTTCCCAGTTCAAGATAGGAATAACTCACCTAATGTAGGAGAAAGGAGGGAAGTTGTGGTGTTTACTTCACTTTAGTTTTCATTAACCTGGATCACTTCAGGTATTTCTGGTTTGTTACTCTTTTAATTTAGAATTAGTTTTCCCTTTAGATTTATATGCTTCCCACTGGTAGTCCTGGGTATTTGGCAGTTAGCCTTTCTGATATTTCTGAAACAGAAACAGCAACCATAGCAGCTCAGCAGAGACAGGTGTGTGTTCTTTTACTTAGATGATTTTTCTGATCTTCTGAATAATCTCTACAAAGGTAAAGTGCTAAATCATTTTTCAGGGTGGGTAAGGGGTTAAATTTCAATGCCATCCTTTCTTTGTTTCTTTTTCCAGGCTTTAATCTATTATTAAGGTAACTGACAAGGCCACTAGGCTTCAATTTCTTGCCATCCTTCCTGTGCCTTTGTGTGACATAATCCGTGTAGACATAATACAGTGGTGCAATGTTATTTCTGTGACCTTCTGGGTATCAGTATCTAGACTTTCCTTGCTATTCTAACCAGCTAAGGAAGGTGTTTATTGGAATATCTCTTAGCTGGACTTCAGAGCTGTGTTGCAGACAACAACCAACCAACCAAACAAAACCAAAACAAACTAAAAAACCAACCAACAAAAAAAAAAACTGAACAAAAACCACCAACCCAAATGACATGAGCTCTTCAGCACCGTCATTATTCTAAAGTACTGGGAGAGCCTGTTACTTTTGCGGCCTGAGACACACTTACTCTTCCTATTTTCAGGATGTGAATGTTGTCTAGAATATCCCTTCTAGAGATTTAATTTACATTTGCAGTTTTGGTGGCTTTTCAAGCTTCTTTAGTTAATATCGAAACTAGCTATATCTTTATTTAGCTTTCATACTGTTCAGATTGAGTTACTAGGAAGTGTGGGAATTATGTGGGAATGAGTTTGGCCTTTTAATCTCTTATTTCCAGTTATCTTTGCTGATGAGTCAGACTGACCCTTCACAGTGTTTTGTTAGAAACTTAACTACTGCCATCAGTATTATCTTGCTATTTTTAATTCCTTCTCCTGGGCCCAACTTGGAAAGATTTACTGAAAGGATTATTATTCCTTCCAAAATAGTGTTTATTTCTAGGGCAAGTAGTGAAGCTTGGTCCATGCTGGCTGAGATAGTCAAATATACAAATCTCATGCTAGGAAAAGACAGATTTTTCTTTTTCTTTGAACCCCAAGCCATTATGCCAGTATAGTCATTCTTTTAGAATTCCAGCCTCAATAGAGAGATCATGTCAGAAACTGCATTCTATTTTGGAAATACTGTTTCATTTGCCTTGCAAGTAATCATGAAGCTTGAAGTTTACTGCTAGTGGTGTGTTTTCAAGAGTGACATCAAAATACTTCTTGGACACTAGTTTGTGTTCTGTGACTACAGACTCTGTATTCTGTTTATTTAGGATGACAAATTCATCTCGTACTACCATAAGCATGTGGTTGAACTTAGTTCAATATTGCAGTGTGGCTGTCTTACTAGATCAGCATTCCATAAGCCAGTGTTAAGCTGAGTTTAAAGAGTCCGGCCCAGAAAACAGCATCAGTCAAGCAATAATCAAGTATTATTACCACTGAATCAACTTGTAAGTATTTCTTATAAAGCTTTTTCCAAAAATTTATTTAACCATAATATAATCCGTGTGCAGAGTAACTTCTGGTAGTAGTCTGGTACATAAAGGTAGAGAGACCCCAGTGCATGTATTCTTGTAATTCATATTGTATTTATTTCTCTGACCGTAACTCCTGATGTGCTGTGGGATCTATATTCTATAATACACAGACACCACATTTCCAGACACAGGAATCTGTGTGAAAGAATAGAAGGTAGAGCAACTTGGAGATCAGTGTGGTAATCGTTCTATTCAATGGGAACAATCCAGAGAAAACTGTAGATCACTGTCTTAATTAGTATTTCCTAATTGAAGCCATATTAAATCTATCTCTTCGTCTATCTGGGGTTACCTGGCATTACATCATTTAGAGAGTCAAAGCATCTGGTGGTATCAGCTCTTGCCAGCTGAGCTGGCCAAAGGATTAAAAGTCCTGTGAGTACAGAACAGCTACATGGAATACTTGTGGGTTTTTAAGAGATGCAGCGATTGTGGCAGTAGCTTGAATTATTGGGCTATTATTTTTTGCCTTGCTACAAACTTTTGATATGTCTTACATCTTCGTCACTCAGTCCCCCTCACTAAAATGAGGCCAATAATTTTTCCTAATTTTACTCAGTGTAGAAGAATATAATGAGTACTGTGACCACTTAAAATCTGTGTGTATGAGCAGACAGTAAATACTTCTTTCCTAGGAGCAATCTGTTTCCTTGAGAAGCCAAACGTAAGTGACAACATGAGTTTTCCCGTCACTAATTTTGTGAACAGTCCTTTCACTAGTACATGCTATTAATGAATGAGTTTCAGTATTCCTACAAACAATTCTTGTTACCTATCGAGAATATAGTATTAGTGATGAAGAAGCCCTCCTATTACAAAGCTTGTTATAAATTGTGGTTAGCTACATCCAGCAATCATGTTAATAATGCATAATAAATAATTTTGTGCAGTTAGGTCATAATAAGATTACGTATTTTTAAGGACTACAATACTTAGATTTTATTTTTTTTAATGTTGATCAAGATTGACACCTTCCATATTAACCAAATACCTGGCTTTACACCCCTAGAATATGGGCAATAAAATCCTGGTCACCCTTATAAAGCAGAGGACAGAGCAAAAGAAAGTTTTTTTTACTTTTTATTTTCAGTTCTTTTTCTCCCCTAGGAATTCAAATGACTTTTTGTTGATTGCATGGAAGTTATATGTAAAAGAGAAGTGAATCAGTTCCCATAGCAGTTTTTGGGTCCTGCTATGGCTTATTAAGGGCACATCAGCTCTGCCTGCCTCAGCACCAAATTTTTTTGCTAACAATTTTCTCACAGTTTCTCAACAGGGAAGTAAAGGCACTGAAGCCTGAGGCCTGCATGAAGGGGTACCAGCAGGGGGTTTATACGCTACACTAAAATAACCACAAGCCAGGAAGTGTCAAGGTTTTTGGAAAGTTCTCTCTCTCTTCCTATCCCATCCACCTTTTCTCCACTTCAGATCTCTATTAAGAAGGCTCAATAAGAAACAAATTGTTTGTATTAATAGAGATAAATCTGGACCGGAATTTTGGAACTAAATGTCATCGAGTCAACTGTGATGTTTAGCATTTGTTAGTAGTCACCCTTTTAGATAAATTAGCACATGATACCCTGCTATTACCCAGTTTTCCATAGTTTGAGACTGTCGGTGTTCTTGCACAAATTGAACTCATTCATCCTCTGGATATTCCTGACATCATGTTCTAACAGCTGTTGAAAGACAGGATTTTAGCCTTAATCCTTTCTCACTTGGCACTCTCACAGTTAGCTGACTCAAAACAAGTCAGATCTGTACTTTTTTTCCATCGCATCAATAGAGAGAGTTTTATCTTTTTTGGGAGATCTGGCACCAGTGAGCACAAGAGTAGTACAATCTATCTTCTGCTGTGTAATTATAATTATTACTTTAAAAGTATTGTACAAACCTGGCATTTCAGAAACATACTTTTAATGAGCACACAACATTCAGCTTCCACAAAAGGGTTGACTTTCTTGCTATTATATCAATTTATTTATTTGCCTTGCTTCAGTTCCTATGCTAAATGCAATTTTTCTCAAACCCTTCTAAACTTGAATGAGCTGATATATCTGATTTTAAAGTCATTGTTTTAAGTAAAGCTATTTCTTCAAGCAGTGTTGTTTCTCCAGCATCAGAGAAATGTGTGACATCAGATGTAGGATGATGTCATCAAGAGAGGAACTTAGTGACTCTCTTGAGTATTACATGTCCTCAGTGCAGAAGGACAAGGGGTAATGGGTACAAACTGAGGTTGTGGAGTCTCCTTCTCTGGAGATACTCAAAACCCACCTGGACGCGTTCCTGTGTGACCTGATCTAGGTGTTCCTGCTCTGGCAGGGGGATTGGACTAGATGATCTTTCAAGGTCCCTTCCAATCCCTGAGATTCTGGGATTCTGTGTGCTCTGATGGCAGCTCTTCAGGAAACTGCGACACTCCTACCCCAGGTCTGGAAAGATGCCCCATTTGTAATACATACCTAAAAGAATGAACACAAAGGGTTTAGTTTAGCATATTAACTATATCCTATCTCTCTATATATGTAACCATAGCAATATAGTTAGCAAACAGCTTTCTTTAAAGTTACAAGGCTCTTATAAACTTCCAGCTCTTTTTGCAGGATCCTCTGAACTTAGCTAGAATAGCTCAAAGGAATAGGAATAATGAAAATTTCTCCTTTGCAGTATCTGTATGAACGTGTAGTACATGCACATACACATGAATGAGTGCTCTGCCAAAAAAGGTACGCTCTCTTGCTGTTCATGCAGAGAGAAACTTTGCAATTACTTTTGAAGGAGAAACCGGCAAAACAAGCAGTTGGAACCCGGTGCTGGTGCAATATATCTGAGTTCAGCTGTTCTTAATAGTCTCCTTTTGAAATGCTTTGTGCTTCATGGTACTATATGTGCAAATATATATTTGCCCTACGTTTCTTCTTAATGTCCTGTACGTAAACCCGTATTTGCTCAGGCTTCTTTGTTCACTTTCATCCTCCCTGATAGTGCTTTTACTGTGTACTTTACCGACTCTCTCCAGGCTTTCATTCAACTTTTCACCTTTTGCTCACCTTGCCAATTAGAAACATGTGATAGGTTTTCTTTCTCAGAAGAGTTTTATAATACACTCATTGCGTCTCCTGATCCTGGAAACTGCTTGTTCCTTACTAGCAGATGCATGACGCCACTGACATTTGGATCCTGGGCTTGTAATGAAATGAGATTGCTGTGTGCAAAAGGGGAGGGAGAGAGGGAGGGAGGAAGGAGTGAAAAATTCCTCTTAGTGCCTCCCTTGGAAAGGCAGCCCTCTCATAAAAGAATTACCAAGAGAGGTCTCCATGATGATGGATGAGAACCAGTGGAGGTGGCAGGAGACAGCTGAAGGCAGCAGGGAGTTATTCTCTAATTACTGTTTTCTGGCAACGTAGAATAACAGACACTTGGGGCTGTGCTTGAAACTGCTGCCTCTTGCTCACTGCTCATTATAGGAGCACCAGCGCCCCTCATACTGGGGCTGCTCTTGGGTTATCGCATCCTGAGACAGTGGCATGAACCGTCACCTCCCATTGCAGCAAAGACCAGGTGGCTGCTTTTTTTTCTTTCCATCTGGGTTTTTTGGGTTGGGTTTTTTTGGTCTGGGTTGGGTTTTTTTGCGTTGTTTTTTTTTTCTTTGTGAAGTAGTGGGGAAAAAAACAGGCAGGGAAAAAGGTCAAGCAGCCTTACTATGTGTGCTGCACATAAAAGTTTTGCAATAAATGGTCACAGTAGCAAATAATCTAAACATGTAGGTATTAGGAATTTATTATACTGAACTTGAAGATATCCTGTGTTTCTGGTGGTCATCTGGTTAATGACAAAAGAAAAAAGGAATCTCAGCCTTCCCTCGCTTTCCAGTTTATTAAAGCTTCTTTTAATTTTGTCTCTTCTCTGTAATTCCTCTGAATTCAGGACTGGATGAATCCTGTTAAGCTGAGGAAGTGTGCTGAGGAAGTGTGTAGGCTGCCCTCATTCAAATTATACATCTTTCAAAAGCCAGATTCCATTGCAGTCTCCAATTTCCATGATAAGTGACCCCCAACCAGGCTTTTCAACATCCAGGGTGACAAGACTGAATTTGCCAAGAACACTGGGAAACCTCTAGCAGGTACCTGTAGTGCAGCACGTGTTATCTATTTCTTTATCTATAAATACTATTATATGTATGCACACAGTCAAGGGGAAGTCCTTAAATTAGGTGAGGTCAGTCTAAGAAAGTCCTTTAGACTGCAGACCTTTAACTGTTTGATTGTTTGTTTATTTAAATGTTTATAAGGAACTGATAACCCAGAATGTGGGAACTTGAGCTTAAATGCATTGTCAAACATGCTGTAAAAGGTAAGAGTTTCCGAGCTTTTCAGAACTATTGTTAACATCAGTCAAGAGCTTAGAAAGATCACTGCAGAACCAAGATGGGGAGATGATAGACTGCTAAGAAACTCTTACCTATGAGTAATTCTCTTAGTATGTGCTGTCCCTCATCCTTTGCCACTAGCACCTGGAACCTTTTTCTGTGACCTTCAACTGCTACTGTAGTTGAAGCAATAAAAGCATTTAATTGTTCTGATTTACAAATTAGAAAACATGCCCAGAATTTTTTCTCAGATTTTGGCTTGGTGTTTTCCGGGTGTTGGTTTTTAGCACAGGCAAACATGCATTGTGAAAACAAAAACAAAATTATGCCAGAGAAGCCCTTAAGCATTATATCCTACACAGTTTTCAAGCCTGGTTTGTCATCAGTAGCAAGCAACTTAGATGACAGTGCAGCAGTGAGTGGGTCACCAGTTTGAATAGAAAGCTGGGCAGGAGATACTGGGAGTTTTGATGCGATATGAGGAAGTTCGAGGCGGGTTTTATTCTCTGTGTAAATTCACATCTAAAGCTTGACTCAAGTTGACTGTCCCAGGCATCAGAAAGGAATGATTCCCAGGCTCTTAACGCTGAGCTAGGCTTAAGCCTTAAGCATGCTTGAGGTGCATGGAGGACTTCACCTTAGTGTTAATTTTTGCATGGTTGACTGTCATTACCAATGTAGGGAGCAGATGAAAAGGACTGAATGCTTGCCCCAGCCAGCTGGTGGGTATAATTACATGTTTACTCCGTTGTCCTGCTATGTTAAGGTATTCTCCACTGTACATGTGCTCACCTGCTGCGATGTTGTGGTGGTGTGTTGCAAAGCCTCAGCTGTTCATGCCGCATAACATCTTGATAGATTATTACAGCATTGGACTCTTGCAGTTTCGTGCAGAAACATACCAGGCTTCTGTCTGTGCTACTAGGAATAAAGCAGGTTAAGTAAAGGTTATTTCATGCAACAGACACTGCGCCTGGTAACACATAACCAATATTCAGAAGTCTCCAATTACTTACCTAAAGTACTTGCAAAAACCTGAACCCTTTGTTAAATGTCTACATGGAACCCAAATTCTTGAAAATCTGACCTCTACAGTTGCTACTAAACACTTAAAAATTTGGACTTGAGCTTGGAAAATTTGTCCTCATAAGTCAGGATTTACATACAGTCTGTAAATGGTTTCAATGGGAAATGCTGACAGAGCCATCCCTCCAGTATTAATTGTTAACCTGTTTCGCAGACCACCAATTCTGCCCATGCGATAGAACAAGCCTAAATGGGACATCCATTGCCAAGATTCATCCTTACTGATTTCATTTAGTTGATTTGAATAAAGAATAAAAATTGTCTCCTGTATCTGTTTTCCTTGGGAAATCTTAGGCTGACTTCAAAATCCTCTTGAAGTCTCTGCTGACCCCATTTCAGATTACATTTCAGAGGAGTGCTTTTTAATAAGAAATCTTAAGAAGTTCAAATATTAGCAGGCATGAGGGTTGTTTTCCTGCACTGTTTTACTGATTCAGCAAGATGCTTATGCAGATGTCAGAGGCACCTTCAGGTTGAAGGTAATGTCATGACTCCTAGCTTTAAGTTAGGCGTAGGCCTAAATACCTTAAGTACTTTATTCTGATCTGACTAGAAACAATTAGCAGGGATGATCAAAACATCAAGGTTTGCCTGAATCTGTAAGACCTGAGGGTTCTCTGCTGTGATGTTGTCTTGTTTTATTAAACCAAAATTAAAAATGCCTCCCATAGCCAGAGAGCCTTAATCAGGCTAAGGAATAGCAGTCATAATAATAATAATAGTGATGGTACTTTGAGGGGAAGAGGAGGGGGTAGAAACAATCAAAAACAAAACAGAGACAGGCCACCCACCAAAAACGTGTTGAAGCCTTGAGAGTAGGCTCAGAGATCCTGGAGCTGCCCTCATTCAAATTATACATCCCACATGCAAGCAGTTACTGTCAGAGAGAGGAGGAGCCTTTCTTGGCTGGAGTTGTTGAGTTGCAGCCTACAATTAGGTAATGTTTTGTTTCAGGGGCCTGCTCTATGGGAGGTACAGCTTGTGGAAAGGCTGTCTTTACTGTTGGATTTAGCAGTGGCGTAGCTTCCAATGAGAAAAATTATCTCATTAACTCTTGGCGAGGGGATGGTATGCAGCCAACTTGCTCCACGTGTGCACAGCATGGTCTTTGTCACACAATACAATTTGTAATTGCTGATTACTTTTTGGCTGATGTTGAAAGCCTGCCTGTCAATCCCCACCTAGAGTGCAAACCGGTAAGTAATCATCCTCCCCCACCCCCAGCCTAGCTCAGAGTGAGCTCCACAGAAGAAGCAGGAAAGTCTTGCCACAGGAGAGACTCATAACCTTTGGCCATATACAATCTTCCAAAACTATAAATTCCCGAAAGATCATTCTGTAGGTAAGCTTTGTGTATGCATGTACATATAGTGAAAGCACTTCAGAAGTGGTTTTCCCCTTCTCTCTTTCTTTTATTTTTTTACCACCTCTTTGAATGGCTGGGGTTTTTTTTAATGATAACCATGGAGCTTGGGAAACAGTGGGATTTCTCATACATAGCTACATATTATCCCAGCACATTTTGGAATATTTAGAAGAAAACAGTATTAGGACCAAAAGCCATTTTTTATTATCAATTTTAGAAGTGAAGTATTAAGTATTAAGTGAAGCTGAAAGTATGCTTTTTTCATCAAGATGATTAAAGGTTTGCAAAGTTCATCGCAGTGAAAAGAAATGAGCATGCAGAAGACAGAGGTCATGAGCATAATAGATGTTCTACCCAGATTTGTCAATTGGTCAATCAAAATCTTGAGACTTGGAAAAGAATTATCATTCAGTAAATGCTCAGCCTCTAACCCTGGTTCCTTCTCCAGCCTGTCCTGCACTCTCAGTTTAATCTTCATATAGGAATATAGGTTTTCTTTTCCTGCCTGCCCACCCTGCCTCACTGCCCAGGTGCCAATATGCTCTGGAAAGCAGAGATGGTGCTTTTAGAAAGTCTGCGTAGAACACTCTGTTAACTGTTATTCCAAGTGGATTACTAATTATTTAAAATTTTTACACCACTGTGCCCTAGAAGAAAGATCAGACTTATTTTGTGGGAAAATGGGAATAAACTCAGAACTCATAACTGTTTAGTCAAAAAATCAGGTCAGCACAGACCAAAGTTATTTTTTGTTTATCTAACCCCCCACAGCTTTCTCAACACAGCAGCAGGACTGGGAGGGCTGTTGATGCTGCACAAAATGAATCTCCCAAGTTGCTACTTCTCTCCTCCAAAGCAAATTAACAAAGCTGGCGCTCAAATGGGCATCTCTGCACACACTATGTTGCACACCTCTAAGTACACCAGGCAAAATCCTGCGCAGTCTTAGGCTGGAAGACACCCTTGATTTTAATAGCTAACAACAGGACTTTAGGGAACGGTTTTCCAAAGGGGATGAGTCTGGGAAACCAGACTGCCTAGTCACTAGGGCTGAGGTTGACTTGGCTCATACTGATGATTCCTGGGCTGCTGACACATGCAAAACACCAGAGCTGTGAATGGCGAGAGTATTTGGTGGTGCTCTGAGGACTCTACAGTGGCTTGTGGCAAGGTTGGTTTGTTTTTTTTTTCTGAAGGCTGGAATTCTTATGCATGCTGTACATGGCAGCATTTCTGCTTGGGTTAGAATGTGTTGGGAGGAAGCTTTTTGTACTCGCAGGCTGCCTTATTACAGTCTGATGATTCATAACAATAGATGTGGAGATTATCTGAACTGTAGATTTTCTCTGGAGAAATCTGAGATAACGAGGTAAATTAATGCTTTCTGTGCAGATTAATTATACAAAATTATGCTTAATTAAAAAGAATATTTTACTGTGGCTTAATCAAAAAGATCCAGAGTCTTCAGGTTCCCAGTGGACCTCTTGAGGTATCAGTAGGGCTGGAGAATATTGGCAGCGCAGGTGGGAGTTACTGTCAGGTATCACTGCAAGCGTTTGAACTTCAGACCCATTCAGAGGGGAAAGAAGGGCTATGGGAAACCTGGGAGACCTGCAAAGTCAATAAAATGGTTTTTGTAGGCACTCAGAATGTGTTGTCACACGAAAGGGTTTTTACGATTAAAAAAAAATGTATAAATTGTGCTGTTTCTTCAGAGTACTTGCAGGTGACAGGTCCCCATAGCCTGCTAACTACAGAAAAAGTATAGGAGCAACTTAATACGTACAGAGAACAAAGGGATTAATGTGAAGTGTTGCTGAACAATTTTGTTATCCAGAAACTCTCAACTGAGTGCAAGTCTGGAATGCATTCGTCCTCCCAGTATTGCGCTAGTGTAATTATTTGTTTAAAAGGTATTCTTATGTTTACAGCCTTTACTGAAGCTGGTGTTTGCTTTGCAGAGATCCACAGGTAGGTCTGGCCTCTTTGTGAAGTCTCAGGCACAGTCATGCATGAATGAGGTGCACTTTTCAGTCAGTGGGCCAACAGCTCACATTTCAGAAGCATGATGTGCAGAACATTTCATGCAAAAGAAAAGATTATCAGATATACTCTTATGTCTCATGGACAGTCATTTAACGTGAGAAGTGTACCATAATAGACTCATGACATATGGCTATCCTGAGAAATAAACAATTTATTTGATACAGCAGATTCTCTCTTCCAATTTCTTTGCCCTCCCTTTTTCCAGCCATGGGCTATTTCAGATACTGTTTACCAGGCATATCACTGGTGGCAGCACTATGTTGTTTTTACATTCCTTGAGGTTTTGGTTTGGGCCAACTTTTGCATACTGCTGTTTCCCTTGCTGTCTTTGGGATTTGTATACAACTACTGAGCAATATTTCAGTATCTTCCAGCTTGGAGCTGAAAGGCAGGGTGCTAACTAGAAGCATGGGGGATGCAAGACTCCAGTTTTTCCCCAGCAACACAGATTGTTTCATGCATTATTGTCTCTCTTCTCTCTACTTTTACCACCTCTTAAGATATAAAGGTTATTCTTACTCAGCCTGTGATCAGGCCTGAGGATTTCTTTACAGTTAAAATTGAGCACAGGATATCTTTTGACATTAATGCAGCGAGCTTGATCATGAATAGCTGCAAAAATTATTACATCTACAGTAGTAGCTGTTGAAACAGTCTAGAGCAAATCTCATAGTCCTGCTTAGCAAAGATCTTTACGTATCTTTAGCTGAGGACCAAGCTGGTCAATGTCTCATGTCAGTAAATGCATTTGCCAAAAGCAGCAATGTACATTTGGACCCAGAAGGAGAAATGAAAACTGAAGAAATTCAGACTGTTTTTTTTTTCTGGGTGTGTCTCATTCCATGTGTCCTTTACTAGGATTCATGGTGAGTAAAAAGTTGTCAATTAGATAAAAAGCTATTTGAATCTGATCTGCCCCTGAATGAACACCAAGATGAGATACCGAAGCTGGTAGTAAATAACTTTGTTTGGGCCATAAACTTCCCTACCGAACTATAGGAGGAAACTTGACTGTGTGCTCCACTTGTCTGTTTTTCCTGCTGTATGATACAATAGCAGTCATGTTTGTTATACATGACTTCTGTATGTTGTGAAGACTTGATTTTCTGTCACTGTTCTTAGACGCTGCTGCTTCTGCAATGAATTCTGCTGTTGTTGCCTCCTTTTTTTGTTTCCTGGGGTTATTATTTTTACAACTTCTGGGTACGTGCATTTATGATGTTCCTTGAATGCATTTCAGGGAGTGTTTCCCAGTGCAAGTCGATGGGGTGATAAGGTAGTTTGTCACTTGATACCACCATTTGATGGCAGAGGTATCTGAGCATGAAACTCTAATAGTGTGGGCATTACAGAACAATGTTGAAGTTTTCTGCTGTGCTATGAACTGATGTTTGTGTGAGCGGTGAGAATCCTGTTTCATAAGCTGCCCCGAGCTGGGGCTGGTACGCTTCACTGCCATTTCTTTTAGCTACCAATGAAACAACGTGAACATGTGGATACAAAACTGGTTTGGGGAGAATGAAAGTTTATTCCTGCCTCTACCACTAAGTTGAGGCTACTCAATTAACTCTATTAGAATTTTGTTTCTTTTTCCAGTGTGCACCTGATTTGACTGACTCTTCAGAGCATATGCCATTTGGGAGACAGGTATGTTTTCCTGTACTCTATGCAAGGTCCAACTGCGATTGCTTTTCTGGATGCTATTGCAGTTCAAATGATGAATACAGTTTCAAGGTATTTAATACCAATATTTGAAAAGTTTTCACTGAATCATTTTTTCTAGGGTAAATGTGTACCTAGTATCTCCATAGTCTCCAGCAAATGGAGACTATGAGGACTGTCTACCTTAGTACTGCATTAGTGTCATGGTTTGTAGGCAGAGAAATCACCCTGTGGTCTGTATGGAGATCCAGAACTAAACATTTACCTGGTTGTTAAAATACTTAAAAATATAAACCCAGTAGCTGCCATTGTAACGCTCGCAGCATTAGATCCTGTGTGTTTATCAAGCGTGAGTGCTGTTAGACCCTGGTGGCACTCTGCAACCTAAAGGGCTCATATGCAGGAGCTGGAGAGGTCCCTGGGATGGGGCATTCAAAAGTGATGCTAGCATTTGTTGCATATCTCTGCTTCTGGTGTGACATTTGGCCTGCCTGGCTTGAGGACTGAGATGTTCACATGCATGTTTGCTGGTACTGCTGACAGTTATCTTCTACACCAGTGGTCCCCCTGGATTGCCTTTCTTTGAGGCTCAAGGCTGAAGTGGGTAGACCTAGCATAGCTCTTTGTCTAACAGTACTGACCCCTGCCAACCTGGATTTGTGGTTGATACAAGATATTACTTGTTTTCACCAGGTATCCAAGGTTTTAACCTTCTTTCATTGTCATGCTGCAGAAGGAATCCTGTGTGTCTGTTTTTAAAAAGAACTGTGCCTGAAGTCCATTGGGCAGTTTTTTTTGTAATCTGAGAACATAAGAAAGCATTTCCAAAAAACAACCGCTTTTTTAAAGTGGTTTGAGGATGGGAAGATGCTGCCACTGAACTGAGCAAGTGTATGAGGTGGAGAGGTTGTTTATTGTGTGCTTTGTACAGTCAGGAAAAGGGATAATGTGCATGTTATATCAGTGGCAGGCATGTGATGAGTTCATGTATTCAAAGAACAGAAGCTGGGAAACTATATACAATGACTGACAGGCTTTTTAGTTGCCTTTTGTCTGTGTTAAAATATTCTTAATTAAATTAACGTCTTCTGAATGAGAGACTGCAGTGCCGTGCTGACAGAGCAGCATTCAGCAGGCAGCTGTGCTTCCCGCTGGCAAGTGGCAGCAGAGTCAAATGATGTTCGGATGGGAGAGAGCTGGTGCTGGCCACCTGATTTCCCAAACATGAAAACAACTAATTTATTCAGCTTTTGCTTTAATAGGACATTAGGTTGGAAACACGATACAAGCACATTTCCTTTGCGGTTGTGCCAGTACTTTCTCATGGAAAAATACACCCACTCTGATTGTAACAAGGAGACATAGTAAAGCAGAATTACAGCTAAAGCAAAATTGAGTTTAATTTGGCTGAGAGACAGGATGCAGTGGTTTTAATCAAATAGAGAGCTTTCCTGTGACAGACTGAGTTACTCCACAATAGAAAATGTCTTGATTTTTTTTTTATTTATTTTTGACATGGTTGGTGAAGAGGTGGAGCTCTAGCCAGCTGTACCACTTCTGTGTCAGATCCATGAATTTAGTTTCCTTTAAAAATTGTCTCTTGCTCCTTTAAAACATTCTTGGTTTTTCATTTTCTCTCGAAAAGGGAACTATCAAAGGTGACATTTTCATCATTTATGAAATGTTTTCTATGTAAAGTTTAACTTCCTCGTGAAATGTGTTTTGGGAAAATGTCTTCATCAGTTACAACAGAACAAGAAAAACTGCATCTCTCCTTAAATTGAAAGAAGTAAAAAGTGGACACCCCAGTCCATGAACCTGGGGAAGAGCTCTCAAAACTGAAAAAGGGTATCTGGTTTCTATTTTGCCAGAAACCTGCAGTCAGAAGAGTGCCAAGTGTGCACACTGCAGAGAGGGGAAATGCTGAAACCTCCTCTGTGATATTGGATTAGCAATCTGATGCCCTGCCATTGCATTGCCCTTGTCTGCTGGAGGTGTGGAATAAGTTGAGCAGAAAAATGGAAATTAATAGGTGATAGATTTATTTGGATGAGCTGTGTGATCCAGAGGGAGAAAAATGCAGGCATAATGCATTCAGGAAATACAGTGAAGCAGCAGTCAAAACTCAGAAGTTTGTGAAGCATATTTAGATGTCAGCGCCTCTGACAAGTCTCAATAACACATACTGTTGCTGAAAATGAAAATAGGCAAATTTTTCCTTAACTGTCTGGGGGTTTGTTGGAGACACTGGGGGCAGGATTCAGAGTTAACCAGACTTAATTAGTCTGTTCTACCTTGGTAGTGCACACAGCAGTAGCTGTACTGACAGTGAAACTTTGCAGATTGACACAAACTCTACAGATACAGTCCAACAAAGATAAACTCACATTGTCTTTTTATGCATCTGTAGGTTTGTGTCCTCAGGTACAAATTTTCTGCTCTGGGTTTAGCAATTTATTTCTATGAATGGCTTCTCTTTGAAGATGAACTTAATTCAGGGCCACAAAAATGCTCAGGGGTTGGAGCACCTTTGCTATGAGGACAGGCTGAGGGAGCTGGGGTTGTTCAGCCAGAAGAGGAGGCTCTAGGGAGACCTAATAGCAGCCTTCAGTACCTGAAGGGGGCCTGCAGGAAGGCTGGGGAGGGTCTGTTTACAAAGGCCTGCAGTGACAGGATGAGGGGCAATGGCTTCAAGCTGGAGAAGAGCAGATTTAGATTGGATATTAGGAATAAGTTCTTTACCATGAGGGTGGTGGACCACTGGAACAGGTTGCCCAGGGAGGTGGTTGAGGCCCCTTCCCTGGAGATATTCAAGGTGAGGCTCGACAAGGCCCTGGGCAGCCTGGTCTAGTTGGGGCTGTCCCTGCTGACTGTGGGGAGGTCAGACTAGATGACCCTAGAGGTCCCTTCCAGCCTGGAACGTTCTGTCATTCTGTGCTTCTAATCGAGTAACCAAGACATTTCATGGAGTATGTATATAATTCTGAATGATAAACAGAAGGGGATTCCACCTTTTTGCCAAATAAAATGTACAGTAGTTAAATCTCATCAAAATGTCATTGCACTTTATCAAGGCACATATTCATTCCAGCCCAGACACTATGAAAACTATGAAAAAATATGGGTTTGTTTGGAGAACAGAGTAAGTTTTCAAAGTGGCCCAGAGTTTCACTGGCAGTGTGATAATGAAAATAAATACCAGTAAAGTTGTTATTAAAGATTTATCCATTTCTAAGGGGGAAAAGGTGATTCTCAGGGAAGGCATTCTGAGAGATAAAATTATTAAAATAGGTCTGTTGCTGGTGCTGTTTTCTCTCTCTTTCAGTCTCCTCATTTCCTGGCACTTTTCATGGAGGAGGTTGATGTGATGGCTCTTGTTCTAAAGCTCTGCTCGCAGCAATTCCAGTAAGAAATACTGATTTCTTTTTTTCTAGTGTTGTGGATCAAAGTATCTCAGATTCACAGATGATCACTTCAGTATCAGAGAAGGATAAGAACAGAGTAGCTGAAGTAAAATCCTGCTTGCGTTCTCAAGGCTGACATAATTTAGCATATAAATTGTTGATTGTCCTGTTTTCCTAGATACTATATAGTAAACTTGAGGTGCTTAAGCAAACTCCCAGTAGGCCATGAACTAGGAGAGTATTTACCCTTCATATTAGCCTTGACAGGACCTGAAATGAAACTCTTACACTGGGGTGACAAAGAATTTTATAATGTGAATAAAGAGAGCAATGCCTTAAGTGCTGTCAGCAAGCTACGCTGAATTCATCTGAGGGGCAAGTTTCTTTTGGATGATCGCACAGTACCACTGTCAGAGGGTATTGCAAGGTTTAAGTCATTTTTTTATAGAACACTGTTTCTCTGAAAGGAATCTATTCAGATGAAAAATATCCTAAAGAAGAGATAAAACCCACAGTTTGGGGGTTTCATCTGTTTAAGCAAATGGCATAGTAGGTGGAATTCCCCTGAATAGAAATCTCCTTGTTCATACAGAATCTAATTTAAGATCTCTCATGGGTCACTGTGACCCAGAATTGAAGTTTTTCAATTATTATAGCATCACCTGTGTGGGCACTATTGACTTTTCAAAAGCAGTATTTCTATTACGGTGGCACAGGATTTTCTCCATCAATTCCTTAGATTCCTTAGATGTTTTCTAGTCTGAGAACCTGATGCCTCCTCTCCTGCCGCTTTGTGGCATCACTTTCGCATCAACGCAAAGGTAGCGTGAAACACACCCTGACCCAAAGCCTGGAGTTTGGCATTAAGAGCGTGCTGATGCTAACAATAGGACAGTGATGAGTTGTGTGGCAGGAAGAGCAGCCTGGAGGAATTGCTAAAAGGCAATAATCCAGGGCTGCTGTCAAGATTTGGCACACTGTCAAAATGTCGTGGAACTCTCCTGCAGGAAGCCTCATTGCCTGACTGCTCACTGCACAGGCTGTAACCTTCTGTTCTCTTTTACAGTAGGATTGGTGATATAGTTTATATTATATTTTTTAATATTAAATGCCGCTGTGTAACTGTTCAGTGTTAGGGGAAATTTGTGATTTGGAATTTTCCTAGCAATGAGCTTGGAAAACTAGTGGTGGTGGTTTACCTGCATTACCTGGATGCTGTTGTTTGTCCTTTGTTTTTTGATCATTTTTTCTTCTCCCTGTAGCAGCCCCTGCCTCTGATTCCTCAAGCTGTGGGAAATAGATTGATTATGGACTGAAAGGGGAGCAAATGTTATAACGGAATGGCGTGGCAGTGGGCTTTGAGTGCGCCTAAGCCTTCTGACATGTAAATTTGCTGTAGAAGCAGTTGCAGGGGAGTGTTGTCTGTGCCACGCACAAAGCTGGCAGACAGCTGTGAACTGATGCTTGGGAAAGGATTGAGTGATAAAACAGTGTGACCACGCTGCAACACAGTGCAGACAGGCCTTATCTCATTGCAATTTCAAAAGCAGTCTGGCGATAGGGAGCTTGGCACAGGCTCCTGCGCTCCGCTGCCGCTGCTGAGCCCTGTCTGAGCATTGCGCTGGTCTTATTAGTGTCAGCTGTGGGAAGGTGCTACTATCTGCAATTGGCATGCTGTCTGGTGCTCTGCAGTTCTCTGAAGTAGGAGGAGATCGCTGTGTGTGAGAGGAATCCTGAGAGCAGCACTGATAGTGGCAAAGTGGCAGAGAAGTTTGATTAACTAGGAAAGATCAAAAGAACTGCAGGGCTGAAGTTTGGCCAGGTGATTGAGAGCAGCTCTGAGGAGAAGGACTTGGGGATGTTGGTGGATAAGAAGCTCCGCATGAGCCAATGCGTGCTGGCAGCTCAGAAAGCCAAACAGCATCCTGGCCTGCATCAAAAGAAGCGTGGCCAGTAGGTTGACGGCGGTGATTCTTCCCCTCTGCTCTGTTCTTGTGAGACCCCACCTGAAGTACTGTGTCCAGCTCTGGAATCCTCAGCAGAGGAAGGACATGGACCTATTGGAACAGGTCCAGCGGAGTACCACAAAGATAAGAGGTCTGGAGCACCTCTCCTCTGAGGACAGGCTGAGACAGTTGAGGTTGTTCAGCTTGGAGAAGAGAAGGCTCCAGAGAGACCTTATAGCAGCTTTCCTTCCAGTAGGGAACCTATGGGAGAGATGGAGAGGGACTCTGTGAGGGAGTGTAGCAATAGGAAGAGGGGTAACAGTTCTAAGCTGAAAGGTGGGGGATTTAGTATGAATGTTAGGAGGAAATTCTTTCCTGTGAGGGTGGTGAGGCACTGGAACAGGTTGCCCAGAGAGGTTGTGGATGCCCTAGAGGTGTTTGAGGTCAGGCTGGATGAGGCTTTAAGCAACTTGGTCTAGTGGGAGGTGTTCTTGCCCATGGCAGGAGGTTTAGAACTAGAAGATCTTTAAGGTCCCTTCTAGCCCAAAACTTTCTATGATTAAGACACAACCTGAAGTGTACAAAGATGTTTTGTGTAGTCTCCCAAGAGAGCTTCAAATTAGCTGAAGCAGAGCTTCTGGCAGAAGATCAGGAAACGCACTGCAACATGAGCTCCCCAGTGTCTGTTTACATCAGGTACTAACTGGAGGTGTCTGGCTTGGCCCAGAGCCTGTATGTCAGGCACAGTGTGGGCGTATGAAGGGGTGCAGTCTGCATGCCTGTTGTGAGGGAGTCACCTGGGGCTTTCAAAGCACAGCAGCCAAGGCAACAGGGCAGATACGGTTTCAGAGGAGTCCCACAGGAGAGGGGGGATAGGCAGGATGAGCTTTTAGGCTGTACAAACTTTGATTTCTGTAATTTTGGCTTAGAGTGGGGTGGGTGTGTATACACACTGCACGTGGTATTTTTAACTAGCTCATGTTATGTTTCTTTGAACCCTTTTAAAATGTCAGGAGACTGAAAGCTTTTGTTATAACAAGCAGAGCTTGACAAACGGCTGAGTATTTGCTCCTGTGAAATGGGGGAAAACTGGCACTAGAGGAGCTTGTTCCTTCTTAGGTAGCGCCCAACAAGCCCCAGGGAGGGGTTTGGGAGGTCCTGCCTTCGCACCACTGAGTAGCCTTCCCAGCACTTTTCAGGAAACCCTTGATACACTCTTTAGCTGAACGCATAAATAGGCCTTTTCATTTTTTTTTTAAAATAGATATATGTGATACTACATCTATTAAAAATACCTACCTGTAAGTGGTGTTCCTCCTATAGAAATCAAAGGGCAGTATTGGAATTGGCTACCTGCTAAAGGCACATTCAGCTTGTCATCTGTTACACTTCCCTGTAGCTTGTTCAGGGGAGGGCGAAAGTTGATTTTAATTTTTCATTTCCAATGTCTGGGAGAGCAAATAAAGAGTCTAGAAATGTAGACTGGAAGAATTATTGACTGGATGAGAAAATGCTTACCTTTTTTCTCTTGGGATTTTACTCTTTTTTGTTGAATGAAGTACTTACATTTTTGCCCTCTGAAATTTACCAGAGGTTGTTGATAACTTTTTGTTTGTTGTTTTCTCATACAGCAATTATTAGTGCTCAGCTTTAGACAGCTCTGCAACCCATCACCTCTTTTTTTTGTTAAGTTTGACATGGAAGAAGCATAGTAAACTTTGTGTTTCTGACATACATGAGAATTAAATATTATTTCTGAATATATGAATGATGCTGGAACTCATGGTACAGAAAATCAGCTGATGAAAAAATTGCAGTTTTTGAACTAAACCCTTATAACTTTTCTACCAGTTGAGTTTTATATAAATGTACTTTGGTAACAGAGCGGTAACACTGCCATCTCTGGAGTCAGTAGCCGTCCTCCGGGTGGGAGGTGGCACAGATGGACTGTGCCAGGGAGTAAAGCTCTGACCTGCCTACATCTCATGGTATCTTATTGTCCTGTGTCCTCTCTAGGACACAGTTTGAAGCTGGATTCATCAATTCGAGGGAAAGAACATTAACATCCAGGGGAAATTTTTTAAATTTCAAAATCCACAGGTACAGTTGCTGGACTCATTGCATGTCATAGAATCATAGAGTCATAGAATCATATAGGTTGGAAGAGACCCTTGGGATCATCAAGTCCAACCATCAGCCCTACTCTACAAGTTCTCCCCTACACCATATCCCTCAACAACACATCCAATCTACTCTTAAACACAGTCAGGGATGGTGACTCCACCACCTCCCTGGGCAGCTCATTCCACTGACTGACCACTCTCTCTGTGAAAAATGTTTTCCTAATGTCCAGCCTAACCCTACCCTGCTGCAGCTTGAAGCCATTCCCTCTTGTTCTATTGCTAATTGCCCGTGAGAAGAGACCAGCACCAACCTCTCTACAATGCCCTTTCAAGCAGTTGTAGAGAGTGATGAGGTCTCCCCTCAGCCTCCTCTTCCTCAAACTAAACAATCCCAACTCCCTCAATCGTTCCTCATAAGACTTATTCTCGAGGCCTCTCACCAGCTTCGTTGCCCTCCTCTGTACTCGCTCCAGCACCTCGATATCTCTCTTGTGCTGAGGTGCCCAGAACTGGACACAATACTCAAGGTGTGGCCTCATCAGTGCTGAGTACAGGGGGACAATCACCTCCCTACTTCTGCTGGTCACACTATTTTTTATGCAAGCCAGGATGCCCTTGGCCTTCTTGGCCACCTGGGCACACTGCTGGCTCATGTTCAGCCGCCCGTTGACCAGCACCCCCAGGTCCCTTTCTGCCAGGCAGCTCTCCAGCCACACTGCCCCAAGCCTGTAGCGATGCATGGGGTTGTTGTGGCCCAAGTGCAGGACCTGGCACTAACTAACTGACCTAACTTGTCAGTTAGGTTTTGACTTGAAAGAGACTTTCGCTCAGGGTGCATTTGCAGTAGCTGGGGCAGTGTGACAACATCCAAACTGGAACCCTGAGGGGCTGCTCCGGAGCTTTGCTATGTCTTATAGGTCCTGCAAGACTTGCTGAGGGCTGCAGCAACAGAGTGGGTTAGGGCAAGGAAGACAGGCAGCTGCAGACATGCTCTGCCAGGTAGAAAACATGGGAAGAGGCCATTTCTTCTTCATAAGGGCATGTTGCCACTGCCTCTTCTCTTGGCTCAGGCAGTAAAAAGCTTATTTCACTGTTAGAACATGGCCAGAAGGCTGGAAAATGTAAGAGGACAGGAAGAAAGGAATGGGGTCAGGATCTGGGAGTGAAAGTTTGATTGCTTGGGAGTGCTCTCCACAGGCATGGATCATGGGCAAGCAGAAATAAATCGTGTGTATGAATAGAAAATAGATGGGGTCTGACCTTGCTTACTGAGGAGTTTAATGAGGGCTCAATGAAATCAGAGGAAGGAGATATTTGTCCTATTTTTAATCATTGTTTATCTTTACATAGTCTTAGAAAAAATGTTCTGTATTTTAAATGAGAGAATAAGTACAGAGGAGAACAGCTCTGTGTTTCTAAATGCTGTTTTAACAAGAGGTCCCCAAGCTGAAATGAGTCTGTATCATAATGTGCTATGGACTTTGTGCTTTTATTGGAATTACTAGCAAAGGCACAAACTCAATTTACTTGCCATCTCCTGAGATGAAGGCAACAGTATGATTGTTGGAATGGCTGATGTTGGTGCCCCTTGGTTGTTTTAAGTTACTAATGTTTTTTCAGGTGTAGAAAGTGTCATTATTACATGGATGGGCAACAGCACTTCACTTGGGTTTGGGTTCAGTGTTTTTGCATTTTGAAACATCAGCAAGAGGTACAAGTTTTTCCAAGTTGCAGCACTCGGGACTTGGACATTTCCAAGATGTGATGGAGTTCTAGGGCTGAAACTAAAAAGTGGTTCCCTGCCAGGTCTGAGCTGCAGCCCCAGGAAAACTATTGATAGAGGAAATGTTAACAAGAGAAGAATTTTATTGCTTTTTTCTCTTGACAGCTGGCTAATCTTTCTGAATTTGGAACATCATAGTCATGCGGCATAGACAGAGTAATAATAGCAGTGCGTGTCTCACAGAATGCCCCACTGCTTTACCGCTATTAGGAAAATACCACAGGAATATCTTTTTAAAAGATAGCTCAGTGTTGCAGGCACAAGGGGTGTGACTATGGCTGCAGGAAAAAGTTTTGGCTTCTTAGTTCATAAAGTAAAAAAAATCCTGCTTGCTTAATATTTATCTTGAGGAGTAAATTGACCTCTCCTGCCAGAGAAAACAGTCTTTGAGTTCGGCAGGTCCTGAGGCAAAGAAACTTTATTACTGTTTGGGTAGGATCTGGCAAACACTGCCAGGTGCGGGGCTTTATACCTAAAGTGAACCTTCCTGGTAGAGGAGGACCTAAACTGAAAAGTGTGCAGCTGAGGATAAAGGTTTTGATAGCCTGCTTGTCATCAGGAGCTCAAAACTACAGCAGCAACACTGAGCTTGGAAGATGGAGAGAAAAAAGTTGGGGTCCTGGAACAAACTGTTGAGTAAGAGAAAAAGGGCATTTGGGAAACTTTGAGAGCTGTGTGAGGAGAAGGATGGGGGAGAGGAAGCAACCTGTGCATAGGATGGGGAGCTGAACCCCAAGATGTTGTGCTGTGGTGAGTGCATACAAGCCCTAATAGAAGCCAGAGGCAGTGGCAGCAAGATTGGGTCCACCCCACTCCAGCAAGGCTGTGCTGCCCTTGTGGCTGCCTGCCATCAGTGAGTGTGCATGGGGCAGCATAGCTTTGCTAATGCAGTCTGCCCATGCTGGTTTATCCCACTCCCACTAGGGTAAAAGGGCACATCTAGGACCCATCCGGAGTGGTAGTGGCTTGGCACCAGGTCTCCAGGTGCCAAGGGGCATGGTTAGCTGCTGGGGCCACAGCTGGGTGGTGGGCATTGCCTTTGCCCCCTGCCCAGGGATTATT
The DNA here is from genome assembly GCA_013400555.1 of Jacana jacana. Classification (NCBI taxonomy): domain Eukaryota; kingdom Metazoa; phylum Chordata; class Aves; order Charadriiformes; family Jacanidae; genus Jacana; species Jacana jacana. The sequence goes on along the minus strand of VZTM01017832.1, from coordinate 109,259 downwards.
GCCCTCAGCTGGGACTAACTGAGAGCAGCTCAACCTCTCCACCAGTCCAGAGGGTTGTAATAACTGGAACCAGAGGAGGCGGCTTGAGGGCTTGTGTTTTTCAGGAAAGCATGCCAGTATTTCAAGTATAGTCCTTATAAAATTGCTGGTAGGTCTGTTGAAGACCTTTTGACTTATTGGTGTCACTGTGGGCTAGACTGGAAGCTCTGCAGCAAAACTGTAATGTGCTGAAATGTGAGGCTGCAGGAGCTCTCCCTTTGTCTTGCCCTGATGCTGCCCTGGTTTAAGTGCTGGTGCAAATGCTTTGAATGTTGGTAGCTGTTGTTTAACCAAAGAATCTGCTTTGGAGCCTTGTAGAGCATTTTGATAGGAGATAGGAATGACGTGTTGTACCAAGGTAAGAAGAAAAAAAGCTATAGCACAGAGTACAGTGGAGAAGGAAGGGATGTTGTAGTTCAGTTCTTCAATGTAGGCAAAAGAGTTTGTTCATTTTCAGGTACAGGAGAAAATGGATTTTAAGCAACAGTTCTTACTTGGAGTAGGAACTCCATTTACTACATCCGCTTTGAAATGCCGCTTGGATATTTCTTACAAGAGCACATGCAGCTCTCCTGCAGTGGGTTTGTCAACTGCTTGGCAAGGGACAGGGGAAATGCCAGTTAAAAATTAACTAGCAATTGTGATAAATGACATGAACAGCTCATGGGTCACGATGATTTCATCAGTATCTGATCTACTTCTTGTCTCCTGGCTGCCCAAATTCCTTTGTAATGTGTTTTCTGTTTTCTTGGCTTTTGGTACAGCAGCCTCCTAGACACCATGTTCAGCGATCCCTTCAGGAAAGAAAGTCAGGTGTGTTTCTCTGAGATGCTAAGAGGATTCATTTTAATCAGAAGCAAGGTGTTTTGTATGATATTAACAAAGGACCTGATCTTGTACTGCAGAAGTCAATGGCAGCTGAGTCTGGAGTGTCATCAGCATGTCTCGCCTGATTAGCAAAAGGGCTGAGTTGGAGGTCCAGGCTTCTGCAAGTCACAGGCAAATGAGACTTGTTTGTAAGCTTCTACCATTCAGTAACGTTGGATAATGGAGGCTTTTAATTTTGCTGCTGCTTTTAACTCTCTGCTATTGCAGGGAAGGCTATAGACAGGTAAGACCTGTCTCTGTGTATCTAGAGGACAGTGTGTAGTGGTGGCGTTTCTGATTAAGCTCAAGTAAATGGTGTTTATCTGCTTCTGGGTGTATAATATAAGCTTTTGCCCACATTTGTTATCTGCCACGTGGGTGAATTTACTCACCTCACTTACAGAAGTATAAATAGGAGTATGGAGAGGTGCACAGAGAAAATTCCTACTTGTCTCTTGAAGGTGTTTGGGGAGTTCCTGGGCAGCCTCAGTGCTTGGCTAAAAGGGCAGTGAATGAAGCCTGAGAGCGCTGGATCTCTGGGCCTGTTCTGCAGCTCTGTACAGTTCCCTTATGAGTGACAGACATTTGTCTTCCCACAAGCACAGTCATCAAAGGGTAGAGCTCGTTTGTGCAGTCCATACGCATCCCCTAAGGGAGTTATTGCCCTGTCACTGAGATGTGAAGCATGGGTTGTCCATGTTGAGTGTCAGGATGTAGCCATTATTCCAAGGATTTTCTTAATAGTGAGGTTTGAAAATCCCCTTCACATATTTTGCATGCGTTATTATCATAGAATCATAGAATCATTTAGGTTGGAAGAGACCCTTGGGATCATCAAGTTCAGCCCTACTCTACAAGTTCTCCCCTACACCATATCCGTCAACAACACATCCAATCTACTCTTAAACACAGTCAGGGAGGGTGACTCCACCACCTCCCTGGGCAGCTCGTTCCACTGACTGACCACTCTCTCTGTGAAAAATGTTTTCCTAATGTCCAGCCTAACCCTACCCTGCTGCAGCTTGCAGCCATTCCCTCTTGTTCTATCGCTAATTGCCCGTGAGAAGAGACCAGCACCAACCTCTCTACAATGCCCTTTCAAGCAGTTGTAGAGAGTGATGAGGTCTCCCCTCAGCCTCCTCTTCCTCAAACTAAACAACCCCAACTCCCTCAATCGTTCCTCATAAGCCTTATTCTCCAGGCCTCTCACCAGCTTCGTTGCCCTCCTCTGTACTCGCTCCAGCACCTCGATATCTCTCTTGTGCTGAGGTGCCCAGAACTGGACACAATACTCAAGGTGCGGCCTCACCAGTGCTGAGTACAGGGGGACGATAAAAAGCCTGAGCAAGTGGCCTGTGGACTGGAGTTCTGTGGCCAAGTTTTTCTTGAACCCTTACAATTTGAAAATCTTCTTTGTCTATTATTGTGCAATGCTGCAAGATAAGATCACTGTTGGCAGCCTCATGTAGTTTGGAGATGCTGTGTTCCTAGGCTATCCCAGGCAGGCCAGCCAATGGAAAACTCACCAGTCGAAGTGTGTGTGTGTGTGTGTATTCAGGGCCTGAAATAGAGTATGTTTGTTTTGCAGTCCCACAGTAGTGAGTGCAGTTGCAGGATTGCTTTAAATCTCCATTTGTGCCTCTGGTGGTTTCACTGTAGTTGCCTCTTGAAGGGATACGCTTCTGTTTGCCACATATTGCCCTATTTTTACAAGGGCATGTAGGAACAGGACAAGGGATAATGGCTTCAAACTGGAAGAGGGTAGATTTAGATTGGATATCAGGAAGAATTTCTTTCCTGTGAGGGTGGTGAGGCATTGGAACAGGTTGCCCAGAGAAGTTGTGGATGCCCATCCCTGGAAGTGTTCAAGGCCAGGCTGAATGGGGCCTTGAGAAGCCTGCTCTAGTGGGAGATGTCCCTGCCCCTGGCAGGGGGGTTGGGACTAGGCCATCTTTAAGGTACCGTCCAACCTAAACCATTCTATTATTTTATTTGGGGGTTTTGTATAATTTGCTATGTGTGCACTAGGACCTGTGGTGCACAGAGGGTTTCAGTTGGAGCGGCCCAGAGGATGGTGCTGAATGGGTCTGCTGGTACTGTTGAGGACCCCTCATTAGGAAGGAAGCAGACTTGCATGTCAGGGAAGGAAAATCTCCTTACCTTCTTTAGGGAATGTAAAGGTTTGAATTTGCCCAATGTGTTTAGTAGCACAGCTCATGCTTCTGATAAAACATGAGAGAAAGATGGAGTTGCACCCATTAGGGACCACTTGGTCCCAGCCAGCCACTGGGTTAGTCATTGTTTATGTGTTTGCTGCAATGCCAAACACACTCTGTGGACTGAAGTGGTGTCCTGGAAGGGGATGGCTAAATTTAGGATGAAGAGCAGTGTTATAAAGAGCCTGAGCAAGTGGCCTGTGGACTGGAGCTCTGTGGCTGAGTCACATTTGAATCCTAATTTTTATCTAGCTCTCTAATTGTCTATGTAAGCTGATCAAAGGCCATATGGTGCGAAAGGCATCCCTTGATGTACCACATACTTTCTCTGCCTACTTTACATATTATTGATATGCTTTTTTCAAGGCCCAGTCACATACCTTTATTTGGAAAACAGATTACTCCAGTAAAAGCTGGCAGAGTAGCTCACAGTGAGTTCCCCAGTGAGTGTGTGAGTATGCCAGGGCTGCTTGCTAATACACAGCCAACCTGCCAGAATGCAGGGATCTCCTAACAGCCCACAAAACTGGCTGTTGTACCTTGTGGGTAATTAAACATATTTGGTTTTAGCAGTCAGCCTTTGGTAATGGGGTTCAACCAATCAGAATATCTTCTTAGAAGCAGGATAGAACCAGTGGAATATGACAGGAGGGTGACTGAATTGCTCACAGTTTAATGCCCCTCCAGCTATGCAATAAAAGTTCCTGGTTTCTATGTAAATTGACGTACACTGTAGAGTTGTGGAGTTTAATAGTAGTGAGCAGTTTTCAGGTCTTGTTTATACACTCCAAGGCAGAATGACTAAAGGAATCCCCTGGGCTATTTACAAGAATCATATGTATATGGTATTTAAGAGAGAACACTACACGCCCCATCTGGGCATGAAAACTTTGAAAAGCCTCGCGGGATCACAACTTCTCCTGTTCTCCAGCTGGTCCAAGAAACTGAGGTAAGATGACATTTCCTGAGCTAACTCAGAACTTCAGAAAGGTGGAAGTCAAATTGTCTGACACCTCTGAATCCTACTAATCAAATTTCTTGCCTTAGTCAGTCTTCTAGTTATTTCCCTTGGGCTGGATGTCAAGCTGGTCTTTTCTGAGACCTCCAGTGTTGCCATCATCAGCTGAGATGGCACACATCACATGAGCTCCCAAATGAGGAGCTCTTGCTCTTCTATTAGACCTGAACCCGGGGATGTGGGAGCGCCTCTCACTGTGCCACTCTTAGTATTTATATCTAGATGGAAAGGTCTGGAAAAGGGAGAGAAAGTTTACTTGCACTTGGCATCCCAAAATGCTGGTATTAAGATCCAATGAGTAAGTTACAACATTTACTGGAATGAAATAACAGGCAAGAGATTTACTTTATTAAGTCATCCAGGTTGTGAGGTTTTTTCTTCATTTAAAATTTGGATGTTGCCTTTGATCTGTAACCGATCACTTATCAGGATATATTTTTAGTTGCTTATCTTTTTTTCTCTGAGCACTTGTGCTACACATGTATTATTCTGTTCAGCCAGCAATAAAGTTATGTGAAAACATACTTTAAGTTGGCAGCGGTTCCCTTCGATAGAACTGCTGTGGAGCAGCTGTGTGATGACCTGTGACATGGGATTTGAGGAAGATGTGTTTTTAGAAGTGGGCTGTGCAGCTTTCCCCATGGGCATGTCCATGGGGCTTCCCGTTGTGCTTCCTGTGTGGATGGGGAGTGTGCCGTAAGACTGACAAGGTGCCATTCAAGCACCACATCAGGAAGGGAACCAAGGGCAACTCTTCCTCCTCCTTCCACATCATACTGCTGCGTGGGCCAAGAACTCCTTAGAGGTACGGCCAAGAAGCACACCCTGTTGATTTCACTAGTTTGCAGGACCTGAGGGTTGTAGCTACAGCCAGTGTTTTTTCCCAAGGCTTCCAGAAGGTATGATCATGTTTGAGGACAGCAGTCACATCCCTTGCTAGGGGCTGGACCCTGGTGTGTGTGTGGTGGATCCTTGAGATTTCAGTCATAGGGATTTTTGCAAGACTGTCCCACAGCTGCATCTCAGCACCTGTGGTGTCTCTGTAGAATGGGGTAGTGTGTGTAGGGGGTGGGATAGCAATCTCTCCCCCTCCCCTGTGCCCACTCCTCTTGCTTTGGTGCTTTATGGCCCAAATGGGCTCTGGCCCTTTATGACAGTTTTCTTGTTTGCTGGCTCTGTTGTACAGGTGCGTCTGCAAAGCACTTTTTCCAAAGCAGCCACACCTACTATTTGTGTCACACTGCTTAGGCCTCAGAAAGCGCTCTCTTCACCTGCTTACAGCACACGAGGCACACCTCTCCGGGCTTAATTCAGGATTTGTGAGATAGGGCTGTGGCTGAGTGGGTTTGGGGCTGTTTCTGCAGGTGCCATTCTGGAGAGTCAGGATCTCCAGTGATGTTTGGACTCCAGCTCTCCCAGTGGATGCTGGCACAGTGTTGGCCCTCGCCAACAGCTCTGCTGCAAACAGCCACTGGTGTGGCTGACAGCTCACCCTGGGGTCAGACAGAATGCACATTGACAACCCACTGGGGAGAAGGGGATTTAATACTATGGATGCATGGATATAGATTTAGTCATATGGATACAGGCATTATGTGCTGTGTCATCTCAGGGCCAGAGGACAGTCACAAGAATGCTTAACTGACTGATAAAGCTGCGGCCTCTGTGGAGTTCATGGAGATGTACTTTCTGTTAAGTCGATATTATTACAAATTGAGCCATTTTGAAAGAATAATCTTAAACCAAGTGGAGTATCACATGACAGTGCCACCAGACCTGAGAGGTTTTGACCTGAAGGGGAAGGCAAGGATGACATGGTCCCCCCCCTTCTTCTGGGGCACCAGTGGTATCAGAGTAATGATGGTGTCTCCCTGAAATCCCATGTAAATGGGAATCCCAAACTTTAGCAGTGGTGTTCCTTGCAAATGCAGTAAAATCATTCTGAGTACACACTGTACCTTGTCTGTTGAAATGCATGACGAGGAAAAACCTGGGAGAAGAGTGTGAAAGAGAACAATTCCTGGCCTGAACAGAAGATGAAAAGTATAAAGCAGAAGGTTAAAAAAATTACTGGAAAAGTGCTGTAGTATCTTGTGGTCAGAGGAAGGTGGGAACTGGCTGCAGCACAGAGAGAGGAGCGTCCTTATCCTCTGTGCCTGATACATACTTGTCTTCCTTGCTCAAATACTGGCCTCAGCCTGTTGGGCACAACATGGGTACACACATGCACAGTATGTGCAAGTATTCATAACATTCCCTGGTACATAGAGTACTAAGATGCTGCAGAGATGCCCCTTCTGCTCTAGGGATGTGATGTCTGTGATACCTGTAGGAGATAGCAATGGAGCCTTGTTCCTGGGTCTTGGGGGCAATCCTCAAATAGCTGGATTACAGGAAGACAGTAAAGTGGCAAAAATTTGCTCACGTACTACAGAATGACATTAAACATTACTAAGAGTGAAGGAAGAGTTAGTTGATTGTTAACAGCTATTGGGAAACAATCTGAGGAAAAGTAAAGATGCAGTGCAGTAAAACCAACAGTTTTGATCCAGAAATTAAAACAAGCTTTCCAGTAAGTAGCAAGTAACAGCCTCCTTTACTGATTACTTTAAAATAACAACAAAGTATTTAAACTATTCACAAATATTTCTGACCTATTACAAAGGAACATTCAAGAAAAAAAATCCTAGATCATATTTGAGGCAAAATAGTTTAAAAATGTTTACAAACGCATTGGTTTTTCCTTTTCAGAAACGTTTGTTGGTACAAACAAGTTTTGCAAGAGACTTATCTGTTTGGTCAAACAAACTTGTGCCATGAATGCTGTGCTTTGCCCTAGGGGACAACCTCAGCAAATACTGCCGTCACGGTTGTTTGTCAGGAGCAGGGCTTTGCAGTGCAATCTCAAATGGTCTTGCAATTTTGTCTCTGTGAACTTTGTGCAAGATTCAACGTGATCTATTTTATTTTCAATGATGGTTTTATAACATGATATGAAGCTGACATTTATTTCCTATTGTATTCATGTACTTAAGAGATGGGAGACCAATTCGTATACATATACGTTCTTTGAACCTTTAAAGCTACACCACTAACAACATCTTATCAATCTTTTGTCGTTTTCTTAAAGGTTACAATTACTTTGTCAAATCTGGAATTGTTGCCAACGATGATGGATGATAATGTTCCTCAGTCAAAAAACTGCAAACCAAACAGACAAATTCCCTGGGAAACTGCAGAGCACATGCATGATACATCACTAAAAAGTAGTCCAAAGTTGGGATAAATATTTAGTTTCAGCTAGAGCTAATAGTTGTTCTAGTTCTAAAGAATAAAATGTTTATTATATACAGAGTTGGGTGGAATATTGACATTGGACAAAGATTGCTCAAGGCATTTCACGGTCTGAGTTGTTCCTAGAGCATTAACCCAGCTGCCCAGTTTGCTTACGCGTTGGCTTCTCCCAGCTGTGGGGAGGGAACACTCCCGGTAGCGTCAACAGGCTCAGTCTTACAAGATTAAGTTGTCTTCTCCAGGCTACGCCGTCTTCGGCTCAACCAGGAGTTTCCTGCAGGATCGAGAGCCGTTAGGCACAATGCAACCGTGTGCAGCGTTAGCAGATGCCAGTTTACATCAGGTTAGGGTTTGGTCTTTCTCCTTCAGCAGATCACACCATGAAAAACCACACCAGCACTTTTCAAGGAGCACCATTAGCTGCCTTTGGGAACGCAGCTATTAGCAGGAGCAGCAGGATCAAAGAATATGCTGTCTGGGACAATAAGCAAGCAGGGCTGCCAATTACCTTGCAACCAGAGTCTGTAAATATTAAACCCATAAGTAGGTTACTAACTATACACATATACACAAACCACAGCAGTAGCAACGTTACAGGATGCAGTGCCTACTCTATGTGACTGCTTTTTGTTAATACAGGTGCAACACCAAAAGAAATGCTATTTAATAGGAAGCAAACCCTTCTTCAAAGGTCAGTGGCAGTCAGCCACTGTTCAGGTCCACACTTCTGCTGATCTGAGGTGACTCTGAGGCTAAATCAATCCCACTGGCTGTCAAATGTAATCAACGAAAGAGGAGCACTATGGGAAGATAATGACTGGCAGTTAACACTAAACCTTTCTGAGCTGGAGCTTTCTTCTGCCACCATTTGTTATTGGTTCTCCCTTTTTCACAAGTGCTCTTTGTGTGAGCACTCACCAGGTAAAGTTATTACACACAAAATATGATCTAGGGGTGAGGATTAATAGAAACAACCAGCAAATGGGGTTGGAGCTCCTGAATCCCAGGAGGTGCTCGCCATGGTTTTAAGTGAAGTTTCAGTGAGATTGCACTTAGCAGACCTCTGAGAAATTGTCACTCTCCCACTTCTTCTTTTTCGTGCAGTTCTGTTTCAAAGCTTGGTAGGAACGGCACGGGACAGGCTAGAAGAGATGACTCTGCTGATTCCAGTGTCTTTGCTAATGCTCTTCAGAGCAGCGTCCTCTCCTCAAGATCACATCGTCTAGTCCAATATCCCCGGCTCTTCCTTGCCCTTTCTCCCCTTTGAAAATAACCTGAGAAGAGAAATGGAAGAAATTTGAGTGCAAAAAATAAAGTAAAATGAGACAAGATTTAGTTGAGCAAGGTCTCACCAGTAAGAAAGCAAAAGCACAAGAAAGCTCAGGCAAACGTTAACTGAATCACAAAGCATATTTATCCAGCTCAGAGTTATGGCTGTTTTTTTTTCTGATGCTCTCCCTTCTTCCCTTTGGCAGAACCTTTGTGAAGAACCAGCAGTTCAGGGCAGAGTTGCTCCAGTTGCCTCATCTGCTGAGGTGAGACGAACTTTCACATCAGAGCACCTTGAGCTCTGATGTGAAAGGAGCACTCAGAGCTCTTTATGTTCCTCGTGGCAAAGACATAAAATGCTCTGTATTCCAAAAAATGTTATCCATCAGAGGAGCTTTCCATCGCTAAAGCCCCTTGCAGTTGCCTCACTTTTGGCAACTAGAAACACCCATCTTTCATTTACAAATTCTGTTTCCTGCAGACTCATGGTGACCTGGCCTGTTGCAAAATGGGGGTGGAAGTTTGAGCACGGATTTACACAGCTCGTTACCAGTCCAGACTTAGCCTGAGTAGGAAAATAAATGCAACAAATACAAAGCTTGACTGGAAGGACTGCAGCATAAATCTGAGATGAAACACAGAATGGCCAGCTGGCTTTTAAGAAACCCTTTCCATAAATCAGTATTGCTCACCTGTGCTACTGCTGTAGAGTCAGAAGCCTGAACTCATTAATAGGGGCAGCGGTTTTGACCATGATTTAAAAATTATTCAAAGCCCTGAGCAAAACTTTGTGAGAGTTATAACTGAGCTGGAAAGAGTTCCTACAGATTCACAGACCAGAAATTCAGCTGTGTAATTAAAAATAATTTGAATTCTTCCTGAAAGCACACTTTTAAATAAGGAGTAGGAACAGAGGAGGTCAGAGAAACTCTAAGTTGAGCATTCTGAATTATTTTAGAAAGGAGTGATTTTGGATGTACTTTGGAAACAATTTATTTGGACCTAATTCATTAGAAAGTGTGATGACAGATTCTGGTCTCCATTCATATTCTCCTCGGGTTTCCAGTAGGCTTCCCTACAATCACTTTTAATTTGCTACAAAATAAAGCTTCCTGATTCCTCTGTGGCAGAGGCCTTACCTAGAGCTTGCCCTCATTCCCTAAGCCTTGGAATAAATGTCCCAGTGCTTCAGGTGAGCAGCCTGGGCTTCCCACACTGGCTGGAAAAGATACAAGCCATGCTGACAGCTGCTGCTGAGGTGACCAAGAGGGGCAGGGGACAATGCAAAGGGGAACTGCTGGTCTTGTTTGGGGTCTCTAAAACTTGTTTGCTTTTCTGCCAGATGACATGTAGGTTATATAACCCATATAACATACCGGTTATACACACTTATTTAATGAACCCTTCTATTGGGTGAGACAGAGCTGTAGATTACCAGAAGGTTTAAAGTTAGTGAAGACGGGTAAGAAAGTGGCAAATATATTGTTCACTTGTTCTAAATGTCCACATTCTGAGTCTGAGAGTCGTTTACAGCTAACAGACAGTCAGGAGTCTTTGTTACTACTGGTGAGGGAAAGTTGTCAGAAAGTGATCAGTGGTAATTACAGCCTCAGTATCAACCGTAGAACTCTATACTGTGTGCTTTGTAGCCTGCTCCCACTGTGAATATTGGGATGTGGGAGCTTTATAGACCACCTGATATATATGTCATATATGTATATAGGCCCTGAAGTGGACAAGCTGCTTCTTCATCTCTGAAATAGAAACTGCCTTCAAAGCTAAGCAGAGAATGAAGAAAAATGCTGAGCTTTGATATCAGTTTATCACCCAATGTTTCTAAGATTTCCAGGTATTAAAAGATTTCTCTGTGGCACTTCAGACAGCTTCCTTCAATTGCACTAAACCATTTTGTTTTACTGGCATAGTTAAGTCATCATTTACCTCCTTGGCCAGATCTGCTGCAGATAGGCCTAAGAGCATAGAACCATGTGGGATTGCACAGGTCACCTCCCTGCATTATCAAAAACAATGTATTTTCAATCTCTTTGCTCTGGTTTGGCCATTATTAACCAACAGGGGCTGATTCTTTCTATTTCATGACACTATTATTTAAAGCATTGTTCGGGAGGAATTTGGATACAGGCTTTTTTGGAAATCCATGCACAGTATCCCACTGTCCTTTCCTATGTCCATGGTGATTCCCTTCAAGCACACTGCATGAGGTAGTTCAATACCTGCACAAACTCAGTTTGGTGTTTCCTGTGGGTCTATTGATGTCAGGAGGATTTTTTTTAATTTTTTTTTTTTGTCATAAAACTAATTTGAAAAAATGCAGAGCGACTGTCTCATCCATAATGTGACTCCACTGGCAGGGATCAAAGTAGTAAAATGAAATTGGACCCAGAAGACAAACAGTCCAGTGAGACATCATCTTAGTGTCTTCTGCTTCTCTCATGCAAAACACCTGAAAGGCAGCAGGAGCATCGCTACTTACACTCTTGATGCCTCGTCCCTGTAAAGTTATGTGTGTCTGTCTCCAGCCGTGGCCGCCATTTCTTCCCCAAAGGGCTGGTCCGTGGGTGCCGTTTTTCCTTACAAAGACTTGGAGGGCACCCGACTGCAGCCCCAGCACCTTATGCCTGAAGGACAGGCACAAGTCGCCGTCCTGAGCCACGTGACCCACTGGCAGGATGAGATGCGCTGCTCTTCCTTCTTTGCCCTTGGGGTCAGGGATGGTAAGGTACTGTCCCCCTGCAAAAGAAAAAGCAGTTAGGCTTGTTGGGTTGCTATTGGGTTTTGTTGCTTTTGTTTTTCATTTGGTTATGTTACAGGACCAAATGCACAGGAGACACTATAAAATTAAATTTAAAAAAAAACCCAAAAACCATAAAAGGGCTTCACAAAGTTCAGTGAGTCTTAGAGAATACATAGTTGCTGGAACGTGAACCACAACTGGTGCATCTGCCTCCTGCAGGGTAAGTTTTACACTGCTGCTCTTCTGCTTACATCAGTACCAGGTTAGGCCTTGCCTATCTAATATCTTTTTCACACAGCAAACCTAAGTGAAAATTGCAGATATTCCCTCGTTTCTGCCCCATGGGGACTGCAGGATGTTAAAGGTACTGCGTTCACGTAAGCACCTTGTAAGAGGCAGCTGTTTGATATTGGCTGGATGAACGGGCATCAAGTTATCATGTATTCGAGCTCCAGTTCTGTCCCTTTTGACTGGGACCTGTACTAACAGGTTAACTCTCCAAGTGGACCCGTTTGCAAACATGGATAGCCTTTTTAGTGACACATAATTTAAACTCTTAATACAGATTAGATACAGAAAGCTATAAACAGGAGTCATTTCAAATGGCTGTTAACTTCCTACACTCCCTGAAGTGTTCCCTGACAGTACTAAGTTATCAGTGAACACACGTACTTAAATCAAAACTCTCTTATTAGCTCTGATCATGTATCAAGGTGCCTTCATAAAAACATTTAGGACATGAAAAGTAGAGGACCTCAGGCATGGCAACACACATTAAACCTAGAAACAACAAAAAAGGCATGTACTTCAATAAATCCCACCTACCCTTTTGCAAAGGCACTTGGAACTACAATAAATGAGACTTCACATCTTGGAGAAAACCCACGCCTATATTTTTCTTTGTACTTTTCATTTAAAGTTTTGCAAGGTGGATGATAATAGTAAAATTTGAAATTGCCAAAGGCAGGAGGGTTACCTTTTAACAATAATTAAAAAAAAGAAAAAAAAGTTTATCTTACTGTGAACGTAAGAATCTGTTTAGTTTCTAATGAGATCGTATTTTTTAATATTTTTAAATCAAAAAATCCAAATGCAATGAACTTAGTTGAACCTGATTGTGTAGAAATACCGGGGATTTGTAATCCTGTTGACAAACACAGTCTTTATTTAATTACAGAATAGAAAGATATTTTTCATTTCAGTTGTTGCCCTAGTACTATCCAAGCACAGCTTTGTTTCTTGAGAGGCCGATGATTTCTCTGCAAAGCTGTGAGATGTGCTGACCAGGCACCAGGGCTTGTCACACGCTTAACAGGAGAGACAGCCCTGTCTCCAACTCACCGCTTTCACACGGGTTTGCAAGTTCTGTGGCCTCAAGGAGACTGAACAAAGGAAAGTATTATGCTTCTGTCTGAGGCCCCAGCTCTGCAGTTGGGCATGAAGTGGGATTCATTTGTCCAAGGATCTGTCAGAGCACTTGAAGGTATAGGGTTTTTTTGGTTTTGTTTCGTTTGTTGTTGTTGGGTTTTTTTTTAATGCACTGTTTTTGCATTAAGGCCACCAACTGCTAAAATAAGCCTAATAGTGTTTAAATAACTGCACCTGTTTGTTGTAGATACAATCATATCAGTATAAAAGTGCTGACTTGCCTCATTAACTGCATCTGTTTCAGATACCTACAGTGACTGAATCCCATCCACAGGAAGCAGATTGAGGTAAGCACAAAGCCAGCCTCTTTTTAGACAAGCCCCTGCAGGAAAAGGTCCCCTTAAGTCAGCATTTTCTGCGTGCCCGATAAGCACGCTGAGGCTTCAGCATGGCACCTTTCAGAATGCAGATTCCGATAAACCAATAAATAGCAAACTTTGAAAGGTGAAAGCAAACACTCAGGAACAAGCTGTGAAAATAAATCCTTGCGACAAGGTATTCCAGACAGGAGGGAGTGGGTGGCTGACTTCAAGGGACTAGTTTTAACAGGTTAAGTCAACAGCAGCAGAACACACATGAGAAACAAAAAACTGAGATTGTCCCTGACTGGGAAGCACCACAGGAGAAAAAAAAAAAAAGCCAGTTAAAAATCATAGTTCTGCACCATAATATGTATTAACAACAACTTTTGAATACAGATAACAAATGTGCTTTGAATGACCGACTTTCTCAGAAACATAGCGGTTTTAAATCCATTGCTTCAGAGCTATGAATTGTGTGTGATCTTTTCTAAAAGGCCACTCTGGAAGCAAGAGACAGCTACTTGTTCCCTCATCTGCAGAGGCAAGGAGCTCTGCTCTGGGTCATTCATGAGACTTTCGAAGTGTCAAGAGGAGCACAAGAGATGCCAGAACGTGCCTGGGGATGGGGAGGGGGCCTGCAGCACCTCTATTTAGTCAGATAAAAAGCCTGAAGAAGGGTCACCTGCTGTGGTGGGAAATGGCTGTCTCCTCAATGGGAGTGTAAGGACAGACTCGCACAGTGAAGTGGTGCATAAGGAAAATGGCTCTCAGTGCCACTGCCCTCCCTCAACTTAACCTATAATGTTTTACTGCCCAGGAGTGCGTTTCCTTCCCAAGTCCCCCATCCCCTCACATAATGCAGCCATTGTGCACTTCAATGGCTGCTCCTCTGGGTATGAAGTAATCCCAGCATTACGGGGAGCCAGAGGCGTGTGTCTAATCCCCGGCACCATGGGCAAGTGCTGCTGGGGGAGGGTGGGCAGGCAAGGACAGCTGACCTCTCAGTGCCACACAGTAAAATCAGCAGGGGACCAAAGAGGAGTGACTCCTCAAAGCACCAATGTATGGTTCTGCTGGGACTACACTGGCAGAGGTGTGCAAGAGGGAGCGCACCTAGCTTTTGCTGATCACCAGTGCCAATCTGCTCCTACCCTGCCAAGTGGGCAGGGAGTACCCCCCTCCGAGATTCCTCACGGGGTCACTTTTTACCATCCCAAACATACCCATTTTCAGAAGTCTCAGCAAAGGAGCACCCAACTCTGTCTCCCTTCCAGTTATTTATCACTTTTCCTGCATACAGGTTGCTGTAACTTAGAGTAGAATTCAATAAAATCAAAATGAGTGGTTAAACTAGAACATTATATCTGGCAGCAGAACAAAGACTATTTCCAGCACTTTCTGTAATTTTGGTAGTAATAATGTAGAAATATTTATGTCTGTGTGGTGGTTTGGAAAATAAGCCTTATTTTACCACAAATAAAAGTTGTTCTCTAGTACACAGTTTTGTTCCTTCTGATTCTTTTAAAACAGTTTATCTTTTACTGAATCCATTCACTACTCCTTCAGAGACATTCCTATTGGAAAGATACCAGCTATGATAAAAGTGGGAATCCTCAGTTTAGATTTTTATACACAGGAGAGGTGTGGGTGGGAAATATCTCCCCAAACAAAAGGGAACAGAGGCTGCATGAATTCATCATAATATGAGAATTGACATCAACCCCAAGCCCAAGTGGTTCTTCAGCTCCTACACAGGTGTCTCACCTAACACATCTCTCACTGGTTCCCAATGTAAATCGTCGTCTTTGTCCTTGATCCATCCGCACAGCCCGCTATCAAAATTACAGCTGTGTACCAGCAACCCTGGGCACAACAGAGCAGAAGGTCAAAAAAACCAAAAACAACAAACCCAAACCCCAAAATAATAATAACATTTTAAAAAGTAATCTGGATAGTTTTGGCTGCAGAACTCCAGCGACGTCCTTTGTGGCTGACTCTAGCAAGTAAATTGAATGCAGCAGCAGGAGCACTAGAAAAAGAACCTACAAAAATACTAAACCACTAGTACAGGTATAGAGTTATTACTAACAATTCACACTATTTCTGTGCTAGATCTGTTTGGAAATAAAACTATAAAGGTTCACTTAAGTGGAAAGGCTTTTTACTTTTTACAAAGCATGGTTTAAATAAGAGACATAAGATGTAAGAGTCCTGTAAAAGTATATAAAGAACCAAGAATTCTCAAACAATCCTAAGCCCTGGGCCTTGGGCAGGGGATGTGATCTTTACCTGGGTCATCGTTTGCTTCAAATTCATCAGCAGTAACCCCTCGTTCAATTTCAAGTATTTCAAACAGATTATTGCTCACTCCAGGCTGGCGTGGAACTGTGGGGAAAACAGGCTTTCAGAAATGAATGGCATAAAGGTAGTTAGTGATCTACTTCCTTACCCTTAATAAAAACCAGCACAGCAGCTCTGGGTATTGTGCTTTTCTTGGAGAATTCAAAATATTTAATTATATTTGCCATGAAGATTCATAAACTTCATGCTTATGTGATTTATGTTGTAGCATTTATCGGAGCACTATAAAGGGTGACTCCAAACCTGCTTTTTAACCAGGGGAAAAGGAAAAAAAAAAGCTTTAACCTTGAAGCACACTCTTTCCCTCCAAATGCACTTTCAAAGACAGTGGCTTCTCAATAAAATAAAGCCACATTAAAGCCCTTGTTCAAACTTTCTGACCCACTCACCTTCCACAGATGCTTATAGGAGAATCTCAACAGGGGGCAGGGTACTCGGAGGAGGCCCCACATGCACCTCACCTTCCAAACACAGAACCAGCTGCAGAACCAGCCCTCTCTGCAAAGGATTAGAGCTCCCTAAACAATGGCCAGGATTGTACTGAGAGCTGAGAAGGAGGAGCTCCAGTGGAAGCTGGAATTCAAGCTTAATTACACTTTTTGCTTTCCAACACAAGTCTGTCCCTCAGCTGCTGGTCTCAGCTGGAAGGAGAAGGAACACGCTTGGTTATTAATGAGCCTGGAGGTGATTAGATGTTCAGCAGCCAGGACAGTCTGAAATTTAAGAGGTCTCTGTGGGAGCAATGGCTGCCAAAGTCAGGTGGCTACAAAGACTTCCCCTGACTTCTGAAGACGCTGTGCCAGTCTGTACACATCTCCAGAAATAACATGCCGACGCCCAGCTGTCAACTAGCAACACACACATTGCACTGGACAGAGCTGTCTTGGAAACTCCTCTTTTAGAGGCAGGTCTAGCTCATAATTAATACCAGTAGTTACCTGTTGCAGACACGTCCCTAGATGTTACAGACACCTCTGACACCTATGGTATTTGTGAGGGCCTAATCTATTGAAAACTTGACATTTTTTCCATTTGCAGTGTTCAAATAAGTATCTTAATATCTCTCTAGGCTTCTTAGGCAAGTGAGAACAAGATGAATTGAGGCAATTTACAATTCTAAACTGGAAAAAAAGACTTGTTTTCAGGAAATGAAATCAAAGGTAAGAAGGAACTTCTCTTGCACTAGGAAAACACATAAATAGCTCTGCTGCAAGAGCTCATCTGAAGCTAGAAGACAGAACAGAACATAAAGGAAGAATGAAGTAGCTTCCTACTTTTTGGAATTCTGACAAAATAAGCCTGATAAAAGGTTGACCAAATGCAAATGTATTTTAGAAATAATATTATAGACTACAGACCATGGGTGAAAATTTTTTATGATAAAAATAAATAAAAAGGTTTGAAGTCTGTAGGAAAGTTATTAATTAGTTAATAGTTAATTAGTTAATTAATACTCCTTAATCTTATAGCCAGTTTTCGAATCATTACATCTCCTTTTATTTTTTAAAATATTATTTTATTTTATTTTTAATGATGTCTATTTGCAGTCTAGGATTTTGATGCCCTAACAGCCTTAAGGACTTTTGGTTGCCATGGGTAATAAAGGACTGGTAATTTTTAAGGACAGATTGTTTGTCATCGTTTTTTTACTGCTTTGTAAAATCTGGGGTTTTGCTTATTTATTAGAATTTTGAGATTTAATATAAAGAAACCTTTCAAATGTGCACAGCCCACATCACCTAGGTGTATAATCAACCTGCAGTACATTTATGCAAACTGCTATGTCAAATATATATTTAAAAAAATCTGTTTACTTCACACAGCAAAAAATCAAATCAGGAATGCTCTAAACCCATCATTCACCCCTTTTCCTGCCCTGCAGTATAATCCTGACATTCCTAAAAGCTCTGTCAAACATATAGGTGGGACAGTTGAACAGGCACATTGTACACCTATAGTCATACCCGCAGCAACACTTATGATGGTAGAAGCCGTTCTGGCACAAAACAGTACACCCACTCTTACACTGCTCCAAGTGGGTGATAGCTGTGGGCAGCCGAGAGCAGTACACAGAATCATCGTGGTTGGAAAGGACCTCTCAGGTCAGCAAGTCAACCATACACACACAAAAACCCCCTACAATCTCAGCCACTAGAGAATGCCCTGAAGTGCCACATCTACATGTTTCTTAAATACCTCCAGGGATGGTGACTCAACCACTTCCCTGGGCAGGCTGTTCCAGTGCCTGGCCACTCTTTCAGTAACATAATTCTTCCTAATAACCAGTCTAAACCTCGCCAGCTGCAACTTCAGACCATTTCCTCTGGTCCTGTCATTATTCACTAGGAAGAAGAGGCCACCATCGAGTTCTCTACAACCTCTTTGTAGAGGGCAATGAGGTCTCCCCTCAGTCTCCTCTTCTCCAAACTAAACACACCCAGTTCCTTCAGTCTCTTTATATGACTTGTTGTCTAGACCCCTCACAAGCTTGGCAGCTCTCCTCTGGACACACTCCAGCACTTCAATGTCCTTCTTGTAATGAGGGGCCCAGAAATGAACACAGTACTCGAGGTGAGGCCTCACCCGTGCCGAGTACAGAGGCACAATCACTTTCCTACTCCTGCTGGCCATACTACTCCTGATACAAGCTGGATGCTGTTGGCCTTCTTGGCCACCTGGGCACACTGCTGGCTCATGTTAAGGTGGCTGTCCACCAACACCCCCAGGTCCTTTTCTGCTAGGCAGCTTTCCAGCCACTCTTCCCCAAGCCTGTAGCACTGCTTGGGGTTGTTCTGACCAAAATGCAGGACCTGGCACTTTGCCTTATTGGACCTCATCCCATTGGCCTTGGCCCAGTGATCCAACCTGTACCAGATGGAGCAGATGAGTGCGAAGTGTCCACATATGCCACTGTGGCGCACACAGCAGCTGGAGGCACCATTTAGTTCAGCTGCGGTGAGCTTGCTCAGGGATGTTCAAAACTGGCAATTCAATTTTTTGGGCTTACTGTGGCCAGGTGCCTGGGACAGCAAATATTGCAGGAGGATTTACTGACAAAGCCTGCTGAAGTCATTTCCTGTCACTTCTGTCACTCTGACTGCNCGGCCATGGGCGGCGGGGAGCCGGGGGCCGGCCTCATCCCCCGCCATGCGGAGCCGCTCTCCGGAGGCAGAACCCCCCTCTGGCCGCCGGGGGAAGGCGGGCGGAGGTGGCCGGCGGGGGGGCTGGGCCATGGGCGGCGGGGAGCCGGGGGCCGGCCTCATCCCCCGCCATGCGGAGCCGCTCTCCGGAGGCAGAACCCCCCTCTGGCCGCCGGGGGAAGGCGGGCGGAGGTGGCCGGCGGGGGGGCTGCGGGGCAGCCCCGTCGGACAGAGAG